>BQKN01063891.1:254615-289221 GCA_022839385.1 Asparagus kiusianus
ACAAGAAAAATTGTTTAAATACGTATCAAAAAATTACGGTTGTTACAACATCAAAGGCCGATCCTCCTCCAGAAAGGAACAGCTACCCAAATCTGCCATCTCGCCTCGTCGCCTCAAAGTTTCCACACCAATGAAGTGTCTCCTATTGCCGTGAGCTCAGCACAAATGCAGATATAGGTCCCTCTTGTACCTCCCTCTAACATCAGACTGAAGTACCTTCACCTTTCTGCCAATACACTTTCTCAATTTGTTGCGGGCTTCTAGGACTTCACACCAACGGGACTTAGTTGCAACCCACCAATACCTAGAGCAATCCCCAACTACGAAAACCACATACCTATTACCTCCCAATAATGCTCCCTTGGAAGGTCCCCGAATGCCTGAATGAACACCCCTCAGAAGACCCCTTGAATGATGGATAGAAGTGCCAAACTCCACATTGGTCTTCTCGCTCATACCAATGGATTCACAGGACTTCAAATTGCAGGTCAAAGCACTCCTTAATAACCTATGCACGGTATTACCAATCAAATAACCCAGCATCAAACAACGCCACAGTCTAGCCGAATCTGATGAAGTCGTCATCTCCCTATCAATCGCCGTGCTTCTGAGCAAATAATACAAATTACTCCTTCTGACGCCCTTCATCACAATCATGGACCCCAATGTGACCTTCAAACGTGCATCCGCTAAGGTCACTTTATAGCCAGATGCCACCAAAGCTCCTAGTGAAATGATGTTCTTCGACAACTGTGGAACGAACCTCACTTCATCCAACTCCTGAATCACTCTGTCATACATCCGAATATGAACGGTACCAATACCACCAATAGAGCATGCATGTCCATTACCCATGAGCACAACATCCTCTCTTTCCAACTTCTGAAAGCTGGAGAACCAATCCCTCCTAGGGCAAACGTGGTATGAAGTACCCGTATCTAACATCCACTCTGTAGAGTTGGCAACACAAACTGACGGTAGTGCAGACAACGAATAGCCCGAAGAATCCGAATCTGAATTGTTGCCACTAGTCTTGACAACATTCACCTCTGAAGCTTGTACAGCTTCCCCTTATTCTTCTCGGCTCGATCTAACTTTGGGCATTCGGCTTTCCAATGTCCATCCTCTTTACAAAAGGCACACTGATTCCTACGAATCCCACGATGTGCACCTCTAGACCGTGACCTTCTGCTTCGGTTTGAACCACGGCCTTGAACTACTAATGCATCTCCCGATGCCTTCTCGGATGACTCATCAACACTCTTCCTCAACTCATAATTCACCAACGCTGAGGTCACTTCCTTGTAACTAACAATAGTTCTTCCATTAATCATAGTTAGGACAAAAGTACGATAATCATCATCGGGCAACGAATACAAAAGTAGCATCGCCTTGTCTTCATCCTCAACCATGATTCCACATTGGCCATGTCTGAAAGTAGCTTTGTGAAGTTGTTAACATGCTCCCTAATGGAAACTCCCCTCTTCATCTTGAACTGGTAAAACCTCTTCTTCAAGTGAAGCCGATTCTCAATGCTCTTAGTAAGATACTTTTCATTGAGTGTTTCCCACATTCTCTTCACCGACGTCTCGTTCATCACGTCATAAATAAGATCCGGCGTCAAGCATGATCGAATAACTCCACACGCCCTACTATTCATCTTCTTCCAAACCTTAGCTTCCATATCGGCAGGTTTCTCTTGTAACTCAAGAGTCTCCTCCAAATTCTGAGCGTCCAAGGCGTCCATCACCTGACACCTCCACAATCTGAAATTTATCTTGCCGTCGAACTTCGGAACATCAATCTTCATATTATTGATGTTCAAACTATGTATCGTCTTCGTAAGAGACGATCCCGATGTGCTTGCTTCACCCATATTGTCGATCTAACCCTTCAAATAAGAATCCTTCAGTGAATCCTTCAAACAAGCTCCCAAGTCCAACCTGGAGCTCTGATACCACTTGTTGTGCGCAGCGGAAATTTCGGCAGCACTTCGGCAGCACAACAAGAGAGATTAGATCAATAAGAATTCTCGTTTCTCAAAGGAAACAAGAACCAAAAGCCAGATATCTCATCAAAGTGAGATATCAGCTCTTCCTCTCGTCAGCTCTAGGACTACGCGTCGAGGGAACCTACAAGCTATTACAAATCACGGCAAGAACACAAATTTTTTACGTGGTTCGGCAAACTGCCTACGTCCACGGGGCAAGGAGGGGGGAGATCTACTATTAGAGGGAGAGATGCAACTGGGGTTTACAATCTCACAATCTAAACCCTTACACAAACTCTCAGATCCCTCACACAAATATCTCTCTCAAAGGGAATGCACAAAACCCTAACAAAAGACCTCTGCCAGCGCCGCCAAAGAAAAAGAGAACAGCCGACTGCAACCCTCCTTCGCTGCTTACACGCCGCCCAAAGCCAACAAAAAAAACCTCTGCACACGTCGCTGTTCTTCTTTTTTTTTTGATCACTTGCACCGCCTCCTGCACTTGCTTTTGCTGCCGCCAAAAGAACCCCCTCTCTTCGCACGCCACCCTAGGTTTGCTTTTTCCAGCTATATATAGCTGCTGAAACATTCACACTTGAGAATCGGGTGGACCTTTATGCATTCGCTTGCGGCTTCGAAGTAGCACGTGGGTGGGCCCTTCACTTTACGCGTTTGCTTTTGTTCTCGTGAGCGTGAAGGTCTCGTGGCCCCCACTCACAATTGATCGACCCTCCTTTTTTCTTTATACTTAAATTGTATAACATTCATTGCGATGATGACACACATGGGTCCTCTGCCTGTCTTGAACGTCCAACAAAAAAATAATGTACTAAGCATTGTAGTTAATTAATAATGAGATCCCCTTATTATAAACAAACTAAGTAAATATTAATAATTCTTAAGAATATAATATGTTCTCTTATCTTCTACTACAAACTTGTTAGTTATTTATTCCTGGCCCCAAGAGATTTTTAAAATAATCAGCTATTTCATAAATTTTTTAAAAAAAAATTAAATAAAATTTATGGCAAATGTAACAATCCATGTTTATAGATTTTAGCTTAAAATGAATCTGATTTATTTAATAGTAAGAAAATAAATAAAAAAATAATTTTGATATTTAACCACGTGCATGTGCACAAGACCTAGTAGAAGAAAATATACTACTTGAGATATGCTAGAGGTTCGGCCCACTAATAATTTTTGTGTTGTGCTGCATATTTGCATCCATCATTAGGAACTTTTTTTATGAGAAAGGAATAATATCGAATTGATTTATATAGAAGATGATCATACGTTTTTCTCTTTTTATTTCCAGAGCAAGTGTGGGCCAAAAGTAGCTCAAAGTATGCGCTGAGAAGCCTCTCCTTGAAAAGACGGTATGATCAAGATATGTGGTTTGTTATAGAGTTCAAAATTCAACAGGATACAAGTATTGCGAGATGCTTCTCATTTAACAAGTATTGCTGTATACATCCCCTTGCTGACCACAGAGGGCAAGATAAATTATAATTTTGGGTGGAAAATTAAATCTTGCTCACATGGTTATGGCTTTAACTTACTTCCATGAAAAATCTATTCCTATATACTAAAAGAAGAATCTAAAGAATTAATGTTCATAATACAGTAATTACTGCAATATATCTTGTAGCTTGAACAGTAAATAAAAGTGGTCTTCTTCACTCGAAATGATGTTTATGCTACAATAACTTACTGTAGTTTAAACAGTAAATAGATCCGCCCATCCATACTTGAAGTTACTATTCATGCTACAATATTTATTATATCATAAAATAGTAAGTCAACTCAAATATATTAAAACTTGGATCCTTTTTTAAATAGTAGATATGATTTCTAAATCAGGGGGTGTTTGGTTCAATTTCTACAAATTATAGGAAATATTTTCCACCCAAAATATGATTTCCTTGTATTTCTTAAAAAAATATATAGGAAAAGTTTTGAGAAGTTAAAAAGTACCATTTTTTTTACTTTGCTTGTTTAGTTCAAAACAAGAAAATGACTCATAACATTATAGAAAATAATAAAATTTTCTATAATTTGTAGAAATTGAACCAAACACCCCCTAAATGTTAGTCTAAAGTGTAGACCCAAAGTCGAAGCCGGAGCTGGAATCAGAACGAGGAAGAAAACTACCAGACTGATCCACGATCAACCGCGAGTTTGTGGCGGTCGACCGCAAACGTGCACAGGAGCTCAAGAGAGTCTGGAGCTGATCGCGGTCGACTGTGGGGGTCGACCGTACAAACCCTGTAGGATTTTAGTTTTTGTCTTTTGATCACGGTCGACCGTGCCTGGCTTGGTGGTCGACCGCGCCAAACCCTGTAACTTTTCTAGGCTCTGTCGATTTTCACGGTAGATCGCGGGAACTTGGCGGTCGACTGCGACGCTGTTTGACAATTTTAGGGTTTGATAGAGCACGAAAAAAGAGAGTTTTTGACTGCAGAAAAGATAGAAAATCTCATAGAGATAAAACCCTAGTTTGAGAGCTTGTAATTCTTCTTCAATTAATAAAGGAATTGTGTGTGTGACTCCCGAGGACGTAGGCACGTTGCCGAACCTCGTTAAATCTGTGTGTTCGTCTCTTTTATCTTCTTTATAAGTTTTGATTTTTATTTTGTGGTGAATTTCCTACTTTCTTACTTTTAACACAAGGTTCGGAAGGGCAAGGATCCGATTTTATTATTTCGGATTCCCTAAAAACTGGTATCAGAGCTTCATTCAGCAATTTGTGTGAAAGCCATGGCAGAGGAAATCAAATCAAAGATCGAGAAGTTTGACGGTTCAGACTTCGCCTACTGAAAGTCGCAGATGGAGGACTATCTATACCAGAAGGACTTGTATTGCCCGTTGATGGGCAAGGAGAAGGGACAGAAGAAAGAGGAGTCAGATGGTGATTGGGAGATACTGGATAGGAAGGCTCTAGGAAAAATCCGGTTGTCGCTCACCAAATCAGTAGCCCACAACATGTTAAAGGAGAAGACGATGGTGGGGCTTATGGAAGCACTCGCGAAGATGTACGAGTAACCGGCGGTAACAAACAAGGTGCATCTCGTCAAAACTCTTTTCAACCTCAAGATGGCAGAAGGACGGTCCTTCACGATGCACCTCAGCAAGTTCAACACGATTGTTGATCAACTCATCTCCGTAGACATCACGTTTGATGACGAAGTGCAAGCCCTATTGATTCTATCATAGTTACCGGATAGTTGGTGTAGGCATCTAAAAATACCTATAGGTTCTCGCACGCAGCTCGAGACAGAGAGAAGTCAATGAATGTCACTATCCGAGTCACAGAAGCTTATTTGACATCGACAAGCGTATGAAGTGAGTCGACATACGCTTGTCGACAAACCGTGTGAAGCAACAGAACTTCAGAATAACGAAAACATGAACTGATCGGAAGCCATGTTTCTCTTATGATTGATGCGAATGCCCCTCGTATCCTGTCATCCCCATATGTCATTCAACCATGGGAGCTTGTAGATCTTCTTGTTAGCTTTCCAACGCGTATTGAATTGCGTGATACCGAGTTCGAACGACAAAAGTATGACGAAAATGGATGAGACGCATAGAACGGTGCCCAGAACCAAAGCTAAGACACTGCGAGTGTCTAGATTAATGCCAAGACACTGCAAGTGTCTCGGCCAAGGCCGAGACACCACGGGTGTCTTAGACCCCAAAAATCTGTTTTTGGCTGTTTTGAGCCGTTTTTTGACTGTTAACCACCTGGATTTGTTCCAACTGATCTAAACCTATCCTAGAACGTGATAAAGTGGTAATGAGTGAGGATAAAAGCAAATCAGTCGTTCTTATCCGAAAACAGAGGTCCCAAAGCCTACAAATACAGCCCCAGGACCTTTATTTTTTCGGATCTGAAATTCTCAAGCGTTGGCGCAGCCCTGCTGAATTGAAGACTGAAGGAGCACAAATTTCAAAAGAGGGGGAGGAGCTCGTCAGATCTATAGTTTCCGGTTCCTTCCCTTGAGATTGTCCTGTTACGGTGATCTCGAGAATAGTGATTATCTCGTTGTTGCCGAGGTAATTGCTTCGGTTTCTTGATTCTTTCGCGAATGAACGAAGCTTCGGATCTGATCTGATCGTTTGGTAGTCCACGGATATCAACATCCTCGTTACAGGCCAAGATCCTATGTAAGCAGCGAAGGATAAACGTCCATTGTGTTTGTTGACAAGAAAGTTATAATTTTTGTTGAAAGTCTTATAAAAAGACCATTTTTTGATTTTTTTTTTGTAAACGCTTAAAGTTGTAATAAACTCCTCAATAAAGAAATCGATTTTCTCCCCCAAACAGTTAGGCAAGTTGTGTGACGGCAATCAGCAATTCAACGGAGAAGGAGAAGTTGAAGATGAGTGAGGTTGTTAGCATGATTCTATCCGATGAGGTTAGAAGGAAATCGTCTGAATCAGAATGTTCAGGTTCAGCCCTAAACTTCGAACAAAGAGGCAGAAGCCAGAAGAAAAGAAACCAGAATAGGAATTGGTCGAAATCAGTGAAGAAGAGGTCGAACTCGAAAGTTAGACCTATTAAAGGGAAGTGTTGGAACCGCAGTCAGGAGGGTCATATGTCTTCAGTCTGTAAGAGTCCAAAGAAGGATGCAGGTGAGCAGGAAGCTCATATCGTGCAGGATGCCTTGATCCTTGCTATAGATAGAGACTCGGATTCTTAGGTCATTGACTCAGAAGCCTCTTACCACGCTACTGCTAACAGGAAGCTCTTTCAGAATTATGTAGCAGGAGACTTTGGAAAAGTGTATTTGGGGAATAACGAGCCATGTAATATTGTTGGAAAGGGCGAAGTTCAGATTCAAATGAAGGGCTCTAAGTGGACCTTGAAGAACGTGAGACACGTGCTGAAGCTGAAGAGGAATCTTGTTTCGGTGGGATAGCTTGGAGCAGAAGGCTATGTTTTAACATTCACAGGGGATTCATGAAGAATCTCCAACGGTATGATGGTTGTTGCTCGAGGCAACAAACTAAGAACTCTCTACCTTACCTTATATGCGAGTAACACTCTCACAATTACAGATGGCAAAGAGAGTATAGATCTGTGGCACAATAGGCTAGGGCACATGAGCGAGAAGGGGATGAAGATCTTACATTCACAGGGAAAGCTAACCGGGATCAACGTCCTGGAAGTCGGGGTTTATGAAGATTGCATCTTTGGGAAGTAGAAGAGGGTTAGTTTCCAGAAAGGTGAAAGGCCACCTAAGGTTCAGAAGCTAGAGTTAATTCATACAGATGTATGGGGTCCAGCCAGTGTGTCTTCTTTTGACAGTTCAAGATATTATGTCACCTTCATCGACGATCACTCGAGGAAGGTGTGGATCTACTTCATGAAGCACAAGTCAAAGGTGTTTGGAGTCTTTAAGAAGTGGAAGGTCATGGTGGAGAACGAAACAGATCTGAAGGTGAAGTGTCTAAGATCAGATAATGGTAGAGAATACGAGCTGGAGGAGTTTAAGAGGTTCTGTGCTATGAATGATATTCGTTTAGAGAGGACTACTCCAGGGACACTGCAACAGAACGGAATTACAGAGAGGATGAATAGGATCTTGACGGAGCGTGCCAGGAGCATGCGATTACATGCAGGTCTGCCTAAGACATTTTGGGCGGATACAGTGCATACAACAGCTTACCTTATTAATCACGGACCATCAGTTCTATTGGATTTTGGGATTCCAGAGGAGGTTTGGAGTGGAAAGAAGATAAATCTCTCACACTTGCGGGTATTTGGTTGCATGGCTTATGTTCATATCAATGACCATGTCAGAGACAAGCTAGAAGCTAAGTCACAAAAGTGCACATTCATTGGATACGGTATTGATGAGTTCGGGTATCGTCTTTGGGATGAGAAGAATAGGAAGATCATTAGAAGTAGGGACGTGATATTCAATGAGGTGGTGATGTACAAGAACAGTGAAAATACCAAGGATAGCCAAAGCAGTGGGAGTAGCACTTTGGATGTAGGTGGATCCGGGTACATGGATATAGAGGAACTTCGAAATAAGGGTGATAATGTTTGTTTTGACCATAGAACGGAGAATGCTTCAAGTGCAGAAGAAACTACCCAGGGCGTGGAGCTTAGGAGATCATACAGGGTACCCAAACTAAATTTCAGATATCTTTCATCTCTTGACTACTTATTATTGATAGACAGCGGTGAGCCGGAGTGCTATGAAGAAGCAATGCAAAGTGAGTGAGTCTCAGCAGTGGGAGCATGCGATGCAGGAGGAGATGGATTCTCTACTCACTAGTGAGACATATGAGTTAGCCCAGCTATCTATATAGAAGAAGGTCTTACATAATAAATGGGTCTATCGGGTCAAGCAAGAGAGTGATGGAAGCAAGAGATTCAAGTTCAGATTAGTAGTGAAGGGGTTTTAACAGCGGGAAGGAGTGGACTACACGGAGATATTTTTCACTGTTGTGAAACTCTCAACCATTAGAGTGATATTAAGTTTGGTAGCTGTAGAAGACCTTTTTCTTGAGCAGTTAGATGTGAAGACTACCTTTCTTCATGGTGACTTGGATGAAGAAACCTACATGAAGCAGCATGTTGGCTTCATTGAAGAAGGAAAGGAAGAGATGGTGTGCAAGATCAAGAAAAGCTTATATGGTTTGAAACAGGCTCCGAGACAGTGGTACAAGAAGTTTGACAACTTCATGCAAAACAATGGCTACAGAAGATGCAATTTAGATCATTGCTGTTATTTCAAAAGGTTCGAGTCCAGCTTTATTATCTTATTATTATATGTTGATGACATGTTGGTAACAGGACCGTGTTTAGAAAATATAAACAGTCTGAAGAAGCAGCTAGCAAAGGAGTTCGTAATGAAGGATCTGGGTGCAGCGAAGCAGATTCTAGGGATGCAAATCAGTAGGAATGAAGCTGAAGGGACATTAAGGTTGAGCAAGCTAAATATATCAAGAAGGTACTTCAGAAGTTCAATATGTAGAATGCTAAGGTTGTTAGCACGTCCCTTGAAAGTCAGTTCAAGCTATCTGAAGAGCAATCGCCTAAGACAGATGCAGATAGAGAGCATATGAGCAGGGTGCCATATTCTTCGGCTGTTGGGAATCTCATGTACACGATGGTTTGCATGAGACCGGACATCGCCCATACAGTGGGAGTTCTGAGCATGTTTGCTAGCAATCCAGGGAAGCAGCATTGAGAGGCCGTGAAGTGGATAATACAGTACTTGAGGGGAACAACTAACAAACCACTATATTTTAGGAGAAAAGAGTTGGTGCTGTAGGGATACGTGGATGCGGACTTCGCTGGTGATTATGATACGAGACAAAGCACTACGGGGTATGTTTATACCTTAGCGTCGACAACAGTGAGCTGGGTCTCACGTCTGCAGAAGATTGTGACTTTGTCTACAACCGAGGCTGAGTATGTCGCGGTGACCGAAGCAAGCAAGGAAATGATCTGGTTGAACAGGTGCTTGGAAGAGTTGGATTTGAAGCAAGAAAGAGGGATTCTTTATTGTATTAGTAAGAGCGCTATACATCTTGCCAAGAATCCAGTATATCATGCCAAAACGAAGCACATCGACGTCAAATACTATTTTATACGCTCGCTAGTTGAAGACGAAAAATTACATTTAATGAAGATATTGGGGAGTCAAAATCCGGCGGACATGTTAACAAAGGTAGTTACCATAGAGAAACTGGAGTTGTGCGCAACTTCAATTGGTCTTCACGAGTAGAAGACGAAGGCGGAGCCACACTACGAGGATCGGCGAGATCGCCGGGATATTGTTGATTGAAGAAAGAATTTTTCGGGGGAGGAGAAGATACATGTGAAGAAGGGGAGAGTTCGGGTGAACTCACTAAAGACACTTTGGTCTCCAAGTGGAAGATTGTTAGTTTAAAGTGTAGACCCAAAGTCAAAGCCGAAGTTGGAATCAAAACGAGGAAGAAAACTGCCAGACTGATCTACGTTGATCGCGAGTTTGCGGCGGTCGACCGCGAGTTTGCGGCGGTCGACCGCGAACGTGCACAGGAGCTCAGAAGAATCTGGAGCTGATCGCGGTCGACCGTGGGGGTCGACCGCACAAACCTTGTAGGATTTTAGTTTCTGTCTTTTGATCACAGTCGATCGCGCCTGGCTTGGCGGTCGACCGCGCCAAACCTTGTAACTTTTCTAGGCTCTGTCGATTTTCACGGTCGATCGCGAAAACTTGACGATCGACCGCGACGCTGTTTGACAGTTTCCTAAACTGTTCATGAATTTTGTTTGGGCTGAGTTTGATATAAATACCCAAACGTTTTAGGGTTTGATAGAGCACGAAAAAAGAGAGTTTATGACTGTAGAAAAGAGAGAGAATCTCAGAGAGATAAAACCCTAGTTTGAGAGCTTGTAATTCTTCTTCAATTAATAAAGGAATTGTGTGGTGTGGTTCCCCAGGATGTAGGCACGTTGCCGAACCTCATTAAATCTGTGTGTTCGTCTCTTTTATCTTATTTACAAGTTTTGATTTTTATTTGTGGTGAATTTCCTACTTTTAACACAAGATCCGGAAGGGCAATAATCCGATTTGATTGTTTCAGATTCCCCAAAACTAAATTTATAGAAAAGTACCAACTTTATAGAAAAGTGTCAATGTTAAACTACCAACTTTATAGAAAAGTACCAACTTTATAGAAAAGTGTCAGATTTCTGGGTGATTTCCGCCTATTTTAAGAGGAAATTGATTTCTGTAAATTTTGATGTTTTTTTGTACTTTACAGAAAACATTTCTGTAACTTTTTTTGAACCAAACTCAATTTACGGAAATCTACAGAAAATTTTTAATTATAGAATTACTATTGTCAGACATTTTGAGAAAACTTTTTTATGAAACTGTGCAACCAAACACCCCCCAAATGTATTAAAACTTGGATGTTTCTTTAAGTATAAAGGAGTAAATATGATTTCTAATTTTAAGTATAAAATAATTAAATTAAATGTATTACAACTTAGATGATAGCAAATTAAAAATACAATGCTTTGAAAAATAGGGGCCCTGCGCATATTAATTAAGTGAAAGAGAATACAGCTCGCAAGCCCATATAAAAAGCGTCAAAGATTTCAACGACTACTATTGAATTACTGAAATGCAGCATTTAAGGAGGCAAAAGAAAATCTTCATTTGCGTACAATATATTATACCATGTAACCACCACTTTTGGAAGTAATACTTAATGTAAGATAAGACACCACAACTTTCCCATGAGACACTGATGCGCTAGCCACTTTAGCCTATTTCTTTCATTCATAAAGGGACCTTTGGTAGGCCTTGCGTCTAGAAAGTTAATTTGGCGATCAATGTGATTATATACATTCTCCGAGTATATAGTTGATTGCAATTCCACAAGGACCACAACCATTCAACAAAAATTACAGTTTTTTATCTCAACCCAAACTAACCTTGGCCAACCATATTATTAAAATATATATATTCTCTATATATAATGGAAATTACAATATTATCCTTGGTAGCAAATGACAAATATAACTTGTCGGAGGGGTTGCTCGTATCCTCACTAAGGGCATGTCTGGTTATGCATAAGAAAGAGAAGGGAAAAGTAGACTAAATAAGTAATTTTCAAATTTATGAAGTAGTAAGTGGCGAAAATATCACTTCTTTTGTTTGTTTCACAAATTCTTAGAAGCAATGGAAATATTATTTTCTTTCTCTTCATTCAATCTTTGTTCACATAATCATCATAACATTGAAAGAAAGATGATCTTTTGAGATTTTGTTCTTGGTTAGTCTTCATCCAAATTTATAATAATTTTTTATTTGGATAGTCATTATAATAGGGAAACAAATTTTTTTCCCTCTGAAGTAGCAGAAGTAACTTATTCTTTATTTATTTCACCTACTTCGTGGAATTAGAAATGATTTAAGGGACTAACAGGTAATTAACCCAATTATAAAATCTGATGCTATGTATTCTTCAAGTAAGTCATGCTCAGACCAAAAATAAAAGGCTGCAAAAGTGACTTATCTTTAAAAAATCCACAATTAATACGAGCCCGACGGAACCTAACCAGAACGGATTGTCATTGAATACAGAGGATTCGGGTCTACATCACAAAGCGGGTCGAAACGTGGCGTCCCTAAACCCGACCCTAACACCACAAATACAATTGCTGGAGCCAGCGCTCTTAATTCCATCTATCCACGTTCTCTTCAGGCAAAAATTCCTTAATCAATGGAAAGTTATAAATAACCCCCCTTTTTTGATCAACCCACCCACTCATTACCCATAATCAACGCGGGGAATAAATCACCAAATAGTTAACTTTCACATAATTATTCATTTTAACGATTAACGACAGAATTAGACAGTATTAAATCTCCCTCCTCTCTCTCTCTCTCTCTCTCTCTCTCTCTCTAACTCTCCTGCGAGATTTCTCTCTCATTGGACCTCAGAAGAATCCCAATCCCAATCGAAATCTTGTCGAAACCCTAATCTCACTCTTCGATCGATCCATTGAATGCCCTTGGATCTGACAAGATTCGGGAGGATCGGCGGGAGTTTCGGTCGTCGAAGCTTAGATCTAGGGTTCGATGATTGCCTGACATTGGGGGCGGGGATTTGGAAATCTAGGGTTTGATGATTGCCTGAGATTGGGGACGATAAAGAGGGGAGATGAGAGGGGAGGTCGAGGGGGTAAAGGGACAATGACTGGGGGGTCATTGGGGCTCCGATCAGGGAGTTATGGGTCATTGCAGCAAGTGCATAATTCGCTCTGTTCAGTCTCCGCATTGCCGATCACTTCGACGCCGGTTTCAGTTCGGAAGAATTCGAAGATGCTGTTGCCAGGATCAAGAGAGAAGGAGAGGAGATTGTCGGCGATCTTTAAGATTGCGAGCAGAAAGAAAGTTGGGATGCTTTTGCTGCTCATCATCACGTCGATTGCCGTTGTGTTGTCCTTCTTCTTCGCTGTCAGTAGAGGTATTGCCTTTTCTGTGATTTGTAGTGATTGATGCAAAATGGTAATTTGGAATTGGATCTGGGTTTACGCTAACAATCTGAGTTTAAAAATGTGGCTGTTTTCCCTAATTACTGGGTCTAATCTTGCTGGGGATTAATTTTGTCACTGCCCAGTTCAATAGTGTGAGGAATTTATGCATTATTCAGCTCTCCCTTTCTGAAATATTGAATCAGTTTGGAATATTTAGCGAATTGCATTAACTTATCTTCATTCCCCCCTGTTATTTTAGTTTGTTATTTCATAATGTGGATAAAGATACGTGGTCTGTTTGTAACAAATGTGGTGAGCTTGCGTATTTTCTTGGAAGTGGAAAAAAAATCAAAAAACATGGGTGATTGTTCTCTGACTTGTTTCAGTGTATTGCTAGTGAGAGTTGTTCCGTTGTTGTATTCAGCGGTTAAAAACACAATTTTTTCGTTGTAATCAGGCTAACTTATTCTTCGAAGAAACAATCTCTTGCTTTCAGAGTTTTAGATTATTCCTTACTCCAACATTCCTTTTGGAGCACATGCGACAAACAAGGCACAGTTGTAGGAGATAAATAGGGGAATAAATTCAGGGTTATAAGAACTATTTAGATTATTTCAACTTGAGGGAGGTGGGGGTTGGACACCTTATTAGTGGTACCTTACAAAGGAAGACACTTAACCATCAGTGCATTAGAACAGTGGAAACTAGTGTTTCACGTTTCAAGGACGCCCTTTTATGAAAATAGTCCATGTTAAATCACCTGCTTCTGGTTGTTTTATTGGTGAAAATGTGGACCCTATGTTTGGTTGCTGAGGATTTGGCTAATATGATGGAATCTGTAAGGAAGTTCATCACATAATTGAGCTTGAGGACAACTTATTCATCAACCTATTGAGTACAGTTAGTGTGTTGAATGCTAGCGCAGACCCTGAATTTATTCAAAAATCATGTGTGATGATAGATCATTGTATGTTACAGTATTATCGGTTTGTAACTCGTAGCTATACGTTTCTGACTCGCAATTTACAGTTGATTCTAGTGTGTCTTTGTTTTCTTCAGCTAACTTGTCTATAATGGTTTATTTACAGATGTAGACCAGCCAGCAGGTCCCGAGACTGTCGTAGGTTATTCAGATCATGTATGGAATCTTGTAAACCGTGGTAGGATGTCATCACATTTTCTCAGCCCTCCCCCAGTTCCTGCAATAGAACAAATTCAACAGAAAGAGAATATAATGCCAGTGCCCAATATACAACATGCTAAGGTTATGAATACCACCCTTCTTCCGTTTTTTCATCCACTGCCTATTCCATCACGTCATCCTTGTGAGAATTTCTCACTTCCTCCTTCACCAGTCAATCCAAAGCGTACTGGTCCCCGGCGTAAGTTTTATGTGCCATCGTTCACAATTTTTGTTTTTCGTTTGAACTCTTCGTATGTTTTTCATGAACACTGATGGTTCCATTTTTATGTTCTTTTTAGCATGCGATGTTTGTTATGTCCCTGTGGATCTCGCCATGTCTTATATGCCAACTTTGCCATCAGCATCGCCCGTTCTTAAGAATTTGTATTATGTTTCGGAAGAGAACCTAGTGGCAAATGAGTCTAATGGAGGATCTATATTTGGGGGTCATCCGTCTTTGCAGCAGAGAGAGGAGTCTTTTGACATAAAAGAGATGATGACTGTGTACTGTGGGTATGCTAATGTTCCCTTCAAATAACTGCAGTTTGACTTAATATTTTTACTTTGAGGGACCAGGCTCATGTCTCGTTTAATATAGTTCCTATGTTTCATCCTTAAACACAGATAGATATAAATGTTTTTTTTCCTCTTGCTGATGTTAGTATCTTAGTTTACAGTTTTTCATTATTACAGATTTGCTAAAGGAAAGAAACCTGGTCAAGGGACTGGGTTTAACATAGACGAGGCTGATCTTCTTGAGATGGAACAATGTCATGGTGTAGTCGTCGCCTCAGCTATATTTGGTACCTGCTCACTAATAGCACTTGAAATTTTATATGTTTTAGTTTTTCAGCTTGTTTTCCTTAAGTTGCCCCTAAATTTATATTGTATGACAGGAAATTATGACATTATGCAACAGCCAAGAAACATTAGCGAAGCTTCAAAACAAACTGTGTGTTTTTTTATGTTTGTGGATGAAGAAACTGAAGCCTCTATAAAGAACTCTAGTTCTCTCGATAATACAAGAAAAATTGGCCTATGGAGAATCGTAGTTGTTCGTAATCTTCCTTATTCTGATGCAAGGCGCACTGGGAAGGTGCCTTTTCCTTTACATTTTTTGGTTTATGACTATAGCACAACCTTATGGATCATCTGATCCTTTGATTTTATTTTCATTCAATCTCCATGATGCATTTATCTATTGATCTTGGAATTGTTATTCACCAGTTTAATGCTTTTGTTTAGTGGTTGATAGATATGAATGATGCTCTAAAGGTTCTATAATTCCTTGACCACTTGTTCAAAATCCCAGCTTCATATAATTGAACACTTCTTTGTAGGTTTCTTGTTAATATCCTTCTCTAGTTATACATCCCTTATGTTTCAACCTCATCATCTCTTTCCTTTTTGCTGCACCTGCGCTTGAAAGTAACAAAAACTATTTACCTAAGTAATGTAATTTCTTACCCAGGTTCAAGACACCTCATATGCCTTCTATAATGCCTGAAACCTGCCATTATCCTTAGAGATGTTTTTTATGTTACCGGTTGATAGTCACTAAATATGATGAGCTTTTATTGTCGTCATCAACTTGGATTCAGCAGAATTTTTGAAAGGAAAAAAAAAGTGTCCGCAATGCTTCATTTAACCCCCCAAAAAAAGAAAAAAAAAAGAAAAACACACGCACGCACGCACACACAAAAAAAGCACAAGTTTCTTCTAAACTGACTTGGATTCAAACACTATTACCCTGTCTTTCTAATTGTCCAACTCTATGTTGATTTGTGCTCTCTCAGCAATGCTTGGATTATGCAGGCTATACACTCATGAAATTCTTCCATCAATGCAAATTCCTGCGAAATTCTTATCCCATAGAAATATTTATAGGATTGAGGTAATAATGCTGCACCATAAGAGGCCCTGTTCAACGTATCCAGCCAGTCATTATCAATCAAATTCTAGTGCAACATGTATTTTATCTTGATGCGACCACAATATTCTTCTTTGCATTCATCTTCTGACAGATCAAAAAATTTGAAGATTTCACACCCAAACCCACCCTCGAAGGAAACATGGCAGTGGATAGCTAAACAAAACAAGGCACAAGCTGCACAACAAATAATACTCAACAATAAAGAACCATCTCCATCGGCTACATTCGTTCGACTTCTTATCTTACTTGCTTCTAGTGAATTATTTTGAAGAAAAATGTTCCTTAACACTTAACTGTAATATCTAAAACTTTTTAGGACATAAGTCTAGGCATATATACTTCATCAAGCTAAGCACCCAACTATTATTGTAGACAAATTAATGATTCCTTTAACACTTCAAATTTTATTCAATCTCCTTTTTCCTTTTCTGAAGTTTCATGATATTGTATTATTTCTACAGAAGTTTCATGATATCGTATTATTTCTACAGAACAATAGCAGTACTGTTTTTATGTGAGAGAAATAATTATGTCTTGTTTTAAGCTGTTGGATAGTCGATAGGCTGGGCCATGTTGCTTAAAATGATATAAATTATAGTGTTAAGTTTTTTTGGTACTTTGATTACCAGATCTACACAATTATTTTCTTTGTTTGTTTAATTTGTTAACTGTCATAATGCCACTAATATGCCTGAGTAAATTTTAATTAATTTCTATAATATATTTCTTGTGTGCTGCTCATTTTTCTTAAAGCTATTCTACAATGCTCAAGAATTCCTAGAGATTGTTCCCTGACCATGCATCCTTTTGGCAGGTTCCTAAACTTTTACTTCACAGACTTTTCCCCAATGCTCGATTTTCTATTTGGATTGACGGCAAGCTGGAACTCGTGGTGGACCCCTATCAAATTCTGGAAAGGTAATTTCTTGATGTAAATCTAGAGTATTCTATTGACATCCACTTCCATACTACTTCCACCACTGTTCAATAAGTGTATCTGTGTATGTTTAACCAGCACCCTCCTGATATTAGCACCTACATGTGTAACAATATCAAATCACAGACTACAGATGTAGCTCTAATTTTCTATTTACCATCCATAAAATTTAAGGATCTACATTGAGCTCGACATTTTGGTGTTTTCGCAGCATGCGTCATATTGCTGTTTTTAATAGTCAGACTGAACTGATGCCTGAAGTGGTGATGTATTGTATTGCCTGATCTGGTTAATCTACAAAACTGAGTTTTTTTAATTTGAGAAAGGGAGGTTTAGTAAAATTACCCATGTGGATTAAGTTGAAGACTGGGTTTATTTAATACATGTTGAAATTAACTCTCAATTGTCATTCTCATATAAATTTTCTCATGTAAAACAGATTAATAGAAGCTAGAAAGAAAATAAACAAATGTTGCAGCAATTTGAGATCTGCTACTTGATAGCATTTGGTTATGCTTAAAAGTCAGGCTTCTTTAAGATGTTTCTTAATTTGGTTCACCCTCATCCTTATGGAATTTTGTAATCTTACAAGTACATTTTTGCTGTCAAGGCTGAGCTATTATGGCAGCCATTTAAAGTATAGTGTAGAAAGTATTAATTCAGATATTAAGATTAAACTCGTACACGGAACTTTCTGACCAAGAGAATAAACCATGATGACGACATCAACACACCTAATAACATGCAGTGATCTAGACATGGTTTATCAAAAGGCAAAAGGAACACAATATAATATGTATACTCATACATACACCTATAGGTTTATCTTGAACTAACCAATGATATCTGGAATTGCAATTGTAGTAGTTGACCTAATGCAAGTCCATTGTGCCATCCACAAATCTCAAGTTGTGGTTGAAAGTGTCCTACAGATGCGAATGATCGTCTTATGTTCTAGACATGGATTTGGTGTGGTGCGTGACATACAGTCTTTAGAATCTTCATAATGTTACACTTGAACACGCTTTTTTTGTTCTTAGAGAACAAATACTCGGTTCCGCTTGTCCAACATATATTGGGCAAGTATAGAACCAGCGTCTTTGTCTGAAATGTTTCATTTTGCACGACACTCCTTTGAAGTGTTTTTGCTTCATACGTGTGCATGATTCTGATAGAAAAGTCTTGAGAACCCATCAAGCTAGCAATCTAACTTGTGCCATGGACACGACAGTCCCTTTTGAAGTTTCCATGCTTCACAGCTGAGCATCATTCTTGAAACCTGTTAAACTAGCTATCAAACTTGACAATATACTGCGTTTTCCCAATCGTGTGAAACTACATATGGGTCAACTTGATGTGACCTTCAGATTTACCCAAAACACGACTTTGATTTCATAATTTTGCCAGTGAGAATTCAAGATAAGACCACATACTCAAATATCAGGTTGCATGCAACAAGCAGGAATTTCAACATCTCGTTTCTTTTCATCGAAGTTTGAATCCAGTTAGGCATATGCATATCTTCCTATTTGGGTGGATTATGTTACACAACAATCTATTTTTTGCACAAGCAATTAGGAGATAAAATTTGAATTTTCCATTGAAGCTGATCTGATTTAACTTATGTTGCTCTTTCTAAACCATTTGCTAACTTCCACAAATTCATAATCAAAGTACACGAATATTATATTATGCTTTACCTTACCAGCAGATAGTTTTCATTGAATTCTTTATCACTTTTTTTTTTCAGTATTAAGCACTATAAAGCTCTTGAGCATAAAGCTTATGTGGTGGTGAAGCTGAAGTTAGTTTATCTTTGAAGGAATTCAAAGTCCTGGATTCTATGTACTAGCAAGCTGTTTAAGACTGTCCACTTTGTAGCTTTCATCATTGTGTATTTTGATGCTTGATGCCAAGAATATGCCTCCAGTCTTCCAATCCACCCAGGAAAGGGAGCACTGTTACACTCATATGTTTTAGTAAAATATGCATGCACGCACGTGGTCACACACAGACAGACATTCGTACCCATGATTCTGTTTGATACTTTTCATTAAAAAACTCCATGTATTCATCACCTATAGTTACATTACACTTGGACTAATGTGAACATTAAGATACCATTTGATATGCTTGCCTAATTAGGTTTAATAAAGTGC
Organism: Asparagus kiusianus; assembly: GCA_022839385.1. Lineage (NCBI taxonomy): Eukaryota > Viridiplantae > Streptophyta > Magnoliopsida > Asparagales > Asparagaceae > Asparagus > Asparagus kiusianus. The sequence goes on from BQKN01063891.1 coordinate 273,820, forward strand.
ATTGTTTCTATTATTTATTTGTTGCTATTGTTGTTATATGTTTATGGAAATGTCCAAGTAAGAAATCCATGGTAAGAACTTTGTGAGGACTTTATAATGAGTAATGTTATGGATTATTGACATTGTTCAACTTCTCAACACATTAACCTTACTCTATAACCAAGAGATTAAGTGGTTCTAGAATTTAGTTCATGTTCAAAATTAGTCGCAAAAAATACTTCATTTCAGCTATAGAAAAATGATACGGTTGGTGCACTAAGTTCTAACTTTTTTAACCTTTTATCAGATATTTTTGGATGTGTAGATCAAGATAAACGGCGGGATCCTCTAAAAGCTGACTATATACCTTTTTTATTTTGAGAACTACTTCTTACCCAAATATCTTTTTATACATTGAATACTCATATTTTGTTTATATTAATAATATTGTGAGGTGCAATCTTGGATGGGACTAAAGGGGTTTGATGTGACCTGGATGATATTCTTCTTTGATCTTTTGTTTCATAGCTTAACTTTGTAACTCGTGTATGTTTACATGTGATGCCAAGAAATTTAGAAACTATTTCATCATTCAGTCTTCAAAAATTTGAGCCTCTTCTTAATCTTTCAGATTCTTGTGGCGGAATAATGCCACCTTTGCAATCTCCAGGCATTATAGACGTTTCGATGTATTTGAGGAAGCAGATGCTAATAAAGCTGCTGGGAAATATGACAATGCCTCCATTGATTATCAAATAGAGTTCTATAAAAAGGAGGGTTTGACTCATTTTTCTCCAGATAAATATCCTATTACCAGTGGTGAGTTCAGAATTTTGCTTCAGCTCCTACTAAGACTCAGATATGAATCTCACTAATAATTATCTTTTTGCTAATATGCAGATGTTCCTGAAGGATGTGTGATCATCAAAGAGCATATTCCCATTACTAACCTCTTCACCTGTCTGTGGTTCAATGAAGTCGATCGTTTTACTTCCAGGGATCAACTGAGTTACAGCATGACAAGGGACAAGTTAAGTTCTAAAACAAATTGGACACCATACATGTTTATGGATTGTGAAAGGCGCAACTTTGTTGTTCAGGTATTTATGCTTTCTATTCAGTAGCGTCTATTTCCTTATTCCTGGTAATATTCAAATTTGTATTGTGTCCTTAGTATTTCTTTTGCTCTAACTAGGACATGTTTGTACTCAGAGTTTAGTAGTTTACTAACTCCATCAGCCCTCGATTTGCGATCTAATTAATGCATTCCAAATTATGGAGTATTCCCAATCAGATTGCCAAAACTGGTGATGAGTAAGAAATAGAAGAACTTTGTTCTATGAGTTCTTTTTATATATTTGGTGATCGTATTTAGCCTTTTCTTCGATAGAGTTATTGGTATTCCAGTTAGGACTTTAAAGGTAATTTTGATTGAACTGCAATTGTGCTCATATTAAAACTAAGCTAGACTTTTATTTTTGTATAAATATTAAATAAGGTCCGACTGGATCCATAAACTGAAGCTTTCTATTATCATAATCCTTTGTAGGGATACGAATGAATACAAATCCCATCCATATTTAATTTCATATTCTTATTTTAACACATGGATATCACTATCTGCTGCTTTACACACACACATTTGCGTGCACACACATGCACAGATAGATGGATAGATAGATGCATTGCTAGATAGATAGGTAGACTGATATAAATAATTCAAGGTCAAACTCATTTTTTCCTTTCAAAACTTCAGCCATAATCAATAATACTCAGTTAATGTCTCCAATTCAAGTCTGAATTCATTTTATCAGTGATGGACAGAGTTCAATATCCAAACAATATTTGATTCATGTTTGTAGCATCAAGAAGGAAACAAATATACAAATGTGGTAGTATGAATATCAACACCATATTTTCCCTGTTTACACTCCTAGTACATCTCTTCAAATATGCATGTATGCCTTTTTTTTTCCTCTACACGCTTGCATATAAAACATCCATATTTGTTGGACTTACCGCGGTCAATGCTCCCAAATACAGCATGACTCCAAACATTGCTCCAATTAAGTCTCAATTCCTCACTGTACCACAAACCAAAGAGTACCGCGGTTATTTAACACTGCTGCTTGCTTAGTGGGATAAAGCAGATAAAAGTGTGTATAGTGGTCAGAGAAAGACAACTATGGGGATTTGATGCTCTTTCTAAGCGCATTATACAATTTCTGTTTTTAGCTTTATCCATGCTTGCTATTGTGCAGGCATACCACAGAGACTTGTTAGAGCAAAGACGTGCAGCCCAAAATCAACATCCACCACGAAGTCCTATTAATGAACTACCAAGTCCGGTTAAAGAACTACCGAGGAAATCAACATCTGATGAGGTTCACAATTTAGAGAAATTAGTGACAACACCAAAATCTACATCACCTAGAAAGCAATCATCCAGGCGTGGAAAGGGGAGATCAGGTTCCAAAAGACATCGTCTCAAAGGAGCTGCCAGTATACGAGACCCCAATTCATTATAAAATTTTGTCAATTTTCCATTTTTTTCCCACTAGTAAATCAAAAAAATTTCATTGTGGGGCGGGGAGTAATTGTTTTATTGTTGATGTTCATTTAGGAAGAACAATGCTCAAATTTTTTGTCAGAAATTGTTATTAGTTATATTCATTTTTGCTGTATATAACCTACTAAAAATAAATATTGTATGAGCTGCTGTGTTCCCCCTAAAAACCTAATGTCTTCGTCAATATCAATTATATGAAAACAAAAGAAAGCATTTGATTATTCTTTTTATGGTTGTAACTTCTAGCTATTTTTTTTATTTGAGCATCAATAGATTGGCAGCAACTCTGTAGACTTCGTAATCTCTCATAATAGTACCAATCTTGGCTACATCAAATGAAACTTGGGCAATTGGAAATTTGGTTTTGAATCAAAACGTTTTCCCCAGCCCATAGTCCACATAAAAATGATATTATAAGCTGAAGTTTCTTGCACAAGAATTTGTTGTTAGTACGGCCATAGATGTTGGGAATGTGGGACATTATATTTGTCTAGAAACATGGTACATTAGGAAATTGGGTCCTGTAGAAATGAATCAAATAATTGATAAATAGTTTGTTAATTGTTCGAGTAACTATTCGGAGATATTCAATTTCATAGTTCATTTTGTAACGCTAAACAAATAATATAGTATTAGAGTTTATTAACAAATAAAATTTAACCGATTGTATATTTGATTCATCTGCTTATCAAGTAATCGTTTATAATTTGTATTATTGCGCATGTGATGATGATATTATTTCAACCCACTTACATTTTCTACTTAAGTCATATATTCTATATACTAATTTTGAGAGAGTTAAAGATTCTAAGATCACTTTTTCAATGAAATGTTCGAATTAAATATATATATATACACACACATCATAGTTATGAAAGAATAGTCTCCATTTATAAATTTAACTAGTATTTGAAAATTAAATTCTTTAGTAGATGCATATACTTTGACATTCGATAAATATTCGTGAATATTCATGAATATTTACCAAACACTATGTATTCAAGTTTGAATTCGAAAAACTCCATGTGGATATTCAAAGTTGGGTTCGAATTCGATAATTTTGAACAAATACAAATACAAACATCTCGGTATTCGATTCGATTCGTTTTTTTTACCACCCGTAGGGTCCTGTATCTAGTGATTCGATTTAGAATTCAAATTAGTTAGGCTTCGTTTGGATATCATGGTGTTTTTCTTATTGTGTTTTTGTAAAAAAACACCATGATGTTGTGTTTTTCTCTTAAAATGTTTTCAAAACACCATGTTAAGTATTTTTGGTTGACACTAGCTTGACCCATTATAACACTAGTATTAAACATATTATTAATATATTATATATTAATTATAATAATATATATTATAAATAAAATGTTATAATATTTAGTTTACATTATTATAGTATTATAAGTATTAAATGTAATGCAATATAATATTGTATAATGTATTATAATATTATATTATACTTTAATAAGCTATATTATATTATATTATAATTATTACATATTATTTAAAATAATTATATATTTAATTATTTTGGTATATCAATTTGTTATTGTTATATATTATATTAATATTTTTATAATAATATTATTTTATTATTGATATAATATTATACTATTATTAATATAATATAATATTATACTATTATTCATATAATATAATATTATTAATAATGTTATTATTATGTTATTACCACTATGTTATTAATAAATTAATATATTATAAATATTTTAATATTATATAATACAATATAGTTGTAATATATTAGAGTTTATTAATAGTACTTTAATAATATATTAGTATTTATGATATAAATAAATATTATATTATGAATATATTTACATTAACATTTGTTAACAATAAATTATTTTATTATTAAAAATTATTTTACTTTATAATAAATTATATTATTTATTGCCTAATATAATAATATTTTATATATTATATTATATTTACTGTACAATATGTTATTATAATAATATTATTATATTGTTATGTTATTATTAAATATGTTACTATTATATGATATTTTATAATTATTAATTTATTATAATTTATTTATTAAAAAGTTAATAATATTATAGCGATTATACTATTGTATAGTATATTATTATATCATTATTAAAACCTAATGTCTTCGTCAATATCAATTATATGAAAACAAAATAAAGCATTTGATTATTCTTTTTATGGTTGTAACTTCTAGCTATTTTTTTTATTTGAGCATCAATATATAGATTGGCAGTAACTCTGTAGACTTCGTAATCTCTCATAATAGTACCAATCTTGGCTACATCAAATGAAACTTGGGCAATTGGAAATTTGGTTTTGAATCAAAACGTTTTCCCCAGCCCATAGTCCACATAAAAATGATATTAAAAGCTGAAGTTTCTTGCACAAGAATTTGTTGTTAGTACAGCCATAGATGTTGGGAATGTGGGACATTATATTTGTCTAGAAACACGGTACATTAGGAAATTGGGTCCTGTAGGAGCGGAAATGAATCAAATAATTGATAAATAGTTTGTTAATTGTTCGAGTAACTATTCGGAGATATTCAATTTCATAGTTCATTTTGTAACGCTAAACAAATAATATAGTATTAGAGTTTATTAACAAATAAAATTTAACCGATTGTATATTTGATTCATCTGCTTATCAAGTAATCGTTTATAATTTGTATTATTGTGCATGTGATGATATATTTTCAACCCACTTACATTTTCTACTTAAGTCATATATTATATATACTAATTTTGAGAGAGTTAAAGATTCTAAGATCACTTTTTCAATGAAATGTTCGAATTAAATATATATATATATATACACACACATCATAGTTATGAAAGAATAGTCTCCATTTATAAATTTAACTAGTATTTGAAAATTAAATTCTTTAGTAGATGCATATACTTTGACATTCGATAAATATTCGTGAATATTCATGAATATTTACCAAACACTATGTATTCAAGTTTGAATTCGAAAAACTCCATGTGGATATTCAAAGTTGGGTTCGAATTCGATAATTTTGAACAAATACAAATACAAACATCTCGGTATTCGATTCGATTCGTTTTTTTACCACCCGTAGGGTCCTGTATCTAGTGATTCGATTTAGAATTCAAATTAGTTAATATTTTGGAAGGAAAAAAACAACCATTTACAAAAAAAACACAAAAAAGTGTTAATTGCGATTTTAAAATTACTTTACCATTATTGATCTTTGAATTGGATTCTTGCATAAAATTGTACATTAAGGAACCTAGATTCTTGCAAATAATAGCCAAATTTAAAGTGTACAACTTTTCAACCAAATAAGCTTACCCCCTTGTATCCTATTCCAAATAAGTAGCGTACCATGTTCCTGTTCCGTGAATCGGACCTGATCCCATGCAACTATGATGCTGCCCAAACTCATGTTATCGTGCAAGTCATCAGTAAATATACGTAGAACCCACCATGAATTTTTAAGCAGACAATTGTAATCTGCAGTATGAGGTTTCACTGCAAAACAAATGTTTCTAACCAGCAATTGAGGGCGCACTGTGATTACTTGAAATCATAATAACTTGACTCTGATCAGCTTATTTCATACAGGAGCCTTCGGTCAGAGTAAACTAGAATTCGATCCGGCCCGAAAAGCTTTGTCCTGCTTTGCTGTGAAGTCATGTTCTCTGGTTGGTGAGGGGTCTAAGCAGTACCGCATTCATGAAACCTTATTCTATAATCCGTCAGGATTCTATAGTGCACGATCGCTGAATCCATACGCTCCTTCACTTACTTTTGTTTTCCATAACATCCTTCACCTTTGTTTCTTGATATTTTCACGCATGAGTTTACTTTATGCACAGCTCTCTCGTTAATTCCACTAAATGTTTATTAATTACGGTGCTACAATTAGTGATGAAGTGGTTATTTTTCGAGTTAATTCAGATCATAAAACTGTGTTTGCTTCACAATTGAGTTTGGCACCCCTCTTCCTCGAATCGGGTATCGATATGATGCGCTCGATTGTCACCTCCGAACCAGCAGAAGTTTGTGAGCAATCATTCAGATATGCTCACGTGGTGTGTCTGACAAATGTTGGAAGAAACCCCGGCATCTTTAAAATCCCTGGTTCCCACCTCAAGACTATCCTTTGTTCTTTGAGGGGATAAAACTCAAATACCCAGTTCACAGATAATTCATGCCAACTAAGATGGACTTATAGGCATTCATGCATTGAAAACAACACAAATATACTATCTTTCTCGTGATAATGTAATAAAAAAATTGTGAAATGTTTGGGTGGGGGATTCTTAAAACCGACAGGGAATTAATTATTTTTTAAGCAACAAGGAGGGTTACTACATCAATTTCTCATAATCATTCAGTGATCTGTTTCTTTGATACGGTGTCATTTTCTTTCTCTCCGTAGACTGAGTGATTTCTCCACGGGAACTATTAATTAGGAACATAGTCATAGTAACATCTTTTCTTCATCGGATGAAAACAAAGTTTTAACCCGTTTAGGTTAATTAGATCCTTCTCAATTAAGAAGTTTTGAGAGTTCGAGAAATTTAGATTAGATCTTACAACACTACAGCAACTTTAAAAGGATACAGGGATCTCTAGGCGCTTGCACTGATTACCTTTTTAGGAACTCTGTTTTCGAATTATAACAACTAGCTTGGAGATTTCTTATAATTGAGACTAGAAATATCCAAGTAACCGTAGCAAGTTTCTTTCTCCCCGGGGGTTTTTTTTTTCTTTTTTAACAAATGACTGCATTTTGGGCGGAAAGTAAGAATCCTATAAGAACAATCCGCATTTTGCAGCGGGTTCCAAGTTGTATATATGCCAAATACGAGGACAATTTTGGTAACCCATTCTCCTCTTACAAGGCTCGGATTGGTGTAAGGGTGGGTGTGGGCCGGGGCGGGCTGAATTGACCTAGCTAGCCCTGGCCTAATCCATAGTCGGCCAAGCCCAATCCGGCTATGATATACCCAGGTGGTGGGGCGGGCTAGGTTCCGCTCTAAACCCACGGATAAAGTAGGCTCGGCCCACGCAAGACTTGGCCCGGCCCAACCTGGCCCCGCCCGCCTTAGATAATAGTTATATTGAGAGGTATTTTAGTAGCAACTCAATTAAAAATTGCAAGCTGCAGATGTTAGAGTTATAATTTTAGTGGTAAAAGAGATTTTTAAGTTTAATTTAGTATTTTGATGAATATTTATAATCATTTTGATTTACTAAAAACATTCAAATTATTATGAATCTTTTGTACTTTGAGATAATTCCATCACCAATTATAAATTTATACAAGTTAAACTTTTAAGAAAGATAAAATATAGGGTTTTCTCTTTAAACTATACATATTAATCTATCAAATAAATTGGAAAAAAAACACAAAATGCGGGGCAACTGGTGACTCGAGCTATCGTGGGTTGAGTTCAACCCGGCCCGGACTCCTGCTGGACATGAGTCGGGCTTGGTGTAGCTCTAGACTTTGGCCTAGCACGCTGGGGCCTACCCAGTCCGGATCTGAACAGGCATGAACCAAAACCGAGAAGGGCAATTCATGGCTCAGGCCCGACTTGGCCCATGCCCACAGTGGAGTATTCAGATAGAATTCTACTCATTTTGGACATACCGTTTATATACATGTTTGTGGGGAAATTGAGAAATAAATTAGTATTAATCTCCCTAACTAACTTAGGAAAAGAGTAATTACAATCTCTCAAAGTAATCCCTCTCTAACTGACTTAGAAAAAGAAATCACTACTGTTGTGCGCGGCGCGGAAGCGGGACAACCAAACGGGTGTGCTTCGAGAACCAAATCAAACAAATGTCGAGATAAAGGCCAAACGAATCAAAACAACGGCACAAATCTAAACACAATAGTTTTACGTGATTCGGCAAATTGCCTATGTCCACGGGGTAAGAAGAGGATTGGGTTTTCACTAATAGAGAAGAAGAGTACAAACTGCGATTACAAAACACTCGAAGGAACAAACTAATCTCACCAACAAATCTCTTAATCTCTCCAAATAAACCCTTAAACAATTGCTCAGAAAAAACTCTCCTTTTTCTGCGCTCCAATATCCCCAAACAAAGCCAAAGAAACCCTAATTCGTATGTTGGTATTTATAGCAAACACCAAACCCAAACTGAACAGGAAACTCAAACTGGGCCCTGACCCGATTGGCAGTCGACCGCCCAAAGCTCGCGGTCGACCGCGATCCAACGACAGAGACCAAAAAGTCTTACAGGGTCTCACGATCGACCGCGCCAAATCCAGACTCCTACTCTGGCTTGTGCACGTTCGCGGTCACCGGCCTTGCGCCGCGATCGACCGCGCAGTTCCCAAACAGACTCCTGCGCTTCCAAAACCTGTTCTTTACCAAAATTCATCGCAGTTTCTTCAATTCTCCACCTCGGTGAAGTTTCTTTCAAAGCCTGAGCCGACACCGACCAAACCAAATGCCTCACTTGCTACTTCTCAATCCTCAATAAGTCGAGACCCAAACGGGAGTGCGAACACTCACCCAAACGTCTGTATCTACTCACCAAATCGGCTGCATCATAAAGACTGCCTACGTATCCTCTTGCCCAAGGAATCAAGCCTTCACGTAGTTCACCCAAACGATCTCCAAAGGCCCTTAAACAAATAGAAAATTCTGTAACTCTTCACTAATATCATCTGCATCCAAATCTAAATAATCCCCAATCTGTGTCACCTCAGCTGGAATCCCAAACGATGCAGTATGATTTAGAGTATGTGGAGTAAACTCCACCCAACGTGGAGTAGCATCACCCTCCACCTGCTGTGATATCCAAACGACCTGATCAATATTCTCTACCTGCTGAGAGTCAAAAGTGATATTCCTGCTCAGAACAAAATCAGAAGCCCCCAAACGATAATCAAATGAGCCTCCGAATCCCAAACGCGCAATTGGATCAAATCTTACATCCTCTATGTGACCAAATGTTGGGTAACCAAATATCCGACGCCAACCAAAATCTGAAGCAGCTCTACCAAATCCAATAACTCCTAATGTAGCAGTCAGCGACCTATGACTAAGATGACCCAAATATGTCGAAACTCTAAAACTAGAACCAATGTTCGACAACCAACGCCGATCTCCCTCCAGAAAGGAACGATCAATCACAACTGTCATCTCATCTCGTCGCCCCAATATTTTCACACCAATAAAGTGTCTCCAATTGTCGTGAGCTCAGCACAAACACAGAAATAGGTCCCTCTTGTACCTCTCGCTAAAATCAGAATGAATTACCTTCACCTTCTGCCAATACACTTATTCAACTGTTGTTGACTACTAGGACTTAAAAACCAACGGGACTTGGTTACAACTCACAAATGCCTAGTACAATCCCAACATAGGAAACCAAAATACATTTACCTTCCAATGATGCCTCCTTGGAAGGCCCCTAAATGCCTGAATGAACACCAAATAGAAGACCCCTCAATCATCGAATAGAAGTACCAAACTCCACCTCGGTCTCTTTGCTCATACCAACGTGCTCAAAGGACTTCAATATGCAGGTCAAGGGCACTTCTCAATAATCTAATGTACCGTTTCAACAAACAAATAACTCAGCCTCAAATCCTTCTATCTCGACCAACTATCTCAAAGCACCAACAAATGAATAATAGATCCAAACTGATAAAGTAGAGAATTTTACCTCCTAATGAAACCCTAACAAGGGTCTCCAAACGATCTCACCCAGCACGACGGCAACGAGATCCACAAATAGGAAAAATCTTACCTTTATCTCCAAACGAAGCCCTCGAAGAGCCTCCAAAGTGATCTACTCCTCCAAATAGCCCAAGCGCCAACAAACCAATGCGGAACAAACGAAGAATAGATCCAAACTGAAAAAGATAGAGTCTTTACCAAAAAGATCTCACATTTCTCACCAAACGAAGCCCTAGCCGAACTTCCAAATTGATCTACTCCTCCAACCAAGACAAAACCATAGATCTGAAATCTTGAGTTCTGATACTAATTGTTGTGCGTGGCACGGAAGCGGGACAATCAAACAGGCGTGCTTCGAGAACCAAATCAAACAAACGTCGAGATAAAGGCTAAACAAATCAGAACAACGGCACAAATCCAAACACAATAGTTTTACGTGATTCGACAAATTGTCTACGTCCACAGGGTAAGAAGGGGATTGAGTTTTCACTAATAGAGAAGAAGAGTACAAACTAAGATTACAAAACATTCGAAGGAACAAACTTAATCTCACCAACAAACTTAATCTCTCCAAATAAACCCTTAAACAATTGCTCAGAAAAAACTCTCCTTTTTCTACGCTCCAATATCTGCAAACCAATCTCCAAACAAAGCTAAAGAAACCCTAATTCGTATGTTGGTATTTGTAGCAAACACCAAACCCAAATTGAACAGGAAACTCAAACTGGGCCCTGACCCAATTGGCAGTCGACCGCCCAAAGCTCGCAGTCGACCGTGATCCAGCGACAGAGACCAAAAAGTCCTACAGGATCTCACGGTCGACCGCGCCAAATCTAGACTCCTACTCTGGCTTGTGCACGTTCGCGGTCGACCGGCCTTGCACCACGGTCGACCGCGCAGCTCCCAAACAGACTCATGCGCTTCCAAAACCTATTTTCTACCAAAATTCATCACGGTTTATTCAACAACTTTCTTATCGATTTCCCGATTTACAAAAGAGAGAAGCATCGATAATGATCTTTCCCTTTGTTTAATGCTGGGTTCTTCTTGGTGACGATGGGAGTTTGATTCTTGTATCACGTTGACGATCCGAACGCTTCGCTTCGTGGAAGTTCTTCTTCGTTTCTTAGCTTGACGTCTTGGAAGAACTTGCAAGGCAAAGTTAGAACTCTGGACGAGTTTAGAACTCTGCAAGAGAGTTAATTTTAGAAAGGAATTTCAATCCTTTTAGCCAAAATAAGCCAATGGCTTTTCTCTCTTCAATGCAATAGCCGATCTCAAAGATAGTCAACCCAAAATGATCCCAAAAAAGCCCTTTATTCAGCTGAATTCTTAGCTATTTTTAGAGATCTAGGAGTGTAACTGACCCCATAAATCTCTTCATAAGAGGGGTTTAATAGCCTCATTATGTGGAAAACGATATTGAACCATTCAAATTGCAATTGAAACGGTCAAACGGGAGATTTACGTTCTGGGGTGACCCTCGCGTTTAGCCTATAAAACGCGGGGGTCGACCCTCGCGTCTGAAGTTGGTACACGGGGTGACTCTCGCGTTTTGGAATTGAAACGCGGTGGTGACCCTCGCATTTTTACAGTTGGTACGCTGGGACGGACCCTCGCGTTTTGCTTTGAAAAGATCGTTAATTGTAATCTCTTTTTCAAGTTCTGCAAAAATCGTCATCTTATAATCCTTGCATTTGGCTCTTTGAAATGTGAGAATCGTCAATTTGTAACTCTCGTATGTTGTCGTGAAAGTTTTCAGTGTTTTACGGGGACTATCTATCTGCAATAATTTTTAGACAACCTACAATACGTAAAGATAAGGATATTAAGGCCAATGAACTCTTGTTATAATAATACCGTGATACTCAATGTTCTTGAGGTTTTGATGTAAAGAGTAATGCTTGAAGATGATATTGGAACCATCCAAGCTCAAATAATACAAGTTCACATTAAAAAGTAGACTCCAAATAAGTGAGGGAAAAGCATATTGCTTGCTTGACTACTCATATTTTAAACCATAAAGACCTGAAGTATGACTCCAACTTTCACCAATTCATCACGCTAAGTTTGAAATATAATCATAGTTACAGGGACTCAATGCTGGAACCAAATGTGCACTTAAGGACAAGTTTCTTTTATTTATCACCTGTGGTGGGTTCACCTTTTAATTATAGATGGATATATTGATTAATCTCTGTTCACTTGACATCTAGGGATACAGAAAGAGAAAACCGAAGATATCACTCCCTTTCTATGACTCGTGAGCGCTCTCCCATGTGCATACCCCGTGCCAATGCTACGAAGTGTGAGTTTGGGTGTGAGGAATAACCAGGTGCAAGAAATTTTATTCCTCAACAAGACAAAGGGATCCCTAATGTTTGTAACTTATTATTGACCTATTATGAAGCTCACATGACATGCACCATAGTCCGTAGATCCAGTGCCAATTGTATCCAAAGCACAAAACACACCCTTTTCCTTTTCACACTCAAATGAAGAAAGCCCATAAAACAATAAATCACTCCCTCTATCCCATATGGGCCCCATTGTCAGATACAACTATGTTCTTCAGTGTATAAGTTGATGCGCAAAGTATTGCAATCTTAAACTAAATATAATTTTTTTTTATACCTACCCAGAAATCGAATCCAAGATAGTTGAAGGCATATTGAAACCTCTTCACTGTCCAGATTGCATATAGCATGTTATATTAAAGATAAAATTAGTAACAAATTTAACAGATAAAGTTATAATTTATCTATTATGTAAACCCATAACTATTTGGAGAAATTATTCAATGGATTGATGATATTAATGTTGGTGCATGTGACAAGGGGAAACAAGATCACACGTCTGCATCTATTAGCAAATGAGGGTAATACGTGACAACTTTTATAAGGGGTTAATTGCAGATACATCTCTTTTATTATAGAAAGTAATCAATTATGCTTCTAAACTTGTTCTTTTAATATTTAGATGGTCACCTGATTTTCAAAAAGATATTTATTTTTGTCTCTACCAATAACATAGAGAGTATATGTTTTTCAACTATTAGAAAGTAGGAGGCCTCTCTGCAATATATTGAAATATCATACAATCTTTGCAACACATTGATATCAAACAACGCCATATGATGGATCGAAATGCTATTTAAAATCTTATTTGATATGTAATTAACCCTTTTCATAATTAGCATCCTATAATTGATAATGATTAGCACCCTATAATTGATAGGTGATTCGTGACAAGATACAATGAGAGAAGGCTTGCACCATTTGATGCCCATCCTGCACCTCACTTGCCTCCAAATATAAAACAAATAAAATAGGCTAAGCATCTCCTCATTAAGAAACTCTCAAGTGTTAACATTATTTTGCCACTCCAAGAGCTTCAGATCCAATTGGCCTTTGCGCAGATAAATGCCCATGTGAGCTCTGCTCTTGGGCGGAACTCCAAAGACACTCTCTTTTTGTAGATTCTTGAAGTGAAGCTCTCAAGAATAAAGCTCACCTTCTCCTTTACATTATTAAAGAAAAAACTTCATTTTTTATACATCGTCTCTGTTTCTGTGACCACTGTCACTTAGCTAGCTCAAGATTTGATTTTGAGCTAAGTTAAATCCTCTTCCTCTTCTGGGTTTCTTCCATTATCATCCTCCTTCAAGTTTTACACCAAAATGTTTCTAGGGAATGGGTTATTATACCCAATCATTGGCTTTGCATCTTGTGTTGCATTCATCTACATGTCCTTTGGAGATCTTGACCTTAGCTTTGACTACAGATTCTCAGAGCCCAAAATGAGCTTTGTGGGGAGAAATGGGACTCAGTTCTTTGTTGATGGGAGAGCTTTCTATGTGAATGGGTGGAACTCATGGTGGTTAATGGATCAAGCTGTGGAAGATTTCAGCAGGCCAAGGGTTAGAGAGATGTTTCAGGCTGCAGCTAGGATGGGACTCACTGTTTGCAGGACTTGGGCTTTTAATGATGGGGCTTATAATGCACTGCAGCTGTCTCTTGGGCAGTTTGATGAGAGGGTGTTTCAGGTTTTTGATCTTTGGTCTAGATCTCTTTGCTTTGTTTTGTTTTTATTGCTCAAGTTTGGTAATATTACAATAGATTAGAGATTTGTAGACTTGAAATTTGAGTTTATTGATGCTTTACCATAGAAAAAGAACTCACCTTTTTGAGTTTTCATAGATTTGCTAGTTACAGAAGTTTATGAAATCTTTCTTTCGCATGAAAATATACATAGTCAAAGTAGGAAACAACCATGTGCAATATTGAAGAGATAATCATGCAATTCTAAATCTATCTTCAGACTAGAAGTTTTCAATATGATTGTTTTAGGGGATTTTCTTATCCTTTATCCATCCAAAATAGAATTTTAAATATGGCTATGTTAGGAGATTTTCATATTGTTTCCTCCATCCCAACTCACCAAAAAAATGAAAGATAAAAACATGAATTACTTTCTCAGAATCCACAGAAGTATTATACGGGTTTGTGGTTTTATTGACTCACAAGTGTTTTCTATTGGCATAACACTATGCAATAGTATTTTTAAGATCTCTATGACTATGAGGTGAGAAGAGTTTCGCACTCTGGTTAGACATAACAAAATGTGATTCTTTTCAAACTTTTATTAAAAAAAGATGAAGGAAATAACCAAATTAACCATTTTACACCATTAGTTACACTATTTATCTTTTATGTTTCTTATATTTCACCCCTATTGATATTTGATAAAAAAGGCACATTTTCAGGCATTGGACTATGTAATTGTGGAGGCGCGGAGGCAACAAATAAGGCTTTTACTCAGCTTATCGGACGATTTACCATCAGTTGGCGGTAAAAGACAGTATGTGAAATGGGCATGGGAGGATGGCATTAGCCTCAGCTCCTCCAACGACTCCTTCTTCTTCGATCCATCCATCAAAAGCTATTTCAAGAATTACTTGAAGGTGAAAATTATTTTTTGCCTTGTCTCTTCGATAATTTATATGTTCACATTTAAAAATAAATGCGTAAATCACAGAAAGTTCATGATATACAAAAAATCCATCTAAGCTTTTAAAACTGACATTTAAAACAAACTTACCCAGGGGGGGGGGGGGGGGGGGGGGGGGGGGGGGGGGGGGGGGGGGGG
>BQKN01063891.1:289321-305352 GCA_022839385.1 Asparagus kiusianus
AACACCTTTTAAAAATTACACTTAAAAAAAACCACACCCCCCCCCCCCCCCCCCCCCCCCCCCCCTAGCGGAAAACCCACGCACACACATTTTATCAAATTTTGGAGGTAATCATGAAGTTCAAATATAAACAATGCTTATATGGGAGCATGAAATTGTCATTTCCTGTGCTATTAGCTTTTAGACCTCATTAATTTTGTTGAAATCAAAAGAAAGAGGGTTAAGTGTCACTATTAAAACCATGGGGGATTTCTGTCAATCAGGCAAACTTCAGGGGGATTTTTTAACCCAAAAAGAAATTTTATTGGTGCTACTTGTGAAATGAGAATCACTTGGTAAAATTGTTGGCTGATGCATGACTGCTTGTTTTGCTAGCTAAAGTAGTGATATTTTGCAGACTATTTTAACCAGGAAGAACCATTTGACTGGTATTGAATATAGAGATGATCCTACCATCTTTGCTTGGGAGCTGATGAACGAACCAAGATGCACAACTGATCAATCTGGAGACACTCTCCAAGTAAGTTTTTATCATGTATCTGTCATCTCATTAAATTTGAGGGTCAATTGCAGAATATTGTTTTTTGACAAATAGACAATCATGAGGGTAAAAAAGTAAATCACTTGGGGGTGGGGGGGGGGGGGGGGGGTCTATCTGCAACAATGAAGCTACAGGGCGTCTATTTGCAATTAACCCTTGAATGCAAGTAGATGAGAGCCCTTTACTGTCAGTTGAGAATCCATAAATTAACAATGGGATTGATAGAGAACTTTATAATTAAGGAGTGTCACGTGTGACAAAATTTATTATTTGTAGACTCTACACACACTGTATGTTAGAGGAATAAGTGTTGAAAAGGACAATCTCGAGCACTTGGCTAAAAGAAGATACTGGAAAATGAAAGTAGATAGTTATTACAGGATTTTCATCGATTTTCATCTTCAACTAATGAATTCCAAGGGAGATTCAGTTTTCTTAGTGCACGAATTGCCTTTTGTCATAATGCTTGTGTCGTCGAGCTGATACACAAATTGTAAATATCAACGGCATAAGCTTCTGTAATTCTTGAGTCTTGGTTGCATCACAAGTGGGTAGCTTAAATTAACTTCACTCAAAAGGTAATGCTAAAGTTTAACAGGAATATGTGATAATTTACTTCTGATCAAACTCACTGAAGTACATACAATTCTGTTCTATTATTAAGTAGTCTGGATGAAGAACTTTCCCACATAGCAGACAATAATATTCTGCCTGAGCTCTTTTTAAATTCTCTTTACACTACAACTACATATATTTAAGCAGAGTTCTTTTTGAGGGGAAAAGACAACTTTGGAGGAGTTAATTTGCCGCACACTTACAACCATGAAATAGAACATGGTATGATTTTTACTAAAAAATAGCAAATATACCAAAACATGACCACTTTCGTGAATGTAACACTACAAACATACAAAACACCAATATATTCAATATGATTTCAGAAAGCACTTCGGTATAATTTCACCAATTGATTAAGATATCCGCTAATCCTTCTTGTTTGTACTTTCAGGAGTGGATTGAAGACATGTCTAAATATGTAAAATCAATAGACAGGAATCATCTAGTTACAATTGGACTTGAAGGTTTCTATGGACCAAGAAGCACTCCAGAAAAACTCAGTATCAATCCAGGAGAATGGTTCAGTACCTTAGGAACTGATTTCATTCGAAACTCCAAGATTTCAACCATTGACTTCACTTCTGTACATATATATCCTGATCAATGGTAAGCACATTCTCTAAAGGGTTACCCCCACCTCCCCCACCCGACCCCACCCCCCGAACTTTGGGGATTTGTATATAAACCCCTTGAACATATTTTATCTCACAAAACCTCTCCGAACTTTGGGGTGTCAAACCTCTAATTTGCAAATACTCACGAACACGTCCTTGAGAGGAAAAAACTCTCAATGGTGTTGAGGTGTAGTGTGTTGGAAAATGACTAAATTTGGGGGTATTTTTCTCTCAGGGACATTTTAGTTATTTGCCAGTTAGAGGTAAGGGTCAAATGAAAGAAGTTTACAGTTCAGGAGGTTTTTTTGAGAAACCAGGAAGTTCATGGGGGGATTTCGTGAAATTAAACCTTCTTTAAACTCTTCGGATTTCGTCATTTGATTGTCCCCTTTTCAGGATGATAGAAACTGAACTTGATGAGAAAACCAAGTACATCTCCAAATGGATAATCTCTCACATAGAAGATGGAGAACGAGAGCTTAAAAAACCAGTTTTGTTCTCTGAATTCGGACTCTCAAACAAGAACAAGAAGTTTGATCATTCTCACAGAGACATATTCTACCAGTCCATCTACGATCTTATATATAAATCTGCGAGCAAGAATGGAGCTGGCGCAGGTGCAATAATTTGGCAACTTATTGCTGAAGGCATGGAAGAGTATAACGATGATTTTGGATTCGTACCAAAGGAAAGGCCTTCATTGTTTAGGTTGTTGAAGAAGCAATCATGTCGGTTGGCTAGAATTCATTACGGGAAGGATTGGGAAAGGAGAGGTTCTCCATACTCATGTTAAAGAGGGGAGTTGTTTTAGTTTGAAGTATTTGCTATAAGTTTAAGGATCACATTACTAATGGTTTATTGCATAATATATTGGGTTACGATGAAGGTTACTGTCTTGAGCAGCAACGGCCGTATGGTTTTACTTCGTAGATTTTTGCTTTTGAAGGCCTTCCTAAGGATGATATGAGGTGCTCAAGGGGAATGTAAGAAGATTTTTTGTGCTATTTTTGTATGCATTGCAATAGTAATTGAAAGTTCCATGTTCAAATCCTTCTTCGCCATTCTGTACATCATGACTGTTCACTCATTCTTTTTTCCATATATGATATATATACGAGCGTTAGCTGAGAGTAGAGTATATTTCCTTACCATCCTTAATCTTTGAATCATCTGGTTAGGCACGCTGCCGAAGAACAAATGCCATAAGTAGTCACTTTGATGAATTAATTATCACTGAGCTCTTTCGGCATAAAGCTTACAGACCAGTTCTTATGTACCCGCATCTAAGCATTACCAAGCATGATTTTTCAAAGAGGAGGAATAAGAAAAAGGGCGCATGAGCGAACTGATTCAATTAGCTAACAGCATGTTACACAAAAAATTGACAGTAAAAACTGATGAGTTAGCTAATTTTGTTGGTCCACATACGAAGACCCGTTGCATTCCTAATAAGCTCCACGGAGTCATATTATTCAGTATTTTGGCAAGTACCCTTGAATGAATTTTTAAACAAATAAATCACGCCACTGTTACAACGTTAGTGCTTGCAAAACAAGTGGAAAAATATACACGTGGAATAAAACATATAACAGGAACTGCTAAATGGGAAGAATACTTCGACTAAAACCCTAGCCATTCAACACTTAAACCAGGGACCGAGAATTCAACAAGTACATACTTGGATTCTACATTCTAAGACTTCAACACACTGCAAAATGGGACGATCTAGATGTTTGGTCACAATACTGACCAAAGTACACAAATATTCCAACAAGGCCACAGTAACCAATACAAATGGTCCAAATCGTGCATAAAGTAATCATGTTTGTGTCACATAATTATGAATAGAAACCCCCTTTCCAAATATGGTACCATATTAGCACACAAAACTCCATCAGAAATATAATTAGAAGACAATATGCGGCAAAGATCAGTTAAGGGAAGAAAAGGTAGAGGGGGAAAAAAAGAAAAATGGGATCGAAACTCATAAAGCTAAAATGAAAGGGGGGTTAATCCCTGAAACAATAACACACCCATCGTCACACGTATACAAAAATCAGTAAAGAGTTCTCAGCCTCGGAAAGAGATAATATCACCCAAGATATCAAAGAAATGGTTTATGTCTATCTTCTGTTTCCCAGAATAAATAGCTTCTGAATTTCCACCTTCTGCTCCCTGGGAAGCCATCTCCACAAGCATATATAGTTTCTTTATTGGCATCTGCAACATCATAGCATTGTGTAAGAACAAATTAAATATAGTCGTTACATTTCACTGCAACAAGTCATATAATCACGCGGAAAAAATGATATATAGACTAAGTAATGAAAGCTAGTCCACTTTATATTGAAAAGGTGCAAGAAGAGACATCAACTAAATCTAATTGATCTTATTATATGTTCGCCCAATTGATGAATAACAGAATTAGTAGAAGTCTACAGATAAATGAATTAACAGAATAGAATAAACCTACATCATGGACTGCTTCAGCTGCTGAATCAATATCGTCATCTGCAAATACATTGAGAGATTGCAGTACCTGCGGAAGAAAATTGTGACACTTAGGACTTAGGAGCATTTTGGTACTTCAGTATTCGTGCTAAGAAAAGAGTGTTAGAATTGCCTCCCTAGGGCTATTGGGTACTTTGTGCAAAGATGGTTGCTACCCCTATTGCACACACGAAGATAGCAGCTTCAAACACGAGTCCCTTCAAAACTCTACCAATTACCATTTTAACATGACACGACTATGATCCTCTTAACCCTTGGTAAAGTGCTAATAACCCCCAAGAAAAAGCAAAAACGAAGAAGAATATTATATATCTACTCATATTAATTGCCTACTCATTTTTAGCATACTTTTCTAGAATCAACTTACTTTTTTGGCATCTTGTTTGTCCAACGTAGGGACATGATAAGTGACAGAGAAAGCATCACAAATACCAAGAGACTCAAGAAAGCCCGCTTCACTTGTTGTTCCAATTACCAGCATGTTCTTCCCCTGTAGAAAAATAAATCAGTTATTGCAATCGTGTCCAAATGTTCTAATTATTGATACCATCAGAATATTAAAGAGATTGACAATATCTCACAATAAAATTCAGTAAGATATAGCTGCAACACCTAACCCTATTCATAAATAAGATTAAGTACGGAAAAGGAAAAGGCAAACGATGCATAAGAAATATGAAACATTTGGCAAAGAAAGAGGAAAACAGGAACTATTAACAAAAACATGGCTAACATGCTTAATAAAATATATGTATAAAAAAGTTAGTCTTAGTTGCTATATACAAAAATCCGAGAGAAAGGAATCAACACATTATTCAGCCTCTCTTTTCTTATCAATCATTAGAGGGCAAGTGATGGAGAAAAGAAAACCTTTGGAGGAAGCCGTTTCAGAAGAACCATCAATGTCTGCGAAATCAGATTTGAGAAGCGAGGCCCAATAGGAACATACTCCAGTAACCTGAAGTAATAACATGAGGTATTAGGCACAAGAAACACATACATACTGACATTGAATAAGTAACATAAAAAAATCAGCAACACTTTATTTAACATAATTCAGGAGAAATGCAAGACTGTTTGTATCATCTCAAGCATATTAAGGATTGTTAGACTGTGTATATCTTATGATCATGAGCTGGCAACACAACTGAAAGTTTGAAACAGGATTTCCTGTAGTTAATTCCAACTTTATGAGAATGAACCTTGTAGACAATAAAATAAGATAATATTATTACTGTTAGGATTTTTTTTCCTAGAAACCAACTTAAAGTAGGGTATTTATATGGAAACCCACCTTTCAATATGCATAAACCACTTTTAAAATAGGTATTTTTTTGTCGCAATCAACCACCTCCTAGTCAAAGTTTTCACTAAAAATACCAAAATTGCCTTTAAAAAACTCACATTTATAGCATGAGACTTATTTTTGTAGCGTTTAGGTCTTGGTGGGATACAATTCACGAACCTTGAATTTATTTAAAATAGGTTTTTTTTGTCGCAATCAACCACCTCCTAGTCAAAGTTTTCACTAAAAATCCAAAATTACCTTTAAAAAACACATTCATAGCACGAGACTTATTTTTGTAGCGTTTAGGTCTTGGTGGGATACAATTCACGAACCTTGAACTTGAATCTCTTAAGCTTATTTTTGGTTTTTAAGTGAAAATTTTATTAGGAGATGGTTGATTGCGACAAAAATCTACTTTAAAATGGTTTATGTATATGAAATTGAAAGGCGGTTTCTAGGGGAAAAAACCCTTATTATTATAATGGGTAGAGGAAAGGTCTTGCATAGGTGGCCTACACACCATAACTACACAGGTAAGTGGTAGATGGGTGCCAAGTACCCATCTAAAATGAATCTTAAAACAATAAACAAAAGCCCTTCCTTCGTTTTTTTTGGTGTCCTGGGTACTTGGCACCAATATATCATCGATCAATGGTGCATGGCAGCTAAGCAGCACAAGAATTTCAATGTGTTTGCAAGCTTGTATGCCCACATGTCAGTGGTGGTGATGGTAATGATGATGATGACGGTGTTAATGATGATCTAATTTAAATTGCATAAGTAACAGCTATGGCAGTGCAGGGAGGCGAAAAAAAAGAACACAAGCAGACACCATGGAGTCTACAAATGCTACAAGAAGAACATGATAAATATCACTTCCTCTGTCACTTTTAAATGTCTTTTACGACTAACATATATACTTATTAAGAAAATTAATTAATACTGTTTCCTAGCTGTCAATGTTTTGATTTCTCCTTCATACCCTTTCTTTATTTATAGAACTTTTGTTAATTTCCGTACTTATCAATGGTTGATAGAAAAACAATCAACAAATTAACAACAGGCCACAACAAAGGTTGTTTTTTTCTCTTACCAATAAAAGTTGCTAAAAAGACAATTAAAAGCAATCAGAGACTATATGGAAGTAGATGTTGTCAAAGCTTAAAAGCCAGGAGTTCAAAGCTACCTTTCAATGTCATCAAGGACTATAATGCTTAACTGGGATCTGTAAGCATCCTCAAAAACCTAACATTAGAATTAAAAAGAAACGTCATTTTGGAAATATCAATACATTATGCTATCCTTCCAGCCACAGTAAAATAGGATAGATTAAAAAAAAAAAGGATATGAGGATATTCACGTTAAGCACAAGATTTAAGCTAAACAAAATATGTTAAAAGGTAAATCTAAACAAAATATGTTAAAAGGACAACAAAAATAACTGAAATGCCAAAAAGCAGCACAGCTAGTGAGTGGGATTTCAAACCATTAGTTCTAGAAAATGTTGAAAAGCTGTCACATTTTAATACGTGATGCTCTGATTTGTTTACATATACAAATTTAAAAAAAATCTAATATTAACAAATGATTTTATGTCTTCTTTAGCTTCGCTTAAATTGCTTGATCTGATACAAGTCACCGGATGAGCACCATTGATCGCGGAATTATCAAGAATGGGTTACGAAAAAAACAAAAGAAAACATACAAAGAATTGAGTTGGTCGAAGGAAAATACATTCTCTAGATTATGAGAAATAATAGATTAGAAAACTCTCTCACAATCTCTTTAGATCAAAGAACAATCTCCCTGGTCTCGTTTCTGAATACAATCCGGTTGCCCAAAAACCCGAGAAAAGTCGTGTTTTAATATATATATCCAACACAAAACCTAAAGCGAACAGAAAACTAGAAGTTTGGCCCAGCCCGACTCACGGTAAACCGCAGAACCAATCGCGGTCGACCGTGACAAACGACCAAAACCAGAATCGCCTACAGGGTTTTGGCAGTCAACCGCAGAGTTCGTCACAATCGACCGTAGAAAGTCCAGAAACGTTCCTTGAGCTGTGCACGTTCGCGGTCGACCACGACGGCATGTGCGGACAACCGCTGGAAGTCCAAAGCGTTTCCTACAGTTTTTCCTGTACTCTTCGACGTTGCCGCCTTCAACGACTTCGTCCACATCTCTATTCTCAAGATACCATTAGAACCATCTATATTAAGTTCCTATGAGGATCGCTAAGCTCCCGAAGCAAGGAAGAAGATACACCCGTACATGGCTCCCCCTTTATGAATTTGAAGTCCCGTTCAAGTTAGAACTGTAGCTGAAGGAATTCGCGAGCCCCTCCTCCTCTGTTGAACCACCTGGCTTTGCTAGGAACTTGACCTTGACGCCCGATAAAAAACGACTCTTTCGTCTCACGTCTCATCGTAGTCACCTTCCGTTCCAAAATACAATCTTCTTTGAGCGGTTCTTCTCTATCAAACCACAAATCGTCAACATGCGATAAGATCATCTTGTCATCACCTTCATCATCCAACAATGAAGGCTCAAACAACTTCAAACACTCGACGTTGATCACCGAATACATGCCTAGGTAAGGTGGCAAATCCAGCTTGAAGGCGTTGTCACCAATTTGATCAAGAATCCAAAACGAACCATATCGTATAGGCTTCAACTTCTTTCCTTCTCCCTTCAGCCGCTCTTTACTCAACTTCAGCCACACCATATCACCTTTACTAAAATTACAATGAACTCGATGTTGATCATGTTTCGCCTTGTACTTAGCCTATGATTTCTTCAACTGAGCTTCCATCGTGGCATAAATATGTACAATCTTCTCCAGAAATCACTGAGCTCGTTGTCTTTCACTCCCTTCCTTACTGTCGGTCATAGCTTCACTAGAAAACACGAGATCAAAGGACTCAGAGGTAAAAACCCATAACCAGTGTTTTCAAAGGTGCGCGCCTCACTACACCTCATGCACCTTACGATGTAGGACGGTGGCGAAACACCCCGTTTCTGATGCAGCAGCGCTTTTTACGTCTCGCGTACATCTTTACTTTGTACATGGTGCATGTAGTACATATCCTCATATAGTTTTGCTTGTTAACATTTCAATCGAGTCTTTATACTTGATATTTCATATCCTAAAAAGCAAAATAAATCCATAGAAATACTCTCCCACGATCTCGAAGATACCGACAATGGTAGATACAATCCTCGTTTCCTATTAGAAGGCTTCAATATGCAACATAGCTTACACCCTCCAACATACTTAGTGACGTCCTCCAACATTTTTAACCAAAAGATATGACGTCGTAGATTGAGAAGCGTCTTCTGAATCCCAAAATGACATTGCACACATGATGTATGTGCTTTTCGAATCCACTGCAATCGGTTGCCATCCTCCGGAATGCAAAGCGACATACCACAATACAACAAACCATCTTCACCAATCTCATATTCCCCCCTTTGATCAGCCTTCGTTTGCTCGAACACACTACTAAAGTCTCTGCTGGATGTGTACATTTGTACATACCCCAAAGGAACCAATGGTTGAATGTGTGTCGCTACCAAGAGAGCCCTTACAGGTGGACAAGATAACATACCGGCTAACTTGTTCGTCGTTCCCTTCTTGTACCTAATGATGATGTTGAACGCCATCAAATAGGACATCCACTTCATGTGTCGTGCCTGCTACAGCTTCGTCTGGGCATGTAAAAACTCCAATGGCTTGTGGTCTAAGTGCACAACCACCTCCTTTCCCAACAAATACACCCGCCAATGCTTGATTGCCTGCTAAAGGGCATAAAACTCCTTATCGTAGATGGGGTAGTTCTGAATAGCACCCGTGATTTCGTGAACATCTCTGAATAGTACTCCATCGGCTTCCCATATTGAATCAACACATCGCCCATAGCATAACTAGAAGCGCCTGTCTCTACTTAGAAGGTCCTCTGCAAATTTGACAATGCCAACACCGGTGCCTCCGAGATTTTCCTCTTTAGTAACTGAAAAACTTCCTCATGCATTCTCCCCCACTCAAATTGAACATTCGTCTTCGTAAGGTCATGCAAAGGTGCCACATAAGTCGAAAAATACCGAATGAACTTGCGAAAATACTGGTAAGCCCCATGAAGCTTCTCACCTCCGTCACTGTCCTAGGCGTCGGCCACTTCGTGATCACCGCCATCTTACTTGGATCTATCCTGCACTGGTCCTTCCCCACGATGAAGCTGAGATACACCAACTCGTCCTTCCCAAATTCGCACTTTTTCCCCATTGAGCTTCAGTTGTCTGTTCTGCAACACTTCAAACACTTTCTCAACACGAACAAGATGCTCCTCCCAGGTCCTGCTGTACACCAAGATATTATCGAGGTAAACTATCATAAAACCCTCTATAAATGGTCGCAACAAATCATTCATAAGTCTCATAAAAGTAGCCGAAGCGTTGCACAATCCGAACGACATCACCAACCACTCGAACAGGCCATGCTTGGTCTTAAACGCAGTCTTCCAAGTGTCATCCTCCCGAATCCTCACCTGATGGTAACCAGACTTCAAATCCAACTTTGTGAAGAACCTCGCTCCCTCCAATTGGTCCATAAGATCATCAATCCGAGGTAATGAGTAGCGATTCTTGATGGTTATCTTGTTGAGCGCCCGGTAATCCACGTACATGCGCCAGCCTTCATCCTTTTTGGGCACCAACAATACTGATGACCCGTAAGGTGAACTCGGCATAATCACTCCTGTCTCCAAAAGTTCTTGAACATGCTTCTTGATCTCCTTAGACTCCTCTACAGATGTGCGGTATAAACATATATTCGGCAAGAAACTCTCTCCAGTCAACATAATCTCATGCTCCATACCGCGTCGTGGTGGTAGTCCCGTGATCTCCGAAAATAAGTCCGTGTACTTAGCCTTCAACCTGTCAAGATCTCCCTTCTGAAGCTTGCTCAAGGTAGTCAAGCATATCCTACTCAGTTGCTCCTCATAAGGCCTAATGAATAACAATACAAACTTTTTGCTCGCATTCACTAGCCTCTTTGCCTGAGTCACCATCACCAAATTCGTCTCTTGTGAAAGAGATGTCGAACGAAATATGAATTGCTCGTCATCCTTGGTGAACGTATACTTCTGGACCCGCCTATCGTAGACCGCATACATATCCCATAAATAAGCATTGCTCAGTATCACTTGACAAACATCCAACGGAACGACGTCGTATGTGACCTCATCAATATACAACTTATGGAGTGCAAATCTGAAAGTTCACTGGTTGACCACACTCAATCCCGTCTCCTTTTGAATCTATCCTAAAGGATAGGGTTTCGGATGTTTGACCGTCTTTAATCTCAGCTTCTGAACTAAACCTTCAGATATCAAATTCTTCTGGCTCCCTGGATCCACTATGGTATTAACCAAGCTGGTCTTGACCTGTAACTTTAAAACAAAGAGTTGTTCCCTCGGGCCTTCGCCCTCTGTCGTGGCATGCTTCCCCGCCATAAGGTTGAGACTGCTATTAGGTTCTGTCATCCCGAGAACTTCCTTCGGACCTTACGCTACCACGTATGCCTTCTTCTCCTCTTTTTTCTTCAACCCCTTCAGCTTCAGATGACGGTACTTCTCCCAGCAACGATCAGCTACGTGTCCCGTTTATTTGCAGTGATTGCATGTCAATCCTGCCTTCCCTGAATCGCTCTTCTTCTTCTCTTCCTTAGGTTAAGAGCCACTAGACTTGCCTCCCGTTTGTTTGGAATCCCCCTTCATCTCGTTGCCCTTCTTTTGCCTACCCTCAATGGCAATGACCTTCACACTCGCCTCTGCAATGGACTCGACTGTGAACAGCTTCATCTCCTTTCACATATATTCATTTAGACCCGTCATATACTTCATAAAAATGGAATATTCCTCCGTCGTGATGTTGAGGACCATCGCCTGCTGCTGGAATTCTGTCATATACTCTTAAACGGTCTGGTTGAACCTTTAGCGCAATCCGTACCACTTGTACCAACGCTCCTCGAGGAACCCTATCGGGTAGAACTGCTTCCTCAGTAGTTCCTTGAACTTGTTCCACGATACCGTCTTCCTTTCCTGCTTGCCATAGGATTTTCACCATATCAATGCATGTCCCGAAAGGTTCAAAGTCGTGAACACAAGTTTCTCCTTAGATGAATATCCGTAGAGGGTAAAATATGTCTCCATCCGCTCGATCCAATCGTCGAGCCTCTCGACGTTGATACTCCCATCATAAACATGAATCTCTACCTTAAAGTCTATTTTTAAATTCTGGTAAGAACCATTACCCCATTGATGCGGAACAATCTTGACAATCTCGACCTTCCTATCAGAATCAGATTCCTCACCCTTCCCATCAGACTCTACAAGTTTCTTCTTGTCTTTAGAAGAAGATTCCTCCTTTTTATCCTTTCCTTGGAAAAGATTGACGAGCTGTGTGAGAGTCGAACCCATTGTCTCCATCTGTTTCTTCAATGCATCAAGTCTCGTTGAACTATCCCTTTCAGTCATCTTTTTCTTCCTTAATCTCTGAACTCCTTCCAAAGAAATAAGGCTCTCGCCAAGCTTATTGTATTACGATCGAGTAAGGACCATACACATGATCCCCTTCACAGGATCTAATCGTTCTGATACCAACTTAATACAAATCGTCGGACGAGCACCTTGATCGCGGAATTATTAAGAGTGGGTTGTGAAGAAGACAAAAAACACACAAAAAGTTAAGTTTGCCGAAGAAAAATAGCTTCTCTAGATTATGAGAAATAATAGATTATAAATTTCTCTCTCTCACAATCTCTCTAGATTAAAGAACAATCTCCTTGATCTCGTTTCTGAATATAATCTGGTTTCCCAAAAACCCGAGAAAAATCGTGTTTTAATATATATCAAACACAAAATCTAAAACGAACAGGAAACTAGAAGTCTGGCCCAGCCCGACTCACGGTCGACTGTGGCAAATGACCGAAACCAAAATCGCCTACAGGGTTTTGGCAGTCGACCGCAGAGTTCGTCGCGGTCGACCGCAAAAAGTCCAGAAACTTTACCTGAGCTGTGCATGTTCGCGGTCGACCGCGACGTCATGTGCGAACGACCGCTGGAAGTCCAAAGTGTTTCCTACAGTTTTTCCTGTACTCTTCGACGTTGTCGCCTTCAACGACTTCGTCCACGTCTCTATTCTCAAGATACCATGAGAATCATCTATCATCAAGTTCCCATAAGGATCGCTAAGCTCCCGAAGCAAGGAAAAAGATACACCGGTATCATGATCGATAAGTAGGTTTGCTAGTAATAGTAAAACACCTTCTTCTAAATCACATTAAAAACTTCAAAAAAAAAAACAAAGAGATAGTAATATTAAAGACTTATTAAAGGAAAAAGACATTTTTTTGCTCATCTTTCTTGTTAATTGGAATTTCAAATGTAGTGGTGAGTTTTTAGCCAATTTCACAAACTATGAACCCAGTGAAGACCTAACAAAATAGATATTTCATGAGAATTCAGCGTAAATAATTAAATGCCAGAACACGAATTATGTGACAGAAACACACTGTAGGAGCTATGAATATTCATAGTTTATAAGGTTTTGCCAATATGAGAGTTTGCATATGCCTGACCTTGCAGAAACAAATTAAGAAAATGCAGTTAATAAAATTGCAGCAAACCTTGACAATTTTCGCACATTTAGTGCTTTCACTGAGACCAATCATTGATTCTGCAGATATCTACAATAAAAAATGGGTTTCATCATTTTGAAAAAAATAAGCGTAGTAACTT
Organism: Asparagus kiusianus; assembly: GCA_022839385.1. Lineage (NCBI taxonomy): Eukaryota > Viridiplantae > Streptophyta > Magnoliopsida > Asparagales > Asparagaceae > Asparagus > Asparagus kiusianus. The sequence goes on from BQKN01063891.1 coordinate 302,690, forward strand.
ACAAAAAGTTTATGAAGAAGGAACTTACAATTTTGACATAGGCGAAATCGCTATCAATACCAATTGTAGCTGCCATTGCACTCTTGCCACTGGGGCAGAACAAAGAAGTTTAAAAATTAAAAAAAAAATCAAACAAATTTAGGTGAAGAAAACAGATATTAAGCATCTTACCTGCCACCAGGACCTTCCAAAAGGCAAGTAACAAGGGGGCTACCCTTGCTCACCTTAACTTGTTCTACAAGCAGCATAGCTCTTTGATAGATGTGCTTGTGCTTCTCACCACAATCAACAATACCATTAAGCCTGTAAATTGTTCATAGTTTAGTAGAATATGTAGCATCACTTAAGAGAGCATATATGAAACTGCTTGCAGTTGTAACGCACTAACAAAAACAGTGTGCTAAACCATAGTTGCATGGAACCTGGTTTTTGTTCCGGTTCCAGTTCACGGAACAGGTACGGAAGCATGGTACGCCGCTTATTAGGATTTGGTTACAAGGGAGGTAGGCTTATACGGTACGCTAGGGTACGTGGTATGCTATAGGTTCGGTTCTTAAATGTACGAATTAGATGTTTAGCAAGAGCCAAATTTAAGAAATATGCTAGATGATATCAGTTGGTTTTTAAAAAAACCCTTGAAAAATAATGTTGCAATAAGGTATGCATGCTTTATTTGCTTAATTTCTTGCGTTTTTTGTTGTTTATTCTTTAAGAAAAGTGTGCTTTTTTTCAAAATTTTAACCGGTTTGAATTCTAAATCGGGTTGATGGAGTTTGTGAATCAGGTTGTGTTCCACACAAATCCAGGACAATTGAACCTGGGTCATGGTTCGCTATAGCGTTCCAAGTTCCCGACTTCTATGTGCTAAACTATCTTACGTTTTGTCTTACAAGAAGTTAAATGGACAGCAAGGGGAGTCTAGAATATAATAGTTCTAAGCTTAAGAGATTTGCATGGTTATGATGCTAGCTTGCAAGCAAGTAGTGGAAAAAATATACACTGAAAGCAACAACATGACCTAAATACAGAAAGTTCTCAAAGTGGAAGGACAATTTTATTTAATTTTATGAACTCACTAAGCAGAAACACATGCAGAGGACTCTCAGTAGACACTCGGGCAGCTGATCAATGTCAAAGTTTCAAGTTGCTTCGCTCAGAAGTTAGCTCTTCAGCAGACCTATTATTAACTAGAAAAGTTTTAGATCAACAATGCATGCAAAAACAAATAGCAATGGCCAATATGGCTTGGCCTCCTCCAGAATCTCATGCATGGTTTCATTAGCCTGACTGATATTAGATGATTGCCCTAAGTCCTGTAGTATCTGCCCAGAGGACCGCTATTTAGTACATTCCTTATCATACCGACATTCGTTTCTTTATCTTTGATTTCAGAAGACATCTACAGATCCATGACACAAAATACAACAAAAATATTGAAATGGGCTATTTCAAATCATACAACTTGTATGAGAACTATTAGCGCGTGCCCAGGCACACGCGCCCACACATGCAAGCACGCACATGCACAAGTCCAAATTAACACAAGTTATTGAAATGACACACAGCTTTCTCTTGTATTTTCCTTTGACATTGCCAAGATTGAAGGCTGGTATTATAAGTAGAATTCCATTAAAGTGTATTGAGAATCTAAAATTCAAGTACCAAATATGATTTGTGAACTGCAATTCAGTTAGGCCATCTCTCTGAGGTTGTGCACACAAGCACACGTGAGTCGGTGAGTGGGTGTGGCACGTAACAGAAACACTTCTTTAAGTTAAATGTTGCTTCATAAAAGTAGTGGGCATGACAACCCGCAATTAAATTCGAAGCACAGAATAATGTGCTATTCTCAGAAGTAACGCCCTTTAGCCTACTACACACAGGTCCTCTCTATGTCACTCGGATATATTTGGGATTAAACTCTGAAAACAAAAACCAGTGCCATCTTAGTAATATTAAGCTGTGAACATGTGAGTGACTCGAATGATGCATAGATCCTCCACTTCTCATTTGGATAATTTCTGTGGGTGTATGCACACGCTTCTGTGTCTGTGTGTGTGCGTGGTTGGGGTGGGCTTTCTTTTTGTGCGTGCAAGTGTTTTGTTTTTTTTTTTTTTTTGAGGGGGGGTGGGGGGTCAATATCTTGGGTTACAGTGTGTTTGTACAGTCTCCGTGTCTCATGAGTAAAATTATTGGACAAAACATGTAATTTGAAGCATGCAGGATTCATCCAATTATAAAACTTGAATTAGAATTTGCTACAGAAAAGCACTTGCGACGAAGAGGCATAGACCCATTGTGCCTATGTTGGGAGATGACAGTAGCCAATAAGAACACTAAATACCAGGAATTTACATAATAAACATGAATAGCAACTAAAGTATACCTACATCTTTCTAGATCATCTGTAGATGCACCAAATGCAGGAACAATTTCTTGGAGTCCGTGCAGAAAATCATCCATTGTTACTTTTATATTCTCCTCATCCAGAGGTTTAGTAAGATCATCCATGCTTATCTGACGATTTAAAGCAAACGAAACTGCGCTTTTCACAACACCTTCAAGTTCAGCTCCGCTGTAATTCTTTGTCGAAAAATTCTGAAAATAGACCTCTTTTGCTAAATATTTAGCAAAATCGACCGTTTTGCTAAATATTTAGCAAA
>BQKN01063891.1:330352-346152 GCA_022839385.1 Asparagus kiusianus
AGAGAGAGAGAGAGAGAGAGAGAGAGAGAGAGAGAGAGAGAGAGAGATTTGAGGGATTTCAAAATATGGAAGATTTGGTGAACTAACATGGAAAAAACCCATTAAGTTTATATTTATTTAGGACACACATGCAAAGCACGCGTATTAGTTAGGGATAAAATCAGTACACTTGTTTTTTAGGCTGAAAATTCAAATAGGTATAACACTGTAAAGATGTTAGCAAGTAAAGATTATATTGACCAAAAAACTTTAAAGATGATAAGTATCAATTTTATTAAAAGTAAAGGCAATTTTTGTGTAAAAACTTATTTAATAATTTAAAAGTAACTTTCCAAGATCGCCTTAAGTTAATTTATAGTTTAATTTAATAAATTGAGTGTTCCTTTTTTTTTTTTGGCTTTTTAACCAAGTTCATGTAACATGGTCATGGGGTTAGTTGAAAAAATTGAAAATATTTGGGGCTTTCTGAAATACTCCAAACTTATGGGAGGTTAAGTGATACTTTTGATGTTTAGAGGGTAATCTCACAATCAGCAAACTTAAAGGGGTTAGTACTTGTAAACGAAGTGATGGAGTGATTTTCTGAACCATACTCCAAATGGCTTAAAGTGGTGCTTTAAAATGTCAATATTAATGGAGGCTATTGATGTGTACCAATTTCATTTAATTTTTGTTAACTATAAATGATTTGTTAGCTCCCCTTTTCAGATCGGGATACATTTATAATTAAAATTCATTAGATAGTTACAAAGTATTGCGAACATATTCTAACAGATAACCTAATATTAACATCAAAGGAAAATATTACATTCAAATAATTAACTGCTTTGATCTATGATTACTAAAGGCATCAAGTTTTCGAATGATTATCCTATTAATAGTAACTTTTCTAGTAGGTGATAATAATGGAAGTTCATTGCACCATCTTAAAAGGCTAAATGACACTTAACGACTCTATTGTTTCATCATCTTTAAACTTAAATATACTAAATTGTAAAAAGTAGCACTTTAACATCCTAAGCATAAAAAATAGCGCTTTAATACCCTAAGTTGTAAAAATTTAATACTTAAATACCCTAATGTTTCACCATATTTATACTTAAATATTCTAAATTGTAAAAAAAATAGCACTTTAATATATTAAATTGTAAGAAAGTAGCACTATACTATCTTCTTTTGGTTGTCAAGACAATTTCTAAAAATATTCCCATAAAAACTAACAAAAAGTACTAATGTGTTAATTTTTTTCAATTTAAAATATTAAAGTGCTATTTTTATAATTTAGGATATTTAAATGTAAAAATTGCGAAATAATAGGGTATTTAATTGCCATTTGGCCATCTTAAAATGTGGCTTTCAACTATTATAAATTGGTCTGAGGCCCCACCCTATTCCCTTTGTGAAGGAGAATGTAGAAGGTACGGGTCGACAGCTGCTCTCTTAAATTATGCCTCGCTATAATAAAGCCCTGTACACCTTGGTGATGAATTTGGGACTTTGATTGGACTATTTTGACCTGTAGTATTTGGCTTGCTGGATGATTAATAATTGCATCTAACGATTCAAGGGCTCGGGATTTCTGACGTTGAGATCGCCTGAGGACCTTACATTTTTCAGGTGGTTATTCTTTCTGAAAAAAAATCCCAACACGATGAGCAGAGATCATATGGAAATGTCTCTGTTTCCCTATCATTTACAGTGCCATGAATGCCATTTTTAAGGATATGACATTGGAAGGATCCAAAAGGGTCGTGCTCAGCATGATGGAATTGCAATGGGAAAATTATTGGCAAAGAAAAGAAAATGACATATAGACGGATATGAATTCTTTTTATTGATCAAGGATCAATAAAATCTAAGATGATCAGTTCCTTCAAAAAAAATTTAATAATAAATCAAGAGGATCTTCGGTACTCCGAAATTAGGCATTTTTATAATTTAAAAATAATAGAAAATTCGAAAACAGGCAGAAAAACAAAATGGGTAGTTTTGTCCTTAGCGTTTAGATTAGATCATTCCTATTATTTCTCTTTCTAAACCATTATTCAACCTCAGTTTGAGTTCGCAATGCAGAAAAGGAGATATCCTCCCTTCTCTTACTTACTATTTTGATAAGAAAATAGCATGAAATTTTAATAAAGCAAAAACTAATTTTTTATAGAAAATCCGTGGAAATTTTTTTTCCAAAGAAAAGCGTTTTTAAGGGGAAAAGGTTATTTGCACTTAAATACCCCAAACTTTTCCTCATTTTAAACTTTGGTGCCCAAAGTTCATTTTTGCCCAAAAAATACTTCAAAGTTCAACAAAATTTACTTTGATACCCCAGATTTAGTTTTGCTAGAAAAACCCATTAATTAAATAAAATATAGCTTTAATACCTCAGAGTCCACAAAATTTACCTTTGATATCCGAACTTTAATTTTCAGTTAAAGATTGTGATACTAAAATAAAAAAGTTCATGGCTTGGATATCAAAGTAAAAAGTTATTGAATGTTGAGGTTCATTTTGGGCAAGAAAAAAATTTTACAAGTATCAAAATAATAAATGATTTAAGTTTGGGGTATTTATTGGGCAAGAGAGTTAGTTACAAATTGTGTAAACTGTGCGGTGCTTAATTGTAAATAATCCTAAGAAAAAATCTCATTTTTTTTTTAAATATGTGAAGAGCTAAACATGCGTGTATCATGATATTCTAACAAACAAATCAATTCCTACCAACTTGACATTAATTTCATTTCCTAATTTGCCCTTATTTATACTTCCTATTTCTCTTCTTATTTATACTTCCTAAAATAACCTTTTTACCAAAATGATTGCTTCGGTGCTCCAAAAATAGACTTTTTTTATTTTTAAATTGACAAAAATAATAAATGAGCTAAAATAAGAAAGGGTATTTTAGTCTTTCAAAATTCTCTTCTAATTGCTTTATATCCTAAACACAACCACTCTGTTGTTTTTTTTCCTTTCTCATCACATGACATGATTACTTTAGAGTCTTTTAATCATCATCCAATGCCTTTATAGAGGCAAAGAACAATGAGTATAGCATAATGTTCTATATAATTAAAAAAATTAAAAGGAAAAAGATGGGATACCTTTCATAGCGCCTCTTCACGAGAAATTTTGAAGAATAGGATGCGTCGTTGCCTTTTATAAACAATATATAAAATGTAATTAATCAAGAGGACAAATAAGACTAGCAAAAATTAGCTAAATTTCCTTCAGCAATGAATCTGTGGATACTAGTGAATGTAAGCAATTAAGCAATCAAAATTAGAAGTTCTAGTTGAAAGCACATGAGCAAAACCACGGTAGAGGATTATGCTAAATTGAAATTAGTTAGTTGAAGAATTGTAACTAATCAACAATTCGGTTTCTCTCCTAAATTGTATTTCCTAAAGTAACCTTTTAACCTATAGTTAATTACAATTTTGGGTGTGGAACACCTCCTAACTACCAAATCTATCTATCTAGAAATGTGAGAGCTATTTTTAAGGAATATATTTACAGATACACCACTGGTGCTCCAACAATTTTTCATGGAGCATCGAAGCTGTAGGCTTATTTTTTTGGGTGTGGAACTATTGTCAACGACCTTGTCCCTCAAATTTGGGATGTGAGAGAGATTTTCAAGGAAACAAACTACACCAACCACTTTGGAGCACCGAAGTTATTGGCATAAACCAAAGGCTATCAGATGCAGCATCATGAATCTTAATTTCTTGAATGGTCTCTTAGATATGGCATCAAATCAGTTCATGATCAAATCCAAAGCAAATTATTTAAAGAAAATAACAGCTCCGTGACTTTAGATTTTTGTCCCTATAAAGGAATGCTCAACTTACATAAACACATATTAAAGTATAAAATGTCAATTCTCAAGTTTTACCATACTTTTTGAGTTTTTGTGCACTAGCAAGGGACTTTCACTACAACAAAGGTTGCGTGTGTCCACACTTATTTTATAATACATAAAAGTGTCATTTTATTTACTAATAATTAAACAATAGTAACATAAATAAAAAGTATAACAAATCACGATGCATATTATTGTGCTCTGATACCACTTGTTATGCGCAGAAGCCACTTGTTATGCGTCGAGGAACCAAACCAAACACTGAGAGAGAAGGTAATTCAAATCAAACAATAATGGCACAAACTCAAACACAAAGTTTAATATGGTTCGGCAAATTGCCTACGTCCATGGGGCAAGAAGGGGAGGAGTTTTTACTATAGAGAAAGAGAGTACAAAATAGATATTACAAGATCACTCAAACTAACCTCTTAAACAAAACCCTCAAATCTCTCACGAAACCCTCAAACAATTTGCTCATAAAAGAACTCTCTTTTCTGTGCTCAAAACTCTCCTTCAAGCTACCCCAAAAGTGATCAATATGATCCAATAAACTTTAAACAAATCATGTTCCTATCAGGGCCGTACCTAGGAATTTTGGGGCCTAAGGCGAAATATTAGATGATGCCTAACTGATACAATTCATAATAGATTTTATCTCATTCTTCTTACCTTTTGAGCTGCAAAATTACTAATTAAAATTTTATATTCAATATTTTCTAACATATTATTTTCGATATATAATATTGCTAAACCATTTAATCTATCTTGTAACATGGTTGATCTTAAATAAGATTTTAGTAATTTTAATTCCGAAAAACTTCTTTCCGCGGAAGCAACTGTTACGGGTATAGTCAATAATACACGATAAGCAATACAAGTATTCGGAAAAAAATCTAAACGTTTTATATAGTTCAACACTTCAATTGGACTATTAATCTCTACTTTTAAAATTTCCCTAAGCACTCTCAATTCTGAAAACAAATCAAGTCCATTAATATCTAAATGTTCATCATGTTTTAGTGCATTTTCGAGATTAAGACAATAATCTTTCAATTCAATATCATTTAAAGCTTTTAACTTTTTCAAATCAAACAAAAAACCAAAAAAAAAATCATATGTTTTAAATTGTTCAAACCTACTTTCAATTGAGCCAAGCAATTTATCAACTATGAATAAGAAATATTCAATACAAAAAATTCTTCAGCGTTAAATATTGTTTCATAACCAATACTTTCATCAAATTGTTTTTTCTATGAATTTTACGATTTTCTTGAAATATAGGATGTACGTTGATTTCATTAGCAAGTTCTTTAGTTGAATTCAAAGCAGATATAAAACCATTTTGTCTATAATTTTCTAAATATACAATAAGACCTTTTAATTGATCTATGGCAATATCAATATGCATATCTTTAGATTGTAAGATTTTACTAACTGAATTAACAGCAAACAGTATGTTATACCAAATATTCATAGGTAATAAGAATTCAAAATTTTCAATCTCATAAGTTGCTAAGCTATTAGCTTTACTTTTTATCTTTGGATCTTCACTAATTTCTGCTAATTGAATCAAAGCATCTCTTATATTTGAAGCTTGAAATTTTATTGCTTTAACACTTTCAATCCGACTTTCCCATCTAGTTTGAGATAAAGATTTAATGGATAACTTGCATCCATTATCCTCTAAAATTTTCCATCGTTTAGTAGATGAAGCAAACAATGAGTATATACGTTGCAACACTCCAAAAAAAGAAATAGCTCTAGGACATGAATTAGCTATATCACATAAAACTAAATTTAAATTATGACAACCACATGGTGTATAGAATGCTCTAGGATTTATATCTAATAGCCTCTTTTGTACTCCATTGTGTTTTCCTTTCATATTAGATCCATTATCATAATCTTGCCCTCTTATTTCGCTAACATCAAGTTCATATTTTTCCAAAATATTTAAAAGTTCATCAAAAAGGGCTTTTTCCGAAGTATTATCTACTTTTAAAAACTCTAAAAAGTATTCTTCAATCTTTATTGGACTTGTTGAAGTATCAACACATCTTAAAATAAGAGTCATTTGTTCTTGATGACTTGCATCTGGAGTACAATCAAGGATAACTGAAAATATTTTGCTTTTTTTATTTTTTTTAATGATCATTTTTTTAATTTCAGAAGCTAGCAACTCTATTAGTTCATTTTACATTTTATGACTAAGATAATGATTTTTAATTTCACCTTTTTGAATACGTTTAACATGTTCTTGCATTATGGGATCAAATTCTGCTATCATTTCAACTAGGCTTAAAAAGTTTTCATTATTTTTTTCATATATCTTTTCTTTTGTTCCTCGAAATGCAAGATTATTTTTTGATAGATGTTTTACTATAGCAATAAGTCTTAGCAAAACTTTTTTCCAGTGCTCTTTTTCTTTATTAATTTGTTCTAGAATGTTTTTATCTATTGTATTATTTTTTGTAATCTTATTTCTAAATCAACCCACGTACACATATTAGTGATATGTTCATGACTTGTTTCATGACTTTTAATTTTATATCCAAGATTTTTCCAATCTCTAGTACCTTCGTTAACTAACTGACTTGTACTAGATTTTAAACTAAATAATTTGCAACAAAAGCAAAAAACTCTATCTAAATCTTTTGAGTAAACTAACCACCTTCTTTCATGATTTTCTCCATTTGACAATTTTTGTATGTAATATGATGTAGAAAAGTGTCTATTATTTTCATCTTTGGGAAAATCTATTTCTTCATATTTAATTGGACCTTTTTCAACTATTAAATCTATAAAATTTTGATCAATACATTTCCATTGTCCAGGATCATAAATATTGATAAGAGTTGAATTTGATATCTCATTCATCTCTACATTTTTTTCTTGACCCTCATGTGAATTTTCTTTATATTCATCATTAAAATTAGGAGTACTAGCTTTTTCTTCATGAATATTATTATCGTTAATATCATTATTTTGTCCTAAATTCTCAATATATTCTTCTAATTCATTCCCAAGCAAAGATTCGTCTATTCTTTCTTCTTCCGTTGAAGTTGATGTAATATTATCTTTATTACTGAAAACAAATTTATCAAGGGCCCCTTATTGAGATCGAATTAATTTTTCAACTCTTTTTCTTTTTTTTCAATTTTTAACAACCACTTTCATATTTTTTTATTAGGCATGCTTTAAAAATATTAAATACCAAATAAAAAGCTTTTAATGTATATCTACAATATCCCTAATTAAGGATAAAATTAATAAGAATAAATGATAAAGAAAATTAAATAGATTTTAGTTAGAAAGATAGAACCCAGATCCAGAGGCCGAGGCGGCTCACGGCTGGCGGAGCTGAGCTGCGCCTGCGGAGGTGGCTGGTAGGGCGGACTAGACAGAGGCGGATAATAGGAAGTTGGATGATCGGAGCAGAGGCGCCGGCGGAGCCTGATTCTGGCGTTAGGAAGTTGGATCGTCGGATCGGAGCACTAGAACAGCGGCACAACGTCGCGGCAGAGCCTGGTAGTGAGCGGCCGGACTAGACTACGAGACAGAGGCGGAGCCACCGAGCTTGGGCCCTTGGGTTGGGGTTTTGCTGCCGTGTTGGGCCACTGGAGAGTGGAGGCGGAGCGCGGGCGACGGCAGTAGTGACTGGAGTGGAGGCGGACTGGCAGAGTAGCGGAGCTTGGCTACTTGGGTTAGCTTGAGTTTGAGAGAGAGAGACTGAGAGAGGAGGCGGCGGAAGAATGAGAGATAGAGATAGGATTAGGGTTTTTGGCTGCTTATGGTGTGGGGGTTTAAAATATTTGGGGTAAGGGGCCCTACCCAAAATAAGGCTCAAGGCAACTGCCTTAGTTGCCTAAGGGTAGGGCCGGCCCTAGTTCCTATTTATATAAAACATGAAACCCAAACAGTGCAGGAAACCCAGCCCAGGCACAAAACCGTATTACGGTCGACCATCACGCCAGTCGCGGTCGACCGTGGCAAACGACAGAAATAAAAAATACACTACAGGGTCTCACGGTCGACCATCACACCACTCGCGATCGATCGCAAAAAGTCCAGCGATTTTCCTATGTTCGTGCAGGTTCGCGGTCGACCGTAGCTGTAGGCGTATAAAATTGCCTATAGGTCCCACAACACAGCTCGACACGGTGATTCGACAAATCAACGAACCATCGAGTGATGAAGCGACGAGGTCAACAAATTGCACGCAAACAATGTCAATCGCGTGCAGAATCAATCCAACGGTTCGAGGAGTCAACAAGTCATCTAAACAAGAGCGAACTCGGATGAACCACGATCGAATCAAGATCGGCTTCGGACTCGAACTCAGAAGCGGATTAACTGCCATATTTGGAATCAAGTCAACAAGTCGATTCCAAACCAAGTCAACCACAAACCGAATCACGTCCGAACAACACAGAACCGGAAACAACGGGGAACAACGAAACGACGAAAAAACCCACCTAAGGGGGCTCGGCCAAAGACGAGCCACCCACAGGTGGCCCGGCCCAGTTCTGTGCCCGGGGCACAGTTTCGAGCGCCTATAAATAGGCCTTGTGCTCATTTGTTTCGGAGGTTGGATTTTGGAGGAGGCGAAGCCCTGCTGGATTGGAGATTCAGATCTAAAAAGACTCAAACTTTAGGACTTCAGGGACTCCCTCATTCAGATCTGGTGCTCGGCGATCATCAACGCCAAATAAGGCAAGTGTTCGAGAGAACCGGATCTCAAATCCTCAGATCTACGTAGGTACACTCCGGATCTAAGCTTGGTTCTTAGATCCCGAGATTCGAGCGGTTGTTTCCTTGGTGAAACAATCCCTCCCGGCTATTATCTCCTTGGTGGGATAATACCCGTTATACTGCGTAGATCCGACCTGATCTAGATCTAGCGGTGGTCCACGGCAAATAACCCCGGCGCAGGCAAAGAACCCACCAAAGCGAGTGACCGCATAACAGGAGCTCGCGATCTGTTCGTTAAATAAGGAAAGTTATAATTTTTCTTTATTTGTTTTGAATTTTGTTGTAACCGGCTCTTATAAAAAGACCGGATCTTTGTAATTCGATAAACGATTATTAAAGTGTACAATGATATCAACAATGAAGAAAGCAACGAATTTTCCCGCGAACAATCTGGCGACCACAGTGGGAGCCACCGATCTCGCCGACGAGATCGTTGCGTCGCAGCCGCGGATCCCGATCCCGGTCGAGGAGGAGGTCGAGTACGAATTCGACCAACAAAAGTTTGAGGAGTATCTGTCATCCTCGTCCGGATCTACCTCCCCTTGCAAGTCCAAGAAGTCCCTCTCCAGGAGAAAGATCCGTTGGTATGAAGAAGTTGAGAATACCAACGAAGATCTCACCCCAATTGATGCCGAAGTTGCATTGGGTGAAGCTCCACCAACCTCCAACCAGGTCGGATCTGCTCTGGCCAACTCTTCTGCCATAGAAGGCGTGAAGACTCTCTCGAAGAGAGCCCGCCAAAGGCAACGTCAACGGCTTGCGAAACAATTCGCAAAGGCGATGGAATCCGTGGACGGAGTCTGTTACAAGGCGGATCTAAAGAACAGAAGAGGTAAACGGCCTCAACAACCGATGAATGGCAACTCCTCCAAGCCGCCGACGGACGAATGGATCCGCGTCAAACGGAACCGATCAACGCTGGAGGAGCGCATTCGCAAGCGCCGCACACTATCAGCGCAGGCACGAGCTCAAATTGAAGTAGCCCGTAGAAGGCTGCAGAAGGCGGTGGCAAAGAAACCGCCCCCAACCCGCTAAGTATGGAGGCCGAAATCTGAAATGGCGATTCAGGTTAAGGCACAATCGTTACAGCCTTCGAAGCAGGTTCAATCTCCGGCAAGCCAACTCAAATCGCCGATGATCCCTACAATTGCTCCGGGAGATCCTACGGAACCATCCCGAAGAAGGAGGTCAATTTTAGAACGCCTCGGTCCAATCCCCGATGAAAGAGACAAAGCTCCAATTCAAGATCGTTTGGGCCCGATGAGAGAGCCCCGAACGACTCAACATGCTGGGGGTCGCTATCACTCTCAGCATGACAATGAGTTCAAGGCTACTGCGCGTGCCAATTTGAGCATCGAAGTCCAGAAGCTTGTCGAAGATTCACGCCCACAAAGGCGCGTTTCGAGACGCGTAACCTTTGAAAGCCCAAAGAAGGCGATTCATCCTCAGAAGGAAACGTTGTCGTCCGATGACGATGACGTTATACCTGAGAGATCGTACCAACACACGATAGGTTGCTCCGACTTTCATACGGACGAGCTGTACTATCGCGCTGAGGGTACGAACAGAGCCAGAAAGAGAAGTCCTCGTAGGCTCGAGACTCAGTGCCCCTGTTCCAAACTCATTCGGGCGGTATTGTCTCAGTGTAATTGCACTAAGACGGTCCCCGAAAGAGTCTCGGTATTCGAAAGGCTCAGCACTGAAATGCCAAAGCCAAGGCCTAGGCGTTTCCGACGAAGGAAAGCGGTGGTTGAAGACGGAGAATTTCCAAGAGTCACCGCTAACATGACCAACAAGGGGACATTGGCACGGGATGATCTCGAGTCGATTCTGAATGCATCCCAGCGTCTAACCCGTTTGCGGTCCGGAGCCATCTCACGAAGAACGTATGGGAGGGTTCGGATAAGCTCACCTTCAGAAGATGAGGAATCAGATGCATGCTCTGCGGTTGCGTCTGATAACACCGTATCCAGCAAAGGAGAACCCCACGAGTCATTCATGATAAGCGCGGAACAAGTGGCCAAGATGCTTGAAGAAGCCATGGCCAAACAACAGGAGACCTTCAGGCTCGAGATGCAGATGGCCATGCAGACCATGAGGGAGATGCATGAGCAGCAAATCCAGGCACTGAGGAACCAGCAAGGCGAACCAAGCCACCGTAATCAGGTTGTTCAAGAAGTTGAGCATACGGATACGGATGAAACTCGCAATGCCGATGACCCTCCCATCAACGCAGGGGGTGGTAATGAGGATGCCAACGAAGATACAGGTGAAAACTTGAAGATCAAAAGCCTCGAGAGCAAAATCAATACCTTGATGTCCGCTCAAGAGGTGAAGAAAACGGGCATTCCTTGTCCATACCCAGGGGAGTGGGATTCAATCCCCTATCCGGCGAAGTTTAGTCTAATCAACTTCACGCCGTTCGATGGGAAAGGTTCCCCCACTCAGCATTTGATTTATTTCAAATCGCACCTGGGTGTCATCTCTGGTAATGAGCCTCTGATGGTGCGGTCATTCGTTGGCACTCTTCGTGGAGCCGCCTTCGATTGGTACCGCCGCCTCAAGCCAGGTAGCGTGAGCAGCTGGGAAGATATGGAGACCATGTTCCTCACCAATTTCTTCGACGACGACACCGATATATCCATCGGAACGTTGCTCGACGAGAAACAAAAGGACGGGGAGTTAGTCGAAACATTCGTCAAAAGGTTCCGGAACAAAGCGTTAAATTGCCGGGACCCGATCACGGAGGAGTTCATTCTCCAGACCTGCCACAACAATCTTTCATTGGATGTGTTGGAAGCAATGGGAACAGCACCGTCCAACACATGGAAAGACTTGAAGGTCAGAGGGGAACAAGCTGAACGCTTCCTCCGAAGGAAGAAGGCCGAGAGGAGTCAATCAACAACTAATCCTCCAAACTCAAGCTTCGCCTCCCGTGGTAAGGGCAAAACACCTGCAGCGGCTGTTGACGCTAATCAAACGTCACAACAGCAGTCCCGGAGACAACAGAAAACTTCGGATCAGAGGCCTCAAAAAGAGTACTCCTTCAAAGACGAAGATGTTCCAGCCATCTTCGAATCGCTCCTTAAAAATAACAAGATCAAGCTACCACCGATCACGAATCAGGAGGAAGCTGATAATACCGCGGATCCGAAGTACTGCGCATACCACAGGAAGATCCTTCATCCCACCAAGGCCTGCTTTACTCTGAAGAACAGTATCCAGACCTTGGTTGAAGCCGGCGTCATAACGCTGGAGTAAGCTAGTCAAGAATGGCGAGACTCCAGTGGGTGCACGAGTATAAACTGTATCCCCTGACTCCGACCGGTATATGAGTATAAACTGCTTCCTGACACTCCAAAAAGTATACGAGTATAAACTGCTTCTTAATACTCCAATAGGTATATGAGTCTAAACTATTTCCTTTCTTCCACGGGAAGTTCCTGGAGAGTGCCGTGCGTGGTACTCTTAAGGATAACCCGATCGTGCACCCAGTTTTGTAAAGAAAGCTGGGGGTCGATAATTCATGTAACGGGAAGTTCCCGGAAGAATGTTAAATATAATATTCTTGGGGATAACCCGATCATTATGAATAAAGTGATAAACACTAAACACTCTTGAAATCACTGACGAATTGTCAGAACCCCGTTTTTGTTAAGTCTTTATCACTTAACATCAGAAACCCCCTTTGAGTAATTTGTACGAACCAACATCTTACAGTGATTTGTACTCTTACTCTCCTTTTTCGCTTGGTCAAACCTTCCTACAGTTAGGACCAAAACCAAATTCCCCTCTCGATTCCTTCAATGAACGAGAGGCCCACAAATCGAACGATCAAACCTTCCTACAGTTAGGATCGTCTCAAACCTCCCGCTTGGTCAAACATTCCTACAGTTAGGGCCAAAACCAAAATCCCCTCTCGATTCCTTCAATGAACGAGAGGCCCACAAATCGAGCGATCAAACCTTCTTACAGTTAGGATCGTTTTAAACCCCCCACTTGGTCAAACCTTCCTACAGTTAGGACCACAACCAAAAAACCCCCTCTCGATTCCTCCAATGAACGAGAGGTCCGCTTTCAAGTCGAGTGATAAAACCTTCCTACAGTTAGGGTCATCTCAAACTCTCGCTTGGTCAAACCTTCCTACAGTTAGGACCAAAACCACAATTCACTCTCGATAAACGAGAAATTCATCTTTAGTTCGGTAATCAAACCTTCCGACAGTTAGGGTTATCCGAATCTTTTCGATTCTCGGAGTGGAGATCCCACTCTTAGTTTCACCTTTCCGGATTCTGGGGGTGGAGATCCCACTCTTAGTTTCACCTTTCCGGATTCTGGGGGTGGAGATCCCACCTCGAGTTTCCTTTTCAAATTGGGAATAGAATATAAAATTCTTCCTTCCCCACATCAACCTTTTCCAAGAATTTAGGATTCATCCTAGGAAGTTTATCCCGAATCCTAAGCAGGGATAAGTCTGCGCCTAACACGCGCTGCCGGTTTAGTCTTTTTCCGATTGAAAAAGATACCAGAGTTCGATTCTGGGGTATTTTATCCTGAAACCTAAGCAAGGATAAGTCTGCGCCTAACACGCGCCGCCGGTTAGTTCTTAACCGTTTAAAAAAGAACACTCGTCCACATATTCAATATTGTGGCAGGTTGTTATTAATAACACCGAAATCCATGCCTTACACGCATGGGGAAGTTCATCCTGAATCCTAAGAAAGGATAAGTCGACGCCTAACACGCGTCGTCGGTTTAGTCTTTTTCCGATTGAAAAAGACATCGGAGTTCGATTCTGGGGTACTTTTATCCCGAAGCCTAAGTAGGGATAAGTCAGCGCCTCACACGCGTCGCCGGGTAGCCTATTCCCGTAACAATGGCGAAGTCTATGTATTCGACATCATAGCACAAAGTCTCAGAGAATTCAATCTCTGAGCACAACGTTACATGCGAACGGATTTAAACAATCCGCATGCTAGCCCGACTCAAACGGTAGTCGGTAAAGGCTAATCAAATCCGTTTAAGGCTGGGGGTTAGCCAAAAACCCTAAAGTCAACGCCTAACACGCGTCGCCGGGTAACCTATTCCCGTAACAAGTGGTAAAGTCTATGTATTCAACATCATAGCACAAAGTCTAAAGGAGTTTATTCCTTTAGCACAACGTCACATGCGGAACGGATTAAAACAATCTGTATGTAAGCCCGATTCAAACGGTAATCGGTAAGAGCACCTCAAATCCGTTGAAGGCTGAGGATTTACCAAAAATCCTAAGTCAACGTCTCATACACGTTGCTGTTTAGTCTTTTCACAGGAGAAAGATGAAGTCTACGTATTCAATATCGTAGCACTAAAAGGGTTAACTCTTTTAGCTTAACGTCACATGCGGAACGGACTTAAACAATCCGCATGCTAGCCCGACTCAAACGGTAGTCGGTAAAGGCTCATCAAATCCGTTGATGGCTGAGAATTTGCCAAAAATTCTATAAGTACGAGTCATTGACGTATCAATTCTATGGATTGGTCTCGTGACTCGAGTATCCGCCACGCTCCAATACCTTAAGAGCTTAAACTGTGTATACTCCAGCAGACGTACGAGTATAAACTATGTCAAACGTCGAACATCGCATTACAATGAAGCCTGGATGCCGGACAACGCGTCGCAATGAAGCTCAAACGCCGGACGACGCCGTCAATTGATGATCAGTTCTATGTTGAAGCAACCAACTCGAGCTAAAAAAATCAAGAAATCAAGAATCGGTTTCAAGTTCAAAATTCCAACAACGGTCAGACAATAAATGCAGCACCGGAACCCTTACAGACGTTCGACAAAGCACCGAATAGCCTGAAGGAATTGAAGGAATCCAGAACAGAAGCCATTCCAAAGTCCCGCTACACCGACTGAAGGTTGGGACAATCACATCCAAAGTATTCCAGACTCTTCTATAAAAGAACAAGGCTGAAATACTTTGGAGGGGGTATCTGTAGGCGTATAAAATTGCCTATAGGTCCCACAACACAGCTCGACACGGTGATTCGACAAATCAACGAACCATCGAGTGACGAAGCGACGAGGTCAACAAATTGCACGCAAACAATGTCAATCGCGTGCGGAATCAATCCAACGGTTCAAGGAGTCAACAAGTCATCTAAACAAGAGCGAACTCGGATGAACCACGATCGAATCAAGATCGGTTTCGGACTCGAACTCAGAAGCGGATTAACTGCCATATTTGGAATCAAGTCAACAAGTCGATTCCAAACCAAGTCAACCACAAACCGAATCACGTCCGAACAACACAGAACCGGAAACAACGGGGAACAATGAAACGACGGAAAAACCCACCTAAGGGGGCTCGGCCAAAGCCGAGCCACCCATAGGTGGCTCGGCTAAGGCCGAGCCACCCACAGGTGGCCCGGCCCAGTTCTGTGCCCGGGGCACAGTTTCGAGCGCCTATAAATAGGCCTTGTGCTCATTTGTTTCGAAGGTTGGATTTTGGAGGAGGCGAAGCCCTGCTGGATTGGAGATTCAGATCTAAAAAGACTCAAACTTTAGGACTTCGGGGACTCCCTCATTCAGATCTGGTGCTCGGCGATCATCAACGCCAAATAAGGCAAGTGTTCGAGAGAACCGGATCTCAAATCCTCAGATCTACGTAGGTACACTCCGGATCTAAGCTTGGTTCTTAGATCCCGAGATTCGAGCGGTTGTTTCCTTGGTGAAACAATCCCTCCCGGCTATTATCTCCTTGGTGGGATAATACCCGTTATACTGCGTAGATCCGACCGGATCTAGATCTAGCGGTGGTCCACGGCAAATAACCCCGGCGCAGGCAAAGAACCCACCAAAGCGAGTGACCGCATAACAGGAGCTCGCGATCTGTTCGTTAAATAAGAAAAGTTGTAATTTTTCTTTATTTGTTTTGAATTTCGTTGTAACCGGCTCTTATAAAAAGACCGGATCTTTGTAATTCGATAAACGATTATTAAAGTGTACAATGATATCAACAATGAAGAAAGCAACGAATTTTCCCGCGAACAGCAGCGCCACTCGTGGTCGACCGTGAAGCATCCAAAATATGATTTGTACTTACACTCCCACTGCTCCTTTGGTCAAACCTTTAAACAGTTAGGACCAAAGCCAAAATTCCCCTCTCGATTCCTTCCATGAACGAGAGGTCCACAAATTGAACGA
>BQKN01063891.1:351318-367287 GCA_022839385.1 Asparagus kiusianus
CCAGAATCCCTTCTCGATTCGTTCCATGAACGAGAGGTCCGCAAATTGAGCGATCAAACCTTTAAACAGTTAGGATCGTATCAAACTCCCACCTGGTCAAACCTTTAAACAGTTAGGATCAAAGCCAAAATCCCCTCTTGATTCGTTCCATGAACAAGAGGTCCACAAATCGAGCGATCAAACCTTCCTACAGTTAGGATCATCTCGAAACTCCCACTTGGTCAAACCTTACTACAGTTAGGACCACAACTAAATCTCCTTTCGATTCATTTTGCGAACGAAAGGTCAACTTTTGAATTGGATAATCAAACCTTATGACAGTTAGGATTATTCAAACCAATCCAGATTCTCTAAGTGGAGATCCCACCTCGAGTTTCTTTTGCATCAGGAGATAGAATATAAAATTCTTCCTCTCTGATTTCGGGTTTATCTCTACCAACAAACAAGAGACCAGGAGATAGAATATAAAATTCTTCCTCTCCGATTTTGGGTTTATCTCTACCAACAAACAAGAGACCAGGAGATAGAATATAAAATTCTTCCTCTCCGATTGCGGGTTTATCTCTACCAACAAAAAAGAGATCAGGAGATAGAATATAAAATTCTTCCTCTCCAGGATCGGGTTAATCTCTACCAATAAAAAAAGAGACAAGGAGATAGAATATAAAGTTCTTCCTCTCCATCTTCGTCGGGTGGTACGTTCCCGTATAAACGACAAAGCCTATGTATTCAACATCATAGCACAAAGTCTAAGAGAGTTTATTCTTTTAGCACAACGTTACATGTAGAACGGACTTAAACAATCTGCATGCTAGCCCGACTCAAACGGTAGTCGGTAAAGGCTAACCAAACCCGTTGATGGCTGAGAATTTGCCAAAAATTCTATAAATGTGAGAGTCATCGATGCACCAGCTCCATTAGTTGGTCTCATAGCTCGAGGATCCAATAACTTCAGAATAAAATTCGTACATGCAGATGAATCGGCTTTAATAGATGGTCCTGCAGCTCCGACATTTGGAACCGCTATGCTCCAATGCCTTAAGAGCTTAAACTGTGTAGACTCCAGTAAACACACGAGGATAAACTGTGTTAACGCCTGTCAACGCGTCAATGATTTTTGCCAAAATAAGGCTAATGGATAATCTTAGGGGGATTCAATTGCGATCCAGATATGAATTCCTAATGAAGAAAACCAGTTCAACGACAAGAGCTAATTCACAAATCAAAACATCAGTTTCAGTTCAAGACTTTGACAATGGTCAAGCGAAAAACGCAGCACCAGAAGAATTTTAGCTATTCTACAAAGCACTGAGTAGACTAAAAGATGAAGAAGTTAAGAGTTGAAGCCATTCATAGGTCCTTCTATACGATCTCCTCAACTAAGTACTGAAGGGATTGCAAGTAAGACTCATCTTATCCAAAGTGTCCCAGACTCCTCTATAAAAGAATAAGTCTGAGATACTTTGGAGGGGGTATCTGTAGGCGTATAAAAATGCCTATATATATGAATATCCCTATCTAAGTTAGAGGAAATCATCCAAAGCCAAAAGAAGCACCCACGACAAGGAACACTGACGCGCATTTGTACGGTAGTGGAAAGTGTTGTGCACACAAACAGAATGAAGCGCCAATGGGAAGTTGTAGAGCTCTTCGATAGCTTTCCAACGCATCTTGGATCACCTCATTCCGACATCGGACGAGGAAGTTAGAGCCAAAATACCCGAGAGGTCGCAAACTGCATTGAAGGTGCGCGGCAGTGTACACTGCCGCGGCAACAGCGCGACAGTACAAGGTGTCGCGCAAATAAACATAGTGAAGTGCCAATGTAAAGTTGTAGAGCTCTTCGACAGCTTTCCAACGCATCTTGGATCACCTCATTCCGACATCGGACGAGGAAGTTAGAGCCAAAATACCCGAGAGGTCGCAAACTGCATAGGAGGTGCGCGGCAGTGTATACTGCCGCGGTAATATATTGCACATTTAAGCCATGATATGATCCAAATATGAAGAATCTCAAAAGACAAAAGTTGTAGATCTCTTCGTCAGCTTTCCAACGCATCTTGGATTACCTCATTCCGACATCGGACGAGGAAGTTAGAGCCAAAATACTCGAGAGGTGCGTGACAGTGGTAACTGCCGCGGCAATGCGCGACACCACGTACTGTCGCGGCCACTGGGAAGCTGAACACGTCATTTTTGACAGTTTTCTCGAGTTTTGTGCAGCCCACATGGCTTATTAACTGCTGGGGGTCACTTATGAACGTGGGGGAAGCAGTTACAAGCGAAAATCATGCCCACTAACCTCATAAAAAGATGGTACTTAAGTAGTGGGACGGCGGTTACAAAAGGGGGGTGATTATAGAGCATCCAAGGGGGCTGATCGGAGAGGGCTGAACAGGGAGGAGATGGGGGCAGAGAGACTTAAGCTTTTGGTGAATTTGAGCAAGAGAGAGAGTCTTCATTTCTTACAAACATCCTCAAGAAGCTTTGGGCGATTCCTAGAGATCTAGCTCTGACTTGATCTTTAGAAGAGTGAATATCTTACATCGATAAGATATTCGCTTTAAATTCTTACTTCGATAAACGAAGGAAGAATCCACAAAACCTTCACGATTCAATTAGAATCTGTGAATCGGTGGTCCACGGGCTAACGCACCCCCGGCACAGGCAAAGATCCCACGCAAGCAGCGATCCAAACAACGATCCTGCGTTTGTTTCTAAAAAGTTGTAATCTTCATTTTTGTTGTGTAAAAGGAGTCTTATAAAAAGGCTACCTCTTTTGAATTTGTTGTAATCGACTGAAGATATAATGAATTCCACAGCGAAACCAACTTTTGACGAAAACAGTCTTCATCTCCAATTCTACAATTCTCCACCTCAGTGAAGTTTGCCCAAAACTGAGCCAACACCAACCAAATCAAATGTCTCACTTGTTGCGTCCAGTATGAAGTAAAACAAAATTACGATAACGGACTCCATCCACAATAAGTCAAGACCCAAATGAGAATACGAACAAACTCCAAAATATCGGTATCAACTCATCAAATCGACTACATCAAAACTGACTGCCTATATATCCATTTGCTCAAGGAATCAAATCTTCACGTAGTTCCCCAAATGACCTCCAAAGGCCCTCAATCAAATATAAAAGTTCTTAACTCTTCACCAACAAATATGCGACAAATAGCCCTCCAAATGGTCCCAAAGTGAAACAAATCACACCTTTACCTGAAGTGAACTAATGACCGTATCCAAATCATATCCACCAGCTACATTCGAATCAACCAAGTCATTATCTGCACCCAAATCCAAATGATCCCCTAACTGTGTCACCTCAGCTGGAATCCCAAACGATGCAGTATTATCTAAAGTATGTGGAGTAATCTCCACCCAATGTAGAGTAACATCACTCTCCACCTAATGTGAAGTACCACTGCAATACATCTAAGGTCTGTCCAAAACTCTTCACCTGCTGAGAGTCAATTAGCTCCCTCATCGAAGCCTTAACTGAAGTGACACTACCAGACTAAACATCCAATGGAGTTTTACCTCCAATCGTAGTAGTCAATAACCTATGACCAAGATGACCCAAATATGTCGAAGCCTCAACACCAGAATCAATGCTCGACATCAAACACATGTCCTCCTCCAACAAGGAAGAACTCATCAAATCTACCATCTCATATCGTAATCCTAAGATTTCCTTTCCACCGAAGTGTCTCAAAATACTGTGAGCTCAGCTCAAATGTAAAAACAGGTCCCTCTTGTACCTCCCACCAAAATCAGAATGAAGTACATTCACCTTTCTGTCAATCTCACACTTCTTCAATCTGTTGGAGACTACTAGGACTTTATCAAATCAAGATTTGGTTGCAACCCAAGCATGCCTAGAACAGCCACCAACAAAGAAAACCAAACATATATTACCTCCCAATGATGCCTCCTTGGAAGGCCCCCAAATATCCATGTGAACTCCATCGAAAAGACCCTTTGTGCGATGAATAGAGGTGCTAAACTTTACCTTAGTCTTCTTGCTCACATCAAAATGTTTACTGAACTTCAAATTATAAGTCGATACACTCTTTTCCAAATCAATACTGGAATGTCCAAGCCTTAAATATTGTAGTCTAGTCGAATCAATAGAAATCGTCAGCTCTCCACTTGTCACCGTATTCCTAATCAAATAGTACATGTTATTTTTCCTGACGCCCTTCATCAAAATGCAAGAGTCTTCCACAATCTCAAGAATCATGTCCTCGATACGAACGGTAAAACCCTCTCCAACCAAAGCTCCAATCGAGATCAAGTTTTTCCTCAAAGAAGGAACATATCTCACACCATGTAACTCTCTAACTATCTCGTTATACATCTTGATATGAATTCTTCCTATTCCAAGGATCTAACATGCACGATTGTCACCCATGTACACTACACCACTCTTCAGCTTCTCAAAACTGGCAAACCATTCCCTTCTAGGACACACATGATAGGTCACACCACTATCCAACATCCACTCGGATTCCTCTAAATAGCAACCTGTGGGACTGATAGAAAGTGAATAAACAGATGATTCAGAAAGATTACTATCCGATATAATGATGTTCGCTTATGATGATGATTACTTCCCTTTTTCCTTCTGCTTATTCTTCATTCAATCACTGAGCTTTGGACAATCTTTCTTCCAATGACCAGTCTCTTTACACCAAGCACACTGATCTTTACTAACTGTAGGATGCCCTACTCTAGACTGTGACTTCCTATTCTTTTGGTTTGGATTCTTCCCTCTTGCGATCAATGTCTTTGCTGTTATGTCACTTGTAGACTCCTTATCTTTCTTTCAAAGCTGATAATTCACAAGTACAGCGGTGACCTCACTATACGAAATGGACGCATTCCCATTAATTAGGGTAAGAACAAAGGTCTTATATTCCTCATCTGGTAATGAACTCAATAATAACAAAGCTTTGTCCTCATCCTCTATCATAATATCCGCATTCGCTAAATCCGTAAGAAGCTTCGTGTATTGGTTTATGTGATCACCAATGGAGGTTCTTTTCTTCAATTGGAAGCTATAAAGCCTCCTCTTCAAATACAAGTGATTTTTCACACTCTTGGTCATATACTTGCTTTTAAGGGTCTCCCAAATCTTTTTCAATCATCACATCATACTTTAAATATTGAGTCAAACAAGACCTAATCTGACCACTTGTCGTTCTATTCATCTTCTTTCAAACCTTCTCATCAATATCATCTGACTTACCATCCAATTCCAAAGTATCCTCCAAATTTTACGCGTTCAGCGCATCCAAAATCTCACATCTCCATAATCTAAAATTATTCGTGCTATTAAACTTTTTCACATCTATCTTCGTAGAGTGAATATTCAAATTTTGAATGGTCTTCATGCCAGAAGCACCACCCTCAACACCCGAAGTACCTTCTTTCCCAGTAATCTTCATCAACACACTAACAAACAATGCAGAAAAAACTGAAGAATAGATCCAAAACTGAGAAAAGATAGAATTTTTACCAAAAAAATCTCATATTTAACTCCAAACGAAGCCCTAGCCAAACTTTCAAAGTGATCTACTCCTCCAAATAGCCCAAGCATAGCCCGAGTTCTAATACCACTTGTTGTACTCTGATACCACTTGTTATGCGCGGAAGCCACTTGTTGTGCGCCGAGGAACCAAACCAAACATCGAGAGAGAAGGTAACTCAAATCAAACAATAATGGCACAAACTCAAACACAAAGTTTAACATGGTTCGGTAAATTGCCCACGTCCATGGGGCAAGAAGGGAAGAGTTTTTACTATAGAAAAAGAGAGTACAAAATAGAGATTACAAGATCACTCAAACTAACCTCTTAAACAAAACCCTCAAATCTCTCACGAAACCCTCAAACAATTTGCTCATAAAAGAACTCTCTTTTCTGTGCTCAAAACTCTCCTTCAAGCTACCCCAAAAGTGATCAATATGATCCAATAAACCTTAAATAAATCATGTTCCTATTTATATAAAACATGAAACCCAAACAGTGCAGGGAAACCAGCCCAGGCTCAAAATCGTATTACGGTCGACCGTCGCGCCAGTCGCGGTTGACCGTGGCAAACGATAGAAAAAAAAATACATTACAGGGTCTTACGTTCGACCGTCGTGCCACTCGCGGTCGACCGTCGTGCCACTCGCGGTCGACCGCCGTACCACTCGCGGTCGACCGTAAAAATTCCAGAGACCTTCCTGTAGTCATGTACGTTCGCGGTCAACCGCAGCGCCACTCGTGGTCGACCGTGAAGCATCCAAAATATTTTCTGCTTCAATTATCCTGAGCTTCGTCGCCTTTGCCTCCAATTCTACACATATTTGTGTCATTAAATATATAATTAAATATAATTGAATAAGGCTAATAGTCTAATGAGAATCTATTAATGTTCTTAAATAATAAATCTTAGATATTAATTATGATTATGATTAAATATTTATGATAGCTAAAAATCTCTATAGTTAAGTGTACTTTAGTGAGAGTAATCCTAGGATGAGTGACTTTTTAGGAAGTAATAGTGTTGAATGATGATATAATATTATGATCTAAACACAACTATATGTCACCACTCTTGACACATATATGTGTCACAAATTTTATGACACATGTATCACCACTCTCAATATATATATGTGCCGTGTGTTTTATGACACATTCTCATATGTATGGAAAGACGCTCTCCACACATGCTCTAAACACACTTTGGATATATGTCGCTCTATTTGTGAGACACGAAAATGTGTCGCATAGAGATAAAAATATATATCATAATTTATAACTTTAGTTGTAGTGTTTTGACACTTATGTAACAATAGAATATTTAATTCTGTAGAATGCAATAATTCATCTTTTGGAAGTGCCAATGGAATATTATTGCTTATAGCACATATTCGTCCATCAATCAAATCAGATATGCAATTACTGGAATAATTGTTGGAGACTGAAGTGATGGATATGCAAGCATGACAAATTATATATTGTGCTATATCTCCATGAATCTAGGAACTTTTGCTCGTAGTGTATCATTTGGTCTATGTTATCAGAGTCCATTATGGAAGAATTTTTTGAGGAATCGGCCATGATGTATCTAATCCATACATAGTATTATGAAAATGGATAAAAAAATTCCTGGTACTTCGTATCGGCAATGTGTCTGAAAAAGTATCTAATAGGGTGAAATTTAGATATTTGCACCGTGTTGAAGTAAGAAATCATGACATATATGTTTGGAACAGATTCTATTTTGAGAGATCTGAAAAAGCACTATATTCCACCCATGGCCATCACCAAATGTGTGTGTAAAAAAAATGAAAACAAATAATATTAAGTCACATTTGCACCTAACCATGCCTAAGTATGGTTCTTTAATTTCACGTCTTGGCGGCGCCAAATGGACTGCAGGTGTTATATGTTGGCCTTGTTTCGATGATGTTTAACAAATAATTTACGACTAATGTTGTTTGTCTAGTGTTTGTGGTTTTCTATTTATTATAGACAAACAACATTGTTAGAGGATGAATGGATTGCGCTTCAACGATAATATCTAATGGAGGTTGGCGGAATAGTAGGTGAAGCTATGTATAATTCAAGCTGAAGATCCAAGTTCAAGCTTCATCCGCAAGTGTACCAAGTTGAGCTCATTGAAGACCTTCATCAAGCTTGGGTAATTTAGTTTAGGAGTTTATATTATGTGTGTGAATACCTTAAGCTCAATATATTATATACACACACACATTTATTGGTTTCCATGTATATATATAGTTATATATATACATATATGTTTTGGTTTGATAGTTTTCAAGTTTTACTATAAAACAATTAAATATAATTAGAAAACATATTTTAGTTTTATACTTATATGCATATATATGATTTCATCAATATCAATTTTATTTAGTACAATGAAATCATGTTTTAGTGCATTATATGTGTATTTTGATAAAATACTACATTCATTATTTATAGACTTCATAACAATAGTTTACATCTTTCTTCAAGTCTATAAAATCATTTTGTAAAGTTTCAAAATATGGTTTAGGTAAAATGTCAAAATTCATATGTTTACATTTCTATGTTTTGGACCTCCTTACAAAATAATAATATTTTATATTTGGGAAGTCTTTTTTGCAAACCAGTCTTTGTAGCATGTTTATTATCATGTCTATAATCATTCTCTAAAGTTTTACATTTTTCTGAATTTATTTGATATTTTTAAACAGTGTTTTAAAATCAGTAAACTACTTTCAAACCTGAATTTTTTATATATCAGTTTGCGGTCAACCGCCATGTTCGACCGTGCCTGTACCTTTTACTGAGTGGGCCGCAGAAACTTTCGTGGTCGACCGTCGAGCTGAAAATTCCCACGATCGACTGCCACGGTCGACCGCGTAAGTCTCTAGAAATTTTCTGAGTTTCAAAGCTGGCTCGCGATCGACCGTGAGTTTCTACGGTCGACCGCCGATAGCCCAACGACTCTTTTTGTACAGAATCAGAAAATCTAATTTTTGGGATTTTGTGAGATTTGGTTTGGGGTTTTTGCTGTTGTTTCCTCTTCCTATATAAACCCTCAAACCCCTTCTATCTCAACTAAGAAAAGTTTTTAAACAAGTTTTAAAAAAGAGTTTAAGTTTGGTTTTAAGTTTGTTTAAGGGTTTGGTTTGTGAAGAATTCCACAAGAGGAAGTGGAGATCAATTCATTGATATTTGAGCTTCAATCCATCTCTCTCTCTCTCTCTCTCTCTTGTCATTTATTGGAGAAGTTTTCTAAACTCAATCTAGCTTTATATTTTATATTGTTTGATCATCATTTTATTAAGCTAGTGTTCATATTGAGTTTAGTTAATTTTATTTTCTCTTTGTTTACACACACACAGCCATTGAGCTTATTGTATTTACATTCATAGTATAATTGGGTTGTAGGATTGTGTAACTTAGAGAGTGAGCTTATAATTTGTTCTCATCAATTGTAGAGAACAAACACTTTGTATTGTGCTTAGTTATGAGATCACTTTGTAATACACTTGTACACCGAGAGAAGTGTGTGGCGAGAGTCGGGGATCGTCCCAAGAGGAGACACGTCTAGTTCAACACTTGAGAGGGTGTAGAGTGGGATTGCAAGAGTGTGTAAGTTGTAGAGTTTTCGGTAAACTAGAAAACCGTATTGTGAGGTGTAAACGTTGTTCGGGTAAACGTAGAAAACTCGGTTGTGATAGTGGAGATCTCCTCGAGGTGAGGAGCAGAGACGTAGGTCGTGGGGACCGAACTCCGTAATCATATCGTTTGTTTGTGATTGCATTGGCGCACTTATTTTTATGTTCATATCTTATATCGCCTTTGTATATTGCTTGTTGATTATATTGCCCACTATCTAGTTTAGATTGTTTACCCTTGTGATTATATATCATTGCTCATAAATTTGTAATATTTCATTGCTAGGATATATTCATTTGTTCATATTGCTTATTCTTGCTTGTAACATATTGTATATCTATCTTGTAAGAATAATTTATTAATTAGTTTTTAATTGGCATAAAATCGGATTAGATTAGCATAAGACCCTAATCACCCCCTCTTCTAGGGTCTAACATTATATTGTTCCTTGGGCCTTGTTTGACAAAGGTATAAGGACAAGAGATTAAAAAGAATTGTTAACATAGTTAGCCTATTTGACAAATGGTTAATGAAGAGATATTAAGGAGAAGGATTAACGTAGTTAACCCATTCGATAATTTAAATGACTAAATTATTAACCTATTAAATAAGTTTTATTTTAGCAGTTATATATGATCACTTTTAGTATTTATGAATAATGAAGATTTTGACTATTTTCTTTATAAATAGAGAGGTTAACTCTTAATTCTTCTAAATATGAGTATTAGTAAACTCCTCATTTTAAAGGGTTAACTAATTTTAATCCCTGTGGTTAGCTTTAACCCTTATGCATATTTTGCATATGACAAATTATGGAGGATTAACTCATTTTAACCTTATATAAACTTTTTGTGTTTGGCGAGTTAAGATTGAGTTAAATGTCATTAAACCCTCACTTAACCCGTTGTCAATTGCAACATAAGGATTAAATTGTTAACCCATTAAGTAAGATCAAGTTTAATCCTTGTGATCATTTATACTGTTTGAAAATAATAAAGATTTTGACTATTTTTTTAATGAATAGAGGGATTATTTCTTAATCCTTCTAAACAGGAGGAGCAGTAAAACACCACATTTGGAAGAGTTAACTCATTTTAACCTGTCTAGAAGGGTTATCTTAACAATTATATATATTTTTTGTTTGGCAAATTATGGAGGGTTAACCTACTTTAACTCTTGCATATATTTTTTGCATATGGTAGGTTAAGGAAGGGTTAAGTCTCCTTAATTAACTCTTCACTTAACCCTTTGCTAAACAACACCTTGGTTACTGATGGAAGAATAAGATAATATTAATTGGACTCAGATCTAAAATTTACTTAAGTAACATTAGAGATTTCAACTTGGTAAGAATTACGACTAGGTTAAATTTGTAGGGTACTTATACATAGGAGTCCTAAGGCAGCGTTTACCTAATTTTCTTGTCCTTGTAAGTTGTTAAATGAGTTAAAACTCAACAGTTATTAGGTTCACATTGTACGTACAACATCAATGACCGATAACAGCTGATTTCTTGGGTGAGATTTTTCATTTTTTGTTAACATTTATCCTCTTATAGTTTACTAGGGAGCTCAAAAGTCATCGTACTAGCTAGCAAAGATGTATAAAAGTTTCATTTGTTATTTGGTACACCTGGAGATCAATCCGCTGTCAAATAATGTTACCGACATCTTTGCGTTGTCTCATGAACTGATGTAACTATTGAGATAGGAGCGTGAGTTTACCGCAAGTATCAATCATGAACAGCATCCTAATGGGACCGAAGCCTATTTAGAAACCTCAAGTTTCAAACCAACCGCACTAGCAATACAATATTTGCAGGCAATGCAAAATCATTAAGCCATTATTAATTAGTACTTGAAACTTGCAAGTAGCAATGATTTTACCTCTCAGAAAATGATTATATCATCACACGAGTCCAGGTTTTAGGCCATAAAAGGATGGTAGACTTAAAAGGTCATGTTAGAGCATAAAATCTTAACTCTCTCAATTAGAGGCACGCATATTGTTGATTAGCGGTGCAGTTGCATCCCCTAATAATCTAAAAATTACATTTGAAAGCCTATGCTAATTACTATAGTTTTAAAAGATTTGCTACCCAACTTGAATTTTCAAGCTATGTGCATTAGTATTTATAAATTACTAGGCAATTTTTATTTAGCCTATTTGAAATTAGTAGTCCCTTCTCGTTTAGGAAAATAGATGCTTATCATCTGTCTCTATAGGAGTTTTTTTTTATTTCACTTAGTCGGCTATTGCCCTCAACTCTCAACCGTCACAACTCTGTAATATTGACGCGTTGACAGGGACTTCGTAGTATGCCACAAATCGAACATATGATCGATAAGTAGCAGATCACCATAGAACGTAGTATTTGTAAGTAACCATCGATTTATCATAATTAGAATACAAACAGAATAGAAGACACATTGGTGCCAAAATGAACACCACAACCACCCGTACGTTCTACACTACAGGGAGCCCTATACTGCACTAGGAGCTTCGCTTAATCACGCGTCGTGGACAAACCGCGTAAGCTATATATCATTCTTAAGGCCTAAAACATTCATTCCCTACATAAAAAGATCATTGAGATGAATAAATGAATAGGGCTAATGATGGTTGCGGAGATGAACGTAGGTGAAATGCTCAAAGGTCAAAATTCAATGGGTCCCCGTATGTGGTACGCTTTCGATGGCGACGTCGTTGTACACGAGCGCGTACGTGTGGCGTGCTATTCCAAAACGAAACTCACTGTTTAAAAAAGTGGGCCCCTGCCCCCCTCATCTAACAGTGCAAATTGCCAATGCTGCTGTCACGATGGAGATTTGAGGGCCATGGATATATATCTTAAAAGTGTCACGTGATGTAGTTTGTATGCTCCCCTGTTACTCTATTAGGCCCCGTTTGGCAAAGGGTTAATGAAGAGGGATTAAAGAAAATGATTAATGTACTTAGCCCATTTGATAATCCGAAGGACTAAATTATTAACCCGTTAAATAAGTTTTATTTTAGCCCTTATGATCAGTTTTAGTGTTTGGGAATAACAATGATTTTGACTATTTTCTTTATAATTAGAAGGGTTAACTCTTATTCCATATAAATAGGAGTATTAGTAAACCCCTCATTTTGAGGGGTTAACTCATTTTAACCCCTCTAGAGGGGTTAACTTAACTCTTCTATATTTTTTATGTTTGGCAAATTATGAAGCGTTAACTCACTTTAACCCTTATATAGATTTGTTGTGTTTGGCAGGTTAAGAAGGGGTTAAGTCTCCTTAACCCCTCTCTTAACCCTTTGCCAAACGGTACCTTAGTAACTAATCTCAGCCCTCTATGTGCTCTCGGCTTCACAAAAATTTATGTGTCATTTATGTTATATAGGATAAATTTTCGTTTTATACCGAAACATATTTTTAAAAATCAAGCTCTTTTAAAAATATTCATCAATTTCGAGTCAGTTTCAGCCAGTTGGCTAAAACTTGATCGAAATTAGTGAAAAATGTACAAAAACTTCACGGGATTTCAAATCCCGTGAAGTTTAAGCCATTTATTAACAAGGTCGATAAGGGGAAAATCTTCACAGGATTTGAAATCTCGTGAAGTGCCTATGAAGTTGCAGTCCAACTCCACGGGTTACCGGCCACGGAGGTGACAGAGATCAGTGTGGCCCTCTTGGCGCGAGCGCATGCCACGCGTGTGAGGAGCTCGTCGGAGGAGCTGGAGTTGGAGATGGGGACGAGGAGGTCTCTAGGGAAGAGGGCACCGGATGTCGCCGTGGAGGGCGTCGACGGGGGGAGGAAGGAGGAGCGGGAGAGGCCAAGGGAGGCGAGGGTTTAGGGAGAGCTTGTGGGCGACGAAGCCGGACATGCCGACACCAGTGAAGAAGGCGGTGGAGGGGAGGCGGAGAGGGAGGCAGAGAGGAGGGACTGGGCCTGGCCCAGGTTGAGGTTGTTGAAGAAATGGTTGAGGATCTGCTGCTGTGATTTGAAGAGAAGGGAGAGCTCGTTTGGGTCGATATGGGCTGGATTGGAGAGGGGAGAGGTCCCATTATTTTTATTATTATTTTTCTTTGAATTTTGGAGGAAGAAGAAGAAGACGAGACGTTGAAAGAGGAGGGCAGACTCTAAGGTTGCCCTACAACTTCACGGGATTTGAAATCCCGTGAAGTTTAAGCTTCATGCGATTTCAAATCCCGGAAGATTTGGCCCCCTTTACGACCTTGTTAATAAATGGCTTAAACTTCACGGGATTTGAAATTTCGTGAAGTTTTTGAACATTTTTCGCCAATTTCGACCCAGTTTTAGCTAACTGGCTGAAACTAGGTCGAAATTGGCGAATATTTTCAAAATAGGTTGATTTTTGAAAACATGTTTCTAAAGAGATCTAAAACGAAAATTTGTTCAGTCATATCTTTCAAGAAACTCTCTCATATGAGAAGTTTGACGAAAAACTACACATTTAAGATGGTGATTGAAGCTGTTAATTCTGAGTCAAACTTTTGTTCTTCAGAGGCATTACCACTTGGATATATGTCTGAATAGAGTTATGCACTTTAGAATTTTCACTCAAGAGTTAAAAGGAATGAAAAGAAAAGAAAAGAAAAATATTTCTTTGTAAAAAAAATCTAATACTTGTATCATTAAACTAAAATTTAGATGAGACTCTCAAAGCAGCAAAAGATCAAAAGTCCATTATAAAAATAATAGTTTTAGTGACACCACTGTTTCAAAGCTTCGGTGTAATATCATGGTCTCTTAACATTTTATCAAAGCAACCTAGGTCTGAATCTTGATGGCCACAAATTTTCTAAAGTGGGTTAAAAAAAAACATGTTAGAGGTTAAAAATTATAGCAAACAACCTTCATTGCAATATCAAAGCTTTGATGTAGTTACATGATCTTTTGACAGATGATCATAGGCATGTAATTTTTCTCTTAAAACTTTTTAGCTAGAGGATATTTATTGTAATTTACCCTATACAACATCTACAATTCATCTCAATGTCTATTTTCTAGCCCATGCCTCACAAACTTCCAAGTTATATATAAATCTCTCTCAATTCAATTTAAATCCAACACAACCTCCATTTATCATTCTCATATCCCTCTACTCTCCATCCTTACCAAAACCCCTCCATCCCCCTCGCTCCTCCTCTCGTCTACTTCTAGTCTCTTCACTCCTCTCTTATCACGCTTTTCTGCGCCAGTTCCTCAAAACTCCAAGGTCATAAAATGTCAATGGACTCCGATTCCAACACAAACCCGACGTCATCCTCCTCCACCTCCTCGGCCTCCTCCACCACCAAAACGGCCACCATCACTCCAGCTTCAAAGCGGGCCAGCGAAGCGAGCAAGCACCCGGTCTACCGCGGCGTCCGCATGCGGACCTGGGGCAAATGGGTGTCGGAAATCCGCGAGCCCCGCAAGAAGTCCCGCATCTGGCTCGGCACATTCCCGACCCCCGAAATGGCCGCCCGGGCCCACGACGTCGCGGCCCTGAGCATCAAGGGCCCGAACGCCATTTTGAACTTCCCTGATCTCGTGGGTTCGCTGCCTCGGCCCATCTCGTCCAGTCCAAAAGACGTGCAGGCCGCGGCTGCTGAGGCTGCGGCCATGGAGCCCGGCCCGTGTAGGGACCACCAAGAGTCGGAGGAGGAGTTGGGGGAGATCGTGGAGCTGCCGAGGTTAAATGGGGGGCTTTTTGACTGGGAGGAGATTGGGAGTGAATTTGTGGGGTGTGATTTTGTGGATTATTTGCCTTATCATCCGCCTTGGATGGAGGGAGCTGATGAGTACGTTAATGGGGGGACGTTATGGGATTGTTAGCTAGTTTGAATTAAAACATAGGTTTTGTCAATATTTTTGTGTGTTTTCAGAGATTAGGACCCTTCTATTTTTCAATCAGGGGACTGTTTGCATATTTCTTTTTTTTTTCTTTCTTTCTCCCGTCCTCCTCTGCTCTTCTTTCTTCTTTCTTCTTTTTCTGTTGGAAATTGTATAGCTATGGAAAATGTTGTGCTTGAAAGAATGTCCTTCTTCTTGATTTCTCTGGCTCTGTTACTTACCGTTCCTTTTCTTTTTCTTGATGATGATGATGCATAGATAACTAGTAAAATATTCGCTAAATTGTAGGCAATTGATTGCAAATGATTTCTATAAAGTTGAATACACATTATGGTTGCGAAAAGGTGCATTCAGCAGGTCACAATGAAATAAACAATAGGAACTATAGCTAGCTTTTGCAACTTATGGTACACAGCCTTTCAGTGAACATTCTCTACTACTAACAGTACAAAACCTCCGAAATTTTGCTTAATTGTAGATAACCGATATCCTATACGATTGATTGACCATGAGTTTGTTATCATAAAATATAGTTCTTTTTTTTATACGATCATTGTTACAAATAGAATGTAATCCTGTTATTTTAACTGAACAAACAGCCGTGATTATAAGTTTCATATCATTTAAAAATCGTAATCATATTTACACAAGTAATTAACCTAGTACCATGCCTTTTGAAATTTGAACTGGATCATTTCCTTACTCCTCCTCTTTAAGATTTTGGTCCCTTCCATATTTTTGCTTCCACTGTTATAAATAGTGCCCAGTTATTCCCTTTCGTTGGTCCATCAAGATTGCTACCCTTCTCATGTCAGTTCTCTTTGTCTCATATACCAATGGTTGTAACATTAGAACTGTGCTCTTTTCTCCCTCTCTTTAAGTTTTTCTTTCTTTGTGGGTGGGTGGTTCCCTTTTTTTTTTTTTTTTTTG
>BQKN01063891.1:392287-421452 GCA_022839385.1 Asparagus kiusianus
TATACTCTCTCTCTCTCTCTCTCTCTCTCTCTCTTAGTATATAAGTATAAATAAGTATACTCTCTCTTATATATATGTATAATATATGTATATGTATATATAAGTATACTCACTCTTATATAAGTATACTCTCTCTTATATATGTACAAGTATATATAAGTTTCATATCCTATACTTTCCACCATGGTTCGTGACTTACTAAAAGTGCAGGTTTCGATTGTAGTTTCGGAATCCACCTTCAACACAGCAGGACGTTTGATCGACGATCACATGACATGCTTAGTGGAGGTACGAGAAGCGAACGCAAGGCATCGATCGGATGACTATAATTGAAGACAAATTTGAAGAGTTGGGACTAGCAGATAGGTATAAAGATTATATAATATTTATTAAATTATAATTTTTATTTCTTAGCTTTAAATTTATAATGAATTATTTCAGAAAAAGTTACAAATGATAGTGATATAGGTGAGTAGGTACCAACCTAGTTGGGATGTACTCATCTATTGTGATGCGACGAATTCCGAAATAAGTTTATACTTGTAAATGATTTACTGATTATTAATAAAAAAGTTATTTTTATCATCTTTCATTTTTATAATTTTAGTACTTGTAATTTATGTCATTTCAAGTTATTAAAAAAAATTATGTTTTTTCTGTAATTTTTATGTATATTTTATGATTTATGGAGATTTTTTAAAAAAATTTAAAAATAAAAAAATAAAAAAAAACCTGGCCGGCCCAGAGCCCGTCTCACTTAGGCCCGGGCCTGGGCCAACCGGGCCCAGCCCGGGCTTCGGTTTTGCCCGACCCGGATGGACAGCCCTAACAAAACCCCTATAACCTATTGAAGATTAACTTAACCGACTTCAACATAATAAAAAATCAAACTATTCTTGTTACTATCTATCTGCCCTAATGATGAAAACTCTCTCTCCTTAAAAGTATAAAAACCGAAAATAAATTGTCTAAAACATATTCATGTGAAACAAATAATAAATTAACTCCCAAGCACAACGGGAGTTTATGAAATTGCCCATCTTAATAATTGAATATTTACAATAATGAGTAATGGTAGCTAGCCTAATTTTTTGAAATTATTCTCATACTTCTATGCTTTAAGGTCATGAGATCCTTGATGGCAATCCAAGTGTAAGGATCCTACATATTTGTGCGGAGTATAGAGTTAGTCAGTAAGATGTAGTCGTATTATCCTTTAAAAATGCACCGACTACCATTAGCACATGGCAAATTCTTACTAATATCACAAATTCATTTTTCCTTTTCTAGGGTACAATATAATACGGTTTTTAACTTAATTATATTGAGAGAAATGCTTCCGTACTTTGGTAATTGGATTTATTGAATTCATAAAATTAGAAAATATGCTGAAAATTAGAAAGGATATTATTGTTATTGTATATTTTTATTTAATTTAGTTTTGTTAACTATACATTATCTTTCCAAAAACAGCTACTCTAAAAAGAACAGTTGTACTTTCCTTTTGGATTGATCTACACATAGATGGCAAACATAGCATACTCCCTTTAAAGAGCACAAATAGGGCAAAACTTTTCATGGTTAATATTACGCTTTGATTATTTAAATATTTCATTTAAATTTTAATCTATCCTAATCCCACGTGAACTATCTATAGCTCAATAAATTAAAAAATAATATTAATAAAATATATAAAATAGCTTTACGGTTTAGTTGATTAAGGTAAAGAAATTATATGTAGCTAACCTACTATAATATATGAGGTATTGTAAAAAACCCTAAATATTTTAAAATTGCACAAAATACCCTCAAACATTCAAAATTATAAAAAACATTCCGACGTTTCAAAATTTAAAACTACAAACATAAAATTAAGAAACTAATAGTAGTCTATGAAAAATCAAAAATTTGTAGTTAACACCTTCAATGTCTTAAAAATTATAGAAACTCCCTCAAAATTTTATATTACAAACAAGCACCCTAAAATTCTAAAATTTTAAAACTTGCAAATAACATTGTTGATGACTAGGATCAAACAGTCAATCATATCTAGAAAAGGATAGGTGCGGATCCAGGGCGAGATTGGTTTCTCTTGAGTCCTCGCTGGGACGAGGTAGAGGAGATTGATGAATGGGCTGCCTTCTTCTCCGACTATATGTCTGGTTCTTGAATTGGAGGCTGAAGTCCATGCTACATAGATAAGAAGAACCCGTGAAAGGGCGGAGACCGGTTCCCCTATGATTCCTCCGACGGTCAAGTTAGTGAAACTTGAGTGAGAAGGGGAATGTCAGGAATTGATGTGGTTATTGAGGTGACAAGGTGCCATTACAGAGGGTCTGTTATGAGCTCCTCTATGTATATGAAGAACTGTGAGCGTTATTTCTATTTTTTTTAGAGAATTCTCCTCTTTTTTAAGAGAGAGAGCCAGTCCCCACCCCTTTTGAGGTTAGAAGTCTACCTGTATAAATGACGGGGATAAATGGGTCACTTCCAGCCAAGCATAGGGAGGCAGTAGCAAAGTATGGACTAAGAGCTAAGTCATCCCTCGCTTTACAGGTGTCGGCCGATGACTGAAGGGGAAGTCACTTCGGTATGGGAGAGGGTGTCTCCATATTTTTCGGGAAGTGATTGAGAGCGTGGCAGAAGGCATGCTGGCAGGCTGAGTCATCCCTCGATTTATAGGTGTCGGCTGGTGACTGGAGGGGAAGTCACTCCGGTATGAGAGAGAGTGTCTTCGTATTTTCCGGGAAGTGATTGAGAGCGTGGCAGAAGGCACGTGGGAGGCTAACAAGTCATGAAGAGCTTCAGACTAGAATCAAGATAAGGCTTGTCCGAGGCGCACTGGGATGCTGACATGTGCTCAGAGGAAGAGACTTAAGGCGGAGGTTATTCCTCAATCTAGTCGATAGGGAATGTTCATCAAGTCATCTCCGTGAGTCACCGAGTAAATGGTCGAGTGCTTGGTGGGTCGTCTTCAACGATAAGGTCGGCTGATCCCGCATTTCAAGTTAGCATGAAAGAATGTCGACTTGATGAGTCGACGGGGTCGAGGCCTCTGTTGAGTTTGGGCCACCAAGTTGATTGGATCCTTGTTCGCTGAAATGCACTCATCAGTGCTTTGTTTATACATTATATTTTAGCGAATGGGTTCACCATAACAAACATAATAAATTAAAGGGATTACAATGATGCACCTGAAAATTCTAAAGTTTTAAAACTTAAAACAACAAGCATGAAATCAAGAAATTAACAGCAACCTCCGAAGAATTCAAAATTTTTAATTAACACTCTTAATGTCTCAAAATTTATAGAAACACCCTCAAAAGTTTAAATCACAAAAAAAATATCCTAAAATTCTAAAACCTTAAAACTTGTAAACAACATAGATGAATTTAATGGATAACCATCAAACACCTAAAAATTTAAAATTTGTCAAAATTCACCTTAAAGTTACAAAAATTATTAAAAAAACTCCTTCAAAAGTTAAAAATCACAAAAAAATATCTAAGATTTCAAAATTTATAACCAATACACATCAAATATGGAAACCATTGTTAGATGCTGAAATCTAAATTTTTCAAAAAAATAACCTAAAATTTTAATGATTGTAAAAAGCACCCTCCAAATTTTAAAGTTACAAGAAATATCCAGACATTTAAAAATTACCACCAACATATGAAATATAAAAGTTACAACTAACAAACTCAAAAGTAAAATTTTTTAAAAGAGACTCCCAAAGTTTAAAAAAAATTACAAATCACACCTTCAACGTTCAAAACTACAAAAAGGGCTAAAATTTCAAAACTTGGCAAAGAAAAGCATAATTTTGGCATTCTTTCATTAATGTGTGTGTGTGTGTGTGTGTGTAATTTCCAATTTAGGGTTTACTGTCTATTTTTAGTATCTAAAAATAGTGTAAGTTGATGCTGGTTAAAGAAAAGCAATAAAATTGATTATAAACATTCGGTTAAGGAATAAAAATTCAAAAAATATATGATAGTTTAAAAATTATCGTCACTATATAAATCGAAGTAACTGTATATAACTTTATTAAAAAGTTAGAGTAGCAAAAATACATAAGTAATATTAATTGATAGAAGATTAAATCTATTAAAGTAATAAAAGACTATAATACAATAGCTTAGTATTAATTTATTATAATTTAGAAACAATAATCTCTAATGTTAATAATATTCATAGAGTAAAAAAATACATGGAATTGCGGAGAAACTATCATAATGTTCAGAAATATCCTACAAAAGAATCAAGCTATTTTCATTTCGAGTGGGAAAATGAAGGAAATAAATCTAAATTTTGAAAAACATCCATGAATCACTTGAATTGACAAACATAAGGCATGTCAATCAAAGAAGTACCGACTAAGTTCCATTGAAAAATAATTTAACAACTTTATCCCAATTAAAAAAGAATTCTCCACAGAAGATACAGGAAAAATTAGTAAGTATTCATAAATTTCTTACTTTGTACTTCAAATACTAAAGAAATTAAATATTAATGTTATAATCTAAGGCAAATTAGCAATAAAAAATGATAGGGATAGAGAAAATGTAATATTATTAACATAATAGAAACTCTTATTGGATAGAGCATATGTAACATTATTGACATAATAGAAATCCTTATTGAATGTATATCAGAATGAATTCATTGTAGAGCAAAATAAAGGTAACTCATAATTTTATTTAAATAATAAATTAGGAACACAAAGAATTTTATATATTAAATTAAAATTATAGAGCAAAATCAAAGACTGTATTTAAAGAAGTTTGTGTTGATGGAAATACATTCAACTTCTTTTTGAAGTTAAACAAGAAGATAAAAGATTAACAAGTCCAAGAAAGATAACAACATAAAAAATCCAGCTACAGCTTGATATCACAATCGATGTAGATGATGAAGACACTACTCTAGAATTACCTAGGAAAATGACAAAGGTGAAAAAACGATTAATCTCAGCTCCATAAAAAAAATAAAACATCACTAGAATGTTACATCTCAGATCCAACAAATATATGTTATCTTATTATTTTTAGGCAAAAACATCACTAGAAACATTATAAATCAGATACATAATTTTGTTAATTCATTGTTATGGTGTTCTCAGTCGCTAAAGTATGGTCATTTGTCAGTAACGGACATGTGTCCCCCTGCATGCACATCTCAAACCAGATTAACGGTCGAAATTGCTGAGTCAACATCCTCTTGGGTCGACTCAAAGGGTGGTACTTGTCGATCCTCTTATCGAAGATGACTTGTTATGAGCCCACTCGACCAGTTATTCAACGCCTTGCGAGGTCGACTCGAAAGGCGTTACTTCTCGGCCAAGCTAAATGACGACTTCAACCTCGAGCCTCTCCTACTGACAACGTGTCAGCATCATATTTAATGCTTGGCAGGCGCCATCATACCTCTAGCTCTGATAGTCTTCATGGCTCATTGGACCACGTCGGAACTGCCATACCCCCGATCACTTCACATTAAATGTCGAGGTGACCTCTCTTCCACTCGTTGGCTGATACGTGTAAAGTAGGTGCTGACGTAGCTGCTAGCCCATACTTATTTATCATCATCCTGCGCTCGGTCGACAGTTCTACCCTTTTTCTACCAGTATAAAAAGAGATACTATTCCAAATACCAATGTATGCTATCTTGAGCAATTCCACTGCACTTAAGAACTCATGTAGTTCTTTATTTCCCTACTCAAGTTTATCAACTAACTTGATCGTCGGAGGAATCACGGGGGAACTATTCCCCATCCTCTCACGAACTATTATATGTGCAGGCTTTAACTACTCAACTCTAAACCATATATTCGGAGAAGTGAGCGGCCCCTCATCAACCTCATCCCCACCATGTATTTGACTATTTGATTATTTAACATTAACAGTTTGGCGTCTACCGTGGGGCTCTCTTTCTTTTTTGAGAAAACATGTCTGAATCTGAGGATAGAGAAGATCAATCTTGCCCTGAAGGACCACACCAGACCTACGTTACTCAAGCTCAGCTTGAAGAAACAGCTCATAAAATCTCTCAATCTCTCTAACAGCAACTTGCCACCTTCACTAGCGAGCTCCTCAGCCGGCTTCCACAGCCACAACCAGCTACTTTAGCTATCCCCTCTTCTTCTGAAGACCAGCAATCGAAGACTCATCGTCCTTCTAGAGCATAGCAAGATGTCCCACCTTGAATTCTGCATACTACTACCAAGCAGCAGAAAGATCACGTCGAGTACATGACCCCACCGCCACATAGGTCGATTCGCCCCGAGGAACCTCGCCGATGTCTTCTCCCTGATCCTAAAATCACCAGCAAGAGTCCTGGCCCTGGTCACCCTGGGGATCGCACTAGAGGAACAATCTCTAAGATTCTCCCCCACCACCGTGCCTCTCCAGCCCCCTCTGCTACTGTGGGGGCCTCTGGATATGATCGGGTGTACAGACCGATCGTAGAAATTTTCAAACTGTAAAATAATAAAGATAGTATTCTAAAGTTTATCTATAAGGGGCTTTTTAAAGGAAATAAAAAGAAAATTAAAACTTATCTATACGGAAGTTGTAAAAAGAAAACAAAAATTCACGGAATGGCGATTACTTCTGAAGATGGAAGATTATAAACATAATGTGATTGACATAGAATTGGATATGAAGTTATTTTCAATTACCATCTTCCTAGTGGAACGATGGGAATGTGATCGGATAAAAGCGGTTATAAGAGATTGTAGGCGTCAAAAAATTCCTATAGGGTATCACACATAGCTCAAGATGAAGATTATCTAAGTTATAAAGGATCATCCAAAGCCAAAGATCAACTAAGGAATATACAAGAAGTGCATCACACAAGTTTTGAGGCATAAAATGTGTCTCAGAAACTATGAGAAGACTCATAGTTTCTGAGACAGTTGCGGCTATCTCGGAAGCTATGAAGACAAATCATAGTTTCCGAAACACTTGCGGCTGTCTCGAAAGCTATGAAGGCAAATCACCGTTTTCAAAATACTAGCGATTGTCTCGAAAACTTAGGGGACTTGGTGACGGTTTTCTCTAGTTTTGGGAGATCCACGTGGCTTCATAACTGCTGGGGACCATCTATAATCGTGGAGGAGATGTTACAACTTACAAGCAAAAATCATGCCAATAACTGATGAAATAATAACATTAAAACGTAGTGGGAATAGTTACAAAATGGACAGAAACAAACCATGTTTTCAAGACAGCAGCGACTATCTCGAATATAGGGATTTTGTCGACTTGTTTTGTTTCAACTCCAGACTTTAGTTACGGTTCTTATGGGTTATAAATACCTTTCTAAGACCATTATTGAGGAGGGGGAGCATTACAGAGCAGGAGGGAGCATTATCGAGCAGAATAGAGCAGAGGTTTTAGCGTTCTAAGCAAGAGAGGGAGAGAGTCTTCATCACATACAAGCCTTTTCAGAGTTCCTACAATTCTTTGAGATCTAAGCTTTGACTTAATCTCGAGAAGAGTGTTCTATCTTACTTTGCTAAGATATCCACTTATGTCTTTTGTTTCTAAAATAAAACATCGACCTTAAGCCTTCTTCACAGTTCAACTTGGATCTGTAATTCGGTTGTCCACAGACTAACGCACCCCTGGCACAGGCAAAGATCCCACGTAAACAGCGATCCAACACGATCCTGTGTGTGTTTCTAGGAAAAACTCTTAAGTTAATTTTGTTGTAAAGAGTAGTTTTACAAAGTACAAAGCTCACTCTTTTGTTTTCGTTGCAATCGATAAACAGTTATAATGAATTCTGCAATAAAATTTGTTTCCGACGCAAACACGCTGGTGACCATAGTGGGAGCCAATGGTCTCGCCGTCGAGACCGTCGTGTCGTAGTCGATTAAGATAACGGTTGAATCCATGATCGAATATGGGTTCGACCAAGCAAAGTTTGAGGAGTATCTATCATCCTCATCTTTAAGATCTTCCTCACCTCGCAAATGCAGGAAGATTTCATTTTTGAAGAAGGATTTCCAATCTTCAACTCTAATGAAGGCTACGGGTGAAGACTCTCACCCGATTATTGTTGAGGCTTCCCCTTACAATGCTTCTCTGGCAATCAACAAAGCCGGAACTTCTGCTCACAATGGTCTACTGGCACTAACGAAGAGGGTTTGTCAGAAACATCGTCACCATCGCGCTCATCAAATGGCTAAAGCCTTTGCACAAGTCGACGTGGTTCGCTACCACACAGACCTAGAGTCGTGGAAACAATGAGTGGTCCAGTTGCCTCAATGACAAACCACCCATATTTTGGCTAAGTTAACGACGGAGGAATGAGTTCTCATCAAAAGAGCTCGTTCAACCCTTAAAGAGTACATTCAAAAACATCGTGCAAATGTCGCTCGTGCTCGTGTCCTTTTGCAACAAACACAAGAAGGGAAGAAGGAAATGATGTTAAAAAATCATAGAGAACTCACGAAGTTTTGACCCCAAAATCTAAACTTGTGCAAGAATCAGAATTACAGGATACTTCCTTCATCCGAGACACTTGCGAGTGTCTCGGACAAAGGAACCTTATCTGAGACACTAGTAGTTGTCTCGGAAAAGGAAGCAATATCCGAGACACACGGACGTGTCTTGGACAAAAGCCATCTCCCGAGGGCTCTCCTTCAACTCCGTCGACGCCTACTCCTCGCTCGTCTGTTGCAACAACATCCGCTACACCACCAGCAAAGCCATGGGTCAGTCCCAACCTGTCAAAATTTAAAATCACAATGACGGATCGCCTTGGTCCTTTGCATGAGGATCAAGGCAAATCTCTAGTCAAAGAACGCTTGTGTCCGGTGAATAAATTCCAAGTGACTTCTCACGCAAGGGGTTGTTCGCATCCTCCCGCCAAGTCAAAGCAATCCCAGGAAGGGAAAATTCCAATTTCCACACGCTTGGGAGTTCATATCGGAACTCAAGAACCAATTAAGATTTTGCACCCACAAGGGGGTAGTTCTAAATGTGCGACTCCTACTATGACCTTGGATAGCTTAAAGGTGATGACAAGTCATCTTGAGAATGTTAACAAGGCCCAACCACACCAACAGTCGATAGGTTACTTCGGTCATCATACTGACGAGTTGTACTATCAGACTAAAGGTTCAAATGTTTCTGAAATAAGGTGATGAACTATCGAGACCCGGTCACAGAGGAGTTCATTCACCAAACGTGTCACAATAATCTCTCTTTGGATGTTCTAGAGGCCATGGGGATCGTGCCTCCCAAGTCTTGGAAAGAATTGAAGATGCGTGGTGAACATGCCAAACTCTTCCTCAAGAGAAAGAAGCTTGAGAGGGGTCAGCCGATAGCCAATACTCAAAAGTAGAATTTATCCTCGAGACAAAGGGAAAGGTCCAGCAACTGCTATTGATGCTCACCAAACATCATAACGACAACCGCAACAACAGTCAATGCAACAGTCGTCTTTTCAATTACAGCATCAAGCACAGCAACCTCCAAGGTAACCAAAG
Source organism: Asparagus kiusianus (assembly GCA_022839385.1). Taxonomy (NCBI): domain Eukaryota; kingdom Viridiplantae; phylum Streptophyta; class Magnoliopsida; order Asparagales; family Asparagaceae; genus Asparagus; species Asparagus kiusianus. Next base: position 401,790 of record BQKN01063891.1, read on the forward strand.
GCTTCAGAACCTAGATTTTCGAAGGAGTATTCCTTTAAAGAGGATAAAGTGTCGGCTATCTTCAAGTATCTCTTAGATAACAACAAGATCAAACTGCCACCAATCACAAATGAAGAGGAAGTTAGGAAAACCTCAGTTCTGAAGTATTACGCTTATCATAGAAGAGTCCATCATCCTATGAAGGCTTGTTATATCGTCAGAGATCGAATTCAAGTCTTGATCGATACTGATATCATAACAGTGAAACCCAAGGAAAAGAAAGTGGGTGCGAATGCAGTATCCATCAATTTCGGCTCCGTCCCTCTATCGTGGTTTCAACCGGAGCCTGTGTCAAAAGTAAAGATGAAGGTAGTGAACGATAGCCCTCATGGACAGCGTCAGAATGTACTCATACCACACAGTGCACCTAATGGCGAAGTTCTTTGGATCCACCCAGATTTGCTTGGAGATGAACAGTGGGCAGGATTATATTCTAAAAAGAAGGCCAAGAACAAAGGCAAATCTTGTTGTCCTGCTATTGCAATCCCTGAGAAAGATGACAAAAGCGTCCCTACTTTTCCACTGTCTGAAGAGGAACACGAAGTCTTTGCTACAAGGAGTGGGAATGAATATCAATACAAATATCCTGAAGTTTCTAATCCGAATGCCAAAACGTTAGCTGAACTGGGGGTGGTTACAACTCCACCTACACTTGCTCAAAAACCCCAGCAGCAGCCAATTTCCAAACAAAAGGAGAAATAATCTTAGCACAAAGAAGTTCAAGTTCCGAAGCAGTCTCGTTTCAATCGACCGATTAGAAGAGATAAACCAAAAAGTTTGAATAACCCATATCGCTTCGATGTCATAGATCAATTAGCCAACATCCTTATGAGGATCACTTTATATAAATTGCCGCGCCTCTCAAAAGACACCAGGGAAGCTTTACAAGAAGCCTTGGTTGATTCTGATGTGTTTCTCACTCAAATTAAGCTAACCCCTGAGGAGCTGAAGTCATCAGCTCAACACTGCAACCTCGCGGCCACACAATTCCCTTGCATTACTTTTACCAAGGAGGATATGCAAGTGAGGAATTCAAAATATGACAGGCCCTTGTATTTCACTGGATACATTGGCTCCAGCATTGTTAACTGGATCCAAGTCGACCCAGGTTCCGCTATTAGCATCATGCCACTTCGATTAATGTATCATCTCGGAATCTCCACCAGCAAATTGGCTTCCACAGGCACTGTAATCTAGACCATTGGGAAAAATTCGAGTGAAATGTTAACTTGGCGATGTGAAGTCCGAGGTCACATGCTACGTGATTGATACCGAGACATCTTATAACTTGCTATTGGGTCGATCTTGGATCCATAACAATGTTATAGTTCCTTCCACCCTCCATCAGTGTCTGAAATATGTCGACACTAATAATAAGATCAAGATGGTGGTCGCGGATAAGCAATCATTTAAGGGTTTAGAAAATTATTTTACTGATTTCTTTCTTTACGATGATGAATCCGATATTGAACCATCGGCCCAAGGCATGGACAGCGGAGAAGAAGCTGATATCGAAACCGGGCTAGATTATAACGAATGTCTTGTATTCAATGACATTGAACCTCTTGTAATCAATCTTGACGGTGGTGAATCGTCAGATAAAAGTTATAACTGGTAACTTGCCGATCATGCAATAAATGACGATTTAGAGTACTCTTGTTGTCTTACTAATGTATGCAGGAACTATATGTTAACCCTGACATACACATGCTGCTTCGATCGTTTTGCATAATAAATAAGTGCATCCAAGACTCATTTGAAACAACCCTTATCCTACCTGCAAAGGCTGATAGTGGAAAAGAAATAATCTTTGGTAAAGGGAGTCATCTCTGCCCCCTATCTCTTCTTGGAAATCAATATTATTGATGAAGGGCCTATATGACATTTCTTCAGATACAACTCACAAGCACGTGACTATATGAAGAAGCAATGATACAACCTCACGCTTGGTGAAGGTCTTTGTTTTGGCCAAGGCATCCGAGTCCCACCCCGTCTTGCCTATGTACCAAGAGGGAAGCCCGACAATTAGTATGAACACAAGAGAGGTCTAGGTTATGTTTCTTCATCCGTTGACGAATGTTGTTGGCAAATCATCAACCAGTCATCCAATCTGAGAAAAGACGGATATTTGTCAGATTCTACAGCCTGAGATTCTGATGTCGGCCTTAGAAAAATGTTCAAAGGCCTAATGTTGAACATGGCTTCGCTTGATCCTACTATAATGGAGGAAGATGATCAAATATCAACTTGGGAAGACCCTTGGATCCATCACTTGAATATGCAATATGGTGATCAATTCAAACAAAGGGAACCTCCTACTAAAGACAAAGTGATCCAAGTGAACATGGGCGATGAGGTTAATCCAAAACCCATATTCATCAGCGATAGTCTTCCATCAGATGAGAAAGAAGAGTTGATTTCCCTCATTAAGGAATATATCGACGTATTCATTTGAAATTACGAGGACATGCCAAGTCTTGACCTAAATGTTGCAATGTTTCGCCTCAACATCAAACCGGATGTCAAAACTGTCAAACAACACCAAAGGTGGTTTCGTCCGCAGATCATGAAAGCGATTGAGGCGGAAGTCAAGAAATTAATCGATTCAGGCTTCATTAGGGAAGAACAACATCTCCAATGGCTAGCGAATGTAATTCCAATCCTTAAAAAGAATGGGAAAAGTAGGATCTGCATCGACTTCAGAGACCTAAACACCGCTTGCCCAAAGGATGATTTTCCTCTTCTGATCACGGATATCATCATCGACAACACATGCGGATTTGAGAGAATATCCTTTATGGATGGATTTTTATGTTATAATCAAATCAAGATGTACCCGGACAATGAAAAGCATACCGCATTCAGAATACCTCTTGGCGTATTCTGCTACACTGTCATGCCCTTTGAATTTAAGAACGCAGACGCCACATACCAACGTGCAATGACGAAGATCTTCCAGGAACTTCTATGGAAGACCATCGAGTGTTATGTTGATGATTTGGTCATGAAAAGTATTTGTTGGAAAATTTTGTAATAAGAAAATGATGAAAGAATTACGTTTGATTTTATTCTCTCTAACTGCTTAGAAAAAGAATATTTACAAGTCTCTCAACTCTCAATTATAATTGAATTTCTGATTACAAAGGAGAGGAGAATTGATCTGAATTCTTCCATTTGTTTAGGTCTGGGTTCTTCAAGGTGGCGATAGAGTGCCTCCCTCGAATGCTCGCGTCGAGTTTGTTCTCCGTTGACGATCCGAACGTCTTGTTTTACTGGAACATGGTCTTCTCCTCACGATTTGACGCTATGGAGAACTTGTGTGGTAAGTTTGAAAATAACTCTTAACGAGTTAATAACTGAGAGCGAGTTTTAGAAGAACTTGTAGAGCAAGTTTTAAACTCTGATCGAGTAGAGAAGAACTCTTAGAAAGAGTTCACAAGCCAAGCCGAGTAATCTCAAAGGCTTCAATAAAAGCCTTCCAAGATGATTCAAGAGTTTCTTCAAGCCGCTGATCTCCAAAGTTCCTTGTTGCTAAAGTTGAAGATGGATGAAGGCCGATCTCCTTTTTATGACTTTCTCATGAAAAAGTCCAGCCCCAAACTCGGTTGAGTTTGCTTCTATTTATAGGGGATTAAGGGGTGTAACCGTCCACTTAATTCGCTCCTAAGTAGGGCTGAATGGGGTGTAACCACCCCCTTAAACTGCTCCCCAAATCATGAGAAAGACGGTTTTGAAACTGTTCAGTTCGTGCTTTGAAAGAGTCAAACGCTGAAAATAGCGTTCTGGGCCCGAACTCTGTGTTTTAGACCTGAAACGCAGAGTTGGGCCTAATTTAGGCTGAAAACGCACAGGTCGCGCTGCGCAGAGATGAACTCTGCATTCTGGACCTGGGACGCAGAGTTGGGTTCTGCATGAACTCTGTGTTTTTGGACCTAGGACGCAGAGTTGGGCTCTGTATGAACTCTGCGTTTTTTATCGTTGGACGCAGGGTTGGGCTCTGCATGAACTCTGTGTTTTTAGACCTGGGACGCAGAGTTAGGCTCTGCATGAACTCTGTGTTTTTTTTCATTGGACACAGAGTTGGGCTCTGCATGCACTCTGCATTTTTGGACCTAGGACGCAGAGCTGGGCTCTGCATGAACTCTGCATTTTTTGTCATTAGACGCAGAGTTGGACTCTGCATGAACTCTGCATTTTTGGACCTGGGACATAGAGTTGGGCTCTGCATGAACTCTGTGTTTTTTGTCGTTGGACGCAGAGTTGGGCTCTGTATGAACTCTGTGTTTTTGGACTTGGGACGCAGAGTTGGGCTCTGCATGAACTCTGCGTTTTTGGACCTGGGACGTAGAGTTGGACTCTGCATGAACTCTGCGTTTTTTTGTTGTTAGACACAAAGTTGGGCTCTACATGAACTCTGTGTTTTTTGGATCTGGGATGCAGAGTTGGGCTCTGCATGAACTCTGTGTTTTTTGGACCTGGGACGCAGAGTTGGGCTCTGCATGAACTCTGTGTTTTTTGTCGTTGGACGCAGAGTTGAACTCTGCGTTTTAAGTTCACGAACTCTGTGTTTTGACTCTGTAATGTAGAAGCGAGCCTTAGGCGGGATTGGTGAGCTTCAGGCTAAGTCTAATGTTTAGACGAAGTCTAGTCTTACAGACGGACTTCAAAACATAACTTGCTGCGAAGAACAGGTCATAACTTTCAAACCGTAAGTCAGAATTGGACGAATTATATATAAAAATCGGCTATCCCGACGAGACAGAGCTGACCAAACCCATCCCATATGGTTTGGTTTGCTCCATCAGTTTTACCAAATTCCTTACGGTTTGAGAGATATCTGCGTTTTGGTTTGAAGAGACCGTCAATTTGTAGTCTCTTTTGCTAGAGCATTGCAAAGATCGTCATCTTGTAACCTTCGTCTTGGCTCCTTAAAAATATGAGAGTCGTCAGATTGTAACTCCCGATGTTGATTGTGAAGGCTGTTAATTAGAGCTTTCATTAGTTGTTATGAAGGTCGTCAGATTATAACATTCATCGATCCACGTGAAAGTCTTCAAATTATAGTCTTCTGGAAGCCGTCAAATTGTAACTTCCATCATCAGTGTATGATGGGAATATCTGTAGTGATTTTTAGATAGCCTACAGAACACCCTCCAAAGTTTCTAAAGTTCGCGGTTGACTGGGACTAATTTTCGAAATACTTTGGATCTTAACTCTGATCTGATCTTAGAGCTGTTGATTCCTTGTCACAAAGGATTGGTTCTCTGCACCCGCTTCAAAGGCATCTTGGTTGAAGAGAATTGACACGCAGGACCTGTGTGAGGATGAGCTTCGAAGAGAAACCTTAGCGACGGTACAAGCCACTCATGAGCAGAAGCTCTCAAACGTCATGTCACGGCTCACATCCATTTAGCTAATGGGCCCAAAAACAGTCATAGGATTTTTGGCAAATTCTCAGCCATCAACGGATTTGATGAGTCTTTACCGACTACTGTTTGAGTCGGGCTAGCATGTGAATTATTTGAATCTGTTTCACATGTAACGTTGTGCTAAGAGAATGAACCCTCTTAGACTTGATGCTATGATTTTGAATACATAAACTTTGTTATTTTTTATGGGGAAAAGACTAACCGGCAACGAGTGTTAAGCGTAGACTTATCTCTAATTAGGGATTGAGATAAAGTCCCCCATACGTGAAAAGCATGGATTTTTGGTGCTACAATGTTGAATACGTAGACTTTTTTAATTGTTTCTTTCTGTGTTATGTTTTCACATAAAACACTGAAAGAAAATTGAAAGTGCCAAATGTGTAGTATTAACTCGGCATGAATTTTTACTTAGAGTGAAATTCAGAAATTTTCTTGTCGAACAAAAGGATTAACAAGTTCATTGGGGGGTTTGACCGTTAGAGGTGTGATGTTAACCTAATAGTATTTTATGGGCCTATCGCTCTATTAAAGAGAGTCGATAAGTTGGTTTGGTCGTCAGAGGTGTGATGTTAACTTGACGGGTTTGTGAGCCTATCGCTCTGTTGGAGAGAGTCGATAAGTTAATTTTGTCAGAGGTGTGATATTAACATGACATGAATTGTTACGATTAGAGCAACTTTGTGGACTTATCATCCTATTGACAAGGATTGATAAGTGAATTGTCAGAGGTATGATGTTAACATGACAAGATTGTGTTGCGATGAAAGTAACTTTGTAGACTTATCATCCTATTGACGAGGATTGATAAGTTAATTTTGTCAGAGGTATGATGTTAACGTGACAAGATTGTGTTGCAATGAGAGCAACTTTGTAGACTTATCATCCTATTGATAAGGATTGATAAGTTGATTTTGTCAGAGGTATGATGTTATCGTGACAAGATTGTGTTGCGATGAGAGCAACTTTGTAGACTTATCATCCTATTGACGAGGATTGATAAGTTGATTTTGTCAGAGATATGATGTTAACGTGACAAGATTGTGTTGCGATGAGAGCAACTTTGTAGACTTATCATCCTATTGACGAGGATTGATAAGTTAATTTTGTCAGAGGTATGATGTTAACGTGACAGGACTTTGTAATTGTGATTTGAACAAGGTTTTAAAGACTTAGCGTCTTGCTGGGGAAGATTGCGATTTGAGCACGATTTTGAGGACTTATCATCCTATTAAAGAGGATTGATAAGTTGATTATCAGAGGTGTATTGTTAACGGACAAATTAGGAGTGATGCAAACTGAATTCATACTCCATAGGGGTGATGATCGTCAGAAGTATAATGTTAACTCGACGATGTGAAAGATTCGTTACTCTTAATCTAGTGGATTCCAAGTAACCAACCCCCAGTCTTGATTAAGACTTAGCGGGGGAAGAAAAAGAATGATAGACATGGCATATCGCCTTATGGGCCACTATCTGACGAGTTTGACTATCAGAGATAAATGTTAATATGAAAGTTTTGGTAGACCCGTCATCCTACTTGAAGAGGGTTAGTGGGGGAATTTGGAAAAAAATGGACTATCAGAGGTGATCAATAACGTCATAGTTTTGATGGATTTTGTAATTGACAGAGGTATTCTATTAAACATGACAACTCAAAAAAAAATTATTACTCATAATCCAATGAACTATAAATAAACCAACCCCCAGTCTTGAACAAGTGCAAGGGGAAAAAGGGTAGACATGACACCTCGCCTAGTGGGCCACTATCCATCGAATTTGACTATCAGAGGTGACTGTTAACATGATAGTTTTGATAGACCTGCCATCCTACTGAAAATGATTGGCTTCAGTAGCCGTAGTATCTTTCCTTTCTGACTAAGAAGATTGGATTTGGTCCGATTGCTCATGTTGATCCTGCCTACTTTGTTCTTTAGCTTTAATCCTGACAATAATCTTTTGAGCCTATTCACCTTAAGAGATTAATTGTCTCTAAGAACGACATTCTGCAACCCTCATTTGTGCTATAAGGTCAGTCTGTAAGTTGTGTCGATAGGTCTCTACCAGTGTAGACTGTGTCATGCCTGTTGGACATCGCAGAGCCATGTTTCGAAACCTTTTGACGAAGGCTTTGACGGACTCCCTCCTCTTCTGCTTAGTGGCGAGAAGGGTATGGATGGAGACTTCTGTATCCTTTTCAAAGAATCTTGACAGAAAGAGTCTCTCTAGGTCCGCCCACTTTTGGATACATCCCGCACGCAGTTTCCTGAACCATTCAAAGGTAACTCTATTGAAGGTGCCAATGAACAATCGAGCCAGTATGGTATCGTTTGATATCACATTCCCAATCTGTGACTTAAAATAATAGATATGTTGGTTTGGTGATCCCGTGCCGTCAAAAGTTTATAGCGTCGGGACTTCAAACTTTAAAGGATAAGGGGGTGCATCCCATTCGACAGGATAAGGCCTAGCAACTCCCTCGTCTTAGAGCTCGCTTATGTTAGCAATGGCGTTGAGGCGGGCTTCCAATTCTTTCATTTTGGTAGATTGAAGATTCTGCTCGTTCTCAGTCTCTCTTCCTCCATCAGAGGAAGATTCCAGGTTGTGGGCTTCCTGGTCAGAAGCCGCTCCCATCAACCATTTTCCCCTCCCCTTTGCTTGTGTAAGGTCGGGATGAAGACGTTCTTCCTCTTCGGGAAGAATCTTGTCTTGGTGGAGAATTTGTCTTCTGAGATTTGGCCCTGTCTGCGAAATATTGAGTCATCAGGATCCGGAGTTCATTGAGGGTCTCTTGCTGTGATTTGAGCATGGTTGCATGTTCATCCACCCTCTTTGAGAGATCTTCATAGTTTCCCGTCATATAGGCGAAGCCCTCATATTCTATGAAAGAGCTAGATGATTGGGACTCCGCAATGGCTGAATGTTCATCATCAAAATTGGTTCTTCTGACTAACCTCCGATAGTTGACAAGGGGAATGGCTCATGTTCGTGTCCAAGTGCGTTGGTAGATTCCTTCAAGCTCGTTAGCAATTTCTCCGACACTTGGAGAACGATCTGTCTCTGACTCATCAGAACTAGGGATTGTTGATCTCCCTATGCCGACTATGTTAGAAGTGACTCCAAGGTATTCATCCTCTGAAGTCTTCTTCCTGTGAGAATATCATCGATTATTGAGCAAAGCGACGTTCGTTGGTCGGTTAAACATTGACAGCAATTCTCGCAAGTCAGAGACTTGGGATGAACCAATCACAGAGCATGAGGGTAGAGATGGAACCCCCTGTCTGTCAATGGATGAGACTGGTTATTGGTAAACATGAATTTTAAATCCATGTTGATCTTTTTGAACACGATGAATCACATCGCGTTCCAAAAAAGGAACACGAGGGTCGTGTTTAGCTTGATTAATGCAAGACCGAAGTCTGTGTTTTGCTAGTGAAACGCAGTCCTGCGATCTGTGTTTTGCTAATGAAACACAGTCTTGGACGAGCATCTTCATATTGTCGCTTTTGTGACCCGCTACCCCTCGCTTTAGCGCAGGTGCAGAACCTTTAACTCGGTGGACGAGTTTGGGAGAAGCTGAGCCCACTCCTTCGGAGGAAGGGCTGTTCAAGTAATCTAATCCAAAGGAGATGACTTCCTTCGGCGGTTTGGCAGATATTAGAGCTTTAGTCTTCTTGGAGATCTTGCGGACCTTGCGCATAGCCTTGGGGCTAAGGGATCCGGAGGAGAGGGCCTCCTCGTACTTGGCTTGATCAAACTCTACGACGAGAGTCTCGACCATTGTTCCAGCGAGCTTGACGTCGGATTGCACCACCACTTTTTCATCAGAGAAGCTATTCCCCAGCAGAGTCATCATCTTTTGTTTCTTGGAAAATTTTGTAATAAGAAAATGATGAAAGAATTGCGTTTGATTATATTCTCTCTAACTGCTTAGAAAAAGAACATTTACAAGTTTCTCAACTCTCAATTACAATTGAATTCCCGATTATAAAAGAGAGGAGAATTGATCTGAATTCTCCCATTTGTTTAGGTCTGGGTTCTTCAAGGTGGCGATAAAATGCCTCCCTCGAATGCTCGCATCGAGTTTGCTCTCCGTTGACGATCCGAACGTCTTATTTTACTAGAACGTGGTCTTCTCCTCATGATTTGACGCTGTGGAGAACTTGCGTGGCAAGTTTGAAATTAACTCTTAACGAGTTAATAACTCAGAGCGAGTTTTAGAAGAACTTGCAGAGCAAGTTTTAAACTCTGATCGAGTTGAGAAGAACTCTTAGAAAGAGTTCACAAGCCAAGCCGAGTAATCTCAAAGGCTTCAATAAAAGCCTTCTAAGATGATTCAAGAGTTTCTTCAAGTCGCTGATCTCCAAAGCTCTTTGTTGTTGAAGTTGAAGATGGATGAAGGCCGATCTCCTTTTCATGACTTTCTCATGAAAAAGTCCAGCCCCTAACTTGGTTGAGTTTACTCCTATTTATAGGGGATTAAGAGGTGTAACCGCCCCCTTAATTCGCTCATAAGTGGGGCTGAATGGGGTGTAACCACCCCCTTAAACTGCTCCCCAAATCAAGGAGAAAACGGTTTTGAAGCTATTCAGTTCGTGCTTTGAATGAGTCAAACGCTAAAAAATAGCATTCTGGGCCCGAACTTTACGTTTTAGACCTGAAACGCAGAGTTGGGCCTATTTTAGGCTGAAAACGCACAGGTCACGCTGCGCAGAGATGAACTCTGCATTTTGGACCTGGGACGTAGAGTTGAGTTCCGTATGAACTCTGCATTTTTGGACCTAGGACGCAGAGTTGGGCTCTGTATGAACTCTGTGTTTTTTGTCGTTGGACACAGAGTTGAGTTCCGCATGAACTCTGCATTTTTGGACCTGGGACGCAGAGTTGGGCTCTGTATGAACTCTGCATTTTTTGTCGTTGGACACAGAGTTGGGCTCTGCATGAACTCTGCGTTTTTAGACCTGGGACGTAGAGTTGGGCTCTACATGAACTCTGTGTTTTTTATCGTTGGACGCAGAGTTGGGCTCTCCATGAACTCTGCGTTTTTGGACCTGGGATGCAGAGTTGGGCTCTGCATGAACTTTGTGTTTTTTATCGTTGGATGTAGAGTTGGGCTCTGCATGAACTCTGCGTTTTTGGACCTGAGACGCAGAGTTGGGCTCCGCATGAACTTTGCGTTTTTGGACCTGGGATGCAGAGTTGGGCTCTGCATGAACTCTGTGTTTTTATCATTGAATGCAGAGTTGGGATCTGCATGAACTCTACGTTTTTGGACCTAGGACACAGAGTTGGGCTCTACATGAACTCTGTGTTTTTAGACCTGGGACGCAGAGTTGGGTTCTGCATGAACTCTGCATTTTTTATCGTTGGACGCAGAGTTTGGCTCTGCATAAACTCTGCTTTTTTGGACCTGGGACGCAGAGTTGGGCTCTGCATGAACTCTACGTTTTTTGTTGTTAGACGCAGAGTTGGGCTCTGCATGAACTCTGTGTTTTTGGACCTAGGACGCAGAGTTGGGCTCTGCATGAACTCTGCGTTTTTGGACCTGGGACGCAGAGTTGGGCTCTGCATGAACTCTACACTTTTTTTTCGTTGGACGCAGAGTTGGGCTCTGCATGAACTCTGTGTTTTTTGGACCTGGGACGCAGAGTTGGGCTCTGTATGAACTCTGCGTTTTTTGGACTTGGGATGCAGAGTTGGGCTCTGCATGAACTCTGCGTTTTTTATCGTTGGACGCAGAGTTAAACTCTACGTTTTAAGTCCACGAACTCTGCGTTTTGACTCTGTAATGCAGAGGCGAGGCTTAGGCGGGCTTGGCGAGCTTCAGACTAAGTCCAATGTTTAGACGAAGTCTAGTCTTGCAGACGGGCTTCAGAACATAACTTGTTGCAAAGAACATGTCATAACTTTCAAACCGTAAGTCGGAATTGGACGAATTATATATAAAAATCGGCTATCCCGACGAGACGGAGCCAACCAAACCCACCCCATAGGGTTCGGTTTACTCCGTTAGTTTTGCCAAATTCCTTACGATTTGAGAGATATCCGCATTTTGGTTTTAAGAGACCGTCGATTTGTAGTCTCTTTTGCTAGAGCGTTACAAAGATCGTCATCTTGTAACCTTCGTCTTGGCTCCTTAAAAATGTGAGAGTTGTCAGATTGTAACTCCCGATATTGATTGTGAAGGCTGTTGATTAGAGCTTTCATCACTTGTTGCAAAGGTCGTCAGATTGTAACCTTCATCGATCCACGTGAAAATCTTTTAAATTATAGTCTTCTGAAAGCCGTCAAATTATAACTTTCATCATCGGTGTTTGATGGGAACCAACTATCTGCAGTTATTTTTAGATAGTCTACAAAAAGTCGCAGCAAAGACGATCACATTAAAGACCTTAAGACGATGTTCAATCTCATGCGAAGTCACCAATTGAAGATGAACTCTACCAAATCCTTCCTAGGAATGTCTAACGGTAAATTCCTTGGGTTCGTCATCACCATAAGAGGTATCCATATTAATCCCAAAAAAGTAAGGGCGACACACGAACTACAACCTCCAAAGAACCTCAAAGAACTTAGGGGATTGTAAGGACGATTAGCTTATATCCGTCGGTTCATCTCGAACCTCTCTTGAAAATGCCAACCGTTTTTCAAGCTCACAAAGAAGGGTCTGTCATTTATTTAGGATGATGTTTGTCAGAAATTATTTGAAGACATCAAAGCATACCTGGTGAATCCTCCTATTCTCGTTGCACCGAAATCGGGTAAACCATTTTTGATTTACGTTAAAGCAACGAACCACTCATTAAGTGCTTTACTTGCACAAGATAATGATAACGGTCATGAACAGGCAGTGTACTATCTGAGTCGTACTTTGATAGGGGCTGAATCTCGATATCCTATGATCGAAAAGGAGTGCCTCACTTTGGTGTTCGCTATCCAAAAAATGTGACATTACCTAGTTGGACATACGATCTACATCATTTCTAATGTCAACCCAGTTTGGGTATTCATGACTCAACCGGCTTCAATTAATTGGAGGATAGCGAGATGGGTCCTACTCCTATCTTAGTATCACCTACATTTTAAGCAACAAAAATCGGTAAAAGGGCAAGCAATTTGCAATCTTCTAGCAGCCAACCCTACGAAGGATACAACCGAATTGTATGAAGATTTTCCGGATGAAACCCACAAAGTCAATAATACTTCGCATCAACAAGTATGGCAGCTGTATTTCGATGGGGCTTCACGAGCAACCAATGTGGTGAGCACTCCCGGATGTTCGAAAATATCTTCAGGAGTCGGAGTCATCTTAGTCTCCCTAGAGAAACACGTATTGCCTCGAGCCTATTCACTTACTGAGCCATGCTCCAATAATATAGTCGAGTACAATGTGCTGCTTATTGGACTCAGTTTTGCCAAAGAGCTGGGGGTTGAATATCTCAAAGCTTTAGGTGCTTCTCAACTAATAGTCAATCGGGTTCGAGGAGAGTAGGAAGTTAGAAACCAAGACTTGATCCCGTACTTCTAGATGACTATCGAAATGGAAAACTTATTTGAAGAATTCTTCATCGAGTATATCCAGCGTCTCCAGAACGCATATGTAGATGCACTGGCAGCATTAGCGATATCTTTGGCACAGCCTCCCAAGACAGAACAATAGGTTATGGTGAGAACTTGCTAACTTTTTATATCAGATTATGCTTTAGACATCAAGGAAGTGTACTCGACCAAAATCGAACTCGAGCCTCGAGATTGGCGATTTCCTATTATTGATTATGTCTTGCATGGTATTTTACTGGAAGATATAAAGGAAAGGGACTCAGTCCGACGAAGAGCACTGAGATTCTATTATAATACAGCGACTCAAACATTGTATCATCGTGCATACGATGATTTGCTACTCCGGTGTCTATCAACCAAAGAGGCGGAAGAGGCGCTCAAAGAAGCGCACGATGGAACATGTGGTGCACATCAACCCGGTCCTAAACTCTGTGATCGACTTAGAAGAATGAGATATTACTAGCCAACCATGGTCAAGGACGCAGTTAACTATGCCTGATGGTGTCACGCATGTTAAATACATGCAAATTATATGCATCAGACTCCAAAATATTTGCACCATTTGGCTACATCATGGTCATTCGAAACATAGGGAATGGATGTCATTGGTCCTATTTTTCCTCCATCGGCCAAAGGTGATCGCTTCATTTTAGCAATCACCCACTATTTTTCTAAGTGGGCTAAAGCAATTCTGCTTAAAGAAGTAAAGATAAGGGATGTTATTAAATTCATTAAACACTATATATCTATCAGTACGATGTTCCGAGACGAATTATACATGACAATGGCTCTCAGTTTGTCAGTAACGCCTTCATCAAATTCTACGAAAAATTTAGAATTCAAGATGTTTCATCGACAGCATATAATCCCACCGCAAATGGATTGGCTGAAGCCTTCGATAAGACCATCATAAAATTTTTATCAAAGCTTGTGAGACCTAATAAGTGAGATTGGGATGAAAAACTTGGTGAAGCTCTTTAGGCCTATCACACCACCATCCGCACGCCTACTGGAGAAACCCTGTATTCCCTAGTATATGGGTGTGAAGCCGTCCTCCCATTAGAAATCCAAATTCTTTCCCTCCGCATCGCCCTAGCAACGGGTATGATGACGGAAGAACAACATCAGAAAGGCCTCGAAGAACTCGAGATGCTAGACGAAAGGCGCTTAGAAACTTAACAACAAATCGAGATCTATCAAGCCAGGATTTCCAGGGCCTTTGATAAGAAAGTCCGACAACAAAGATTCAAGGAAGGAGACTTGATTTTTGCTGTCCGACGACCAATGATACTCAATTCCAAGAAGAAAAGCAAATTTCAACCCAAATGGAAAGGGATGTTTATAATAGAGACAGTCTATTCAAACGGTGCATATCGTCTAATCACCTAAGATGGCAACAAACTCATGACGCTAATAAATAGAAAATTTCTGAAGAAGTATTACCCCTAGTACGTTCGAGATAATCTACTTAAATGGGATGTTCCTAGAGAATACTGTATAGGGAATTTTTAAGGATAATCCGAGATCAGTCAATTATTCCAGATAGAAACTAATCATCTAAATAACTTATTCTTAATTATTATAAAAATGATTAAGAACCTCCCATTGTAGCAATTTAATTATTTTCAAGATGATTAAAATCCTCCTGTTGCAACTTGCCAAATACTCTTTCGTTGAGATGAGCTTCAACGACTGCATATAGTCAATCTTTCATCACGAAACTCACAGGGTGTAATTGTAAAGTGTTTAATGATTCATGAACCTCTACCAAAAAATCTCTCACTGATCAAATTAATTAACGGTGGGTCCACCAAAATTCTTCACGGTCAAATACATCCAAACTCCCTCTGTGTCTAATAAGCCTTTAACACTCCCGCTTTTGAAGTCCTGACACAACATCCAAAATTTCAATCTGATGATCTATGGTGATTATCAAACCTCTTTTGTGTCAAGATCTTACCACTTGACGCCGAAAACCCCAATGAGTATTTTGTACAAACCGACATTCTTACTGTTATTTGTACCCCCACTCATACTATTCATTTAGTCAAACCTTTCTACAGTTAGGACCAAAGCCAAAATTCCTTCTCAACTCCTTCCATAAACAAGAGGTCCACTTATAAAATCAGAATTCTCTTTCGATAAATGAAAGACTTCCACTCAAATCGAGCGATCAAACGTTTAAACAGTTAAGGTCGTCTCAAACCCCTATTTGGTCGAACCTTTGAATAGTTATGACCAATGCCAAAATCTCCTCTCGATTCTTTTAATGAATAAGAAATCCACTTTCAAAACTGAGATTCCCTTTCGATAAACGAAAGGCCTCTACCCAATTGGAACAATCAAGCCTATAAAAAGGTAGAATTGTTTCAACTCCCACTTGGTCAAACCTTCCTACAGTTAGGGCCAAAGTCACCCCTCTCGACTCCTTCCACAAACGAGAGATCCATTTTTAGGACTGGAATTTCCTTTCAATAAACGAAAGGCTTCCATTCATTCCTCTTTAGTCAAACATCTACAGCTTTGGTTGAAGTCGAAATTTCATCTCGAAGAACTAGAAATTCATCTTTAGACCGGGTAACCAATACTATAAAAGTTAAAGTTATTCGAATCTTTTTGATTCTCAGAGTGGAGATCCCACTCTTAGTTTCACCTTTCAGAATTCTCGAATTGAAGATCCTACTTTGAGTTTCCCATGCGGCAAGAGACAGAATATAAAATTCTTCCTTTCCAGTATTAGGTTCAACTCTACCAATAAAAAAGAGACCAGGAGATAGAATATAAAATTCTTCCTCTCCAACATCGGGTTCATCTCTACCAACGAAAAAAGAAACCAGGAGAAAGAATATAAAATTCTTTCTCACCGGCATCGGGTTCGTCTTTGCCTCAAGAGAAGACACAATTTTTCAACACTAAAATCCATATCTTTTATGCATGGGGACGTTATCTCAATCCCTTATTAGAGATAAGTATGCGTCTAACACACGCTGCTGGGTGGTACGTTTCCATATAAATGACAAAGCCTACGTATTCAATATTGTAGCCAGTGGTTATTATTAAGTTAATAATCTCTGAATCCATGCCTTTATGCATGTGGGATGTTAACTCGATCCCTTATTAGAGATAAGTCTGCGTCTAACACACGTTGTTGGGTGGTACGTTCCCGTATAAACGAAAAAACCTACATATTCAATATCGTAGCCAGTGATTATTATTAAGTTAATAATCTCCGAATCCGTGCCTTTTATGCATGGGATATGTTATCTCAGTCCCTTATTAGAGATAAGTATGCGTCTAACACACGCTGCTGGATGGTATGTTTCCGTATAAACGACAAATCCTACGTATTTAATATCGTAGCCGGTGGTTATTATTAAGTTAATAATCTCCGAATCCATGCCTTTTATGCATGGGTGATGTTATCTCGATCTCTTATTAGAGATAAGCTTACATCTAATACATATAGCCTACATATTCAATATTGTAGTATACAGCTTAAAAGAGTTTAAATTTTTTAGCACAACGTTATATGTGAAATGAATTTAGACAATTCACATACTAGCCCGACTCAAATGGTAGTCGATAAAGGCACATCAAATCCATTGATGGCTGAGGTTTTGTCAAAAATCCTATAAACATTAATTGCCCCAAACCTGAGGTATCAAGATCCTTGAGTTGTTTAACAACCTTGGAAGTAGTAGTTGTATCAGCACCAGTGGCTGGTCCTACTCCTACAGGGTTACTCACAGTTAACATATAAGTTTGGAGTAGAGTACATATCTGTAGATGAACCAACTTTCGTGATTGGTCCTGTAGCTTGACCCTTGCTCAATTCTGACAATAATCATCTAATTGAAGTCGTACTCAAGAAGAAACAAAGGAGAATAGATCAAACTAAAGATGTGAGCTACGAAACCCTAAAGAGGACATCTTCTTTCGATCAAGATTGAAGGGCTAAGGGAAAGAAAAGGTTTAAAATATCTATTTCCAGATATTTTCAGCAAGATCAAACTCAAGAGAAGCAGGAAAAGATGGCCCAAAAGAACTGAGGTTTCAGACTTAAGGAATTCCAGCCCGACCGCGATTCCTTTGAGCGAGACAACCAAACCTGTCTCGCACACACGAGACAGCTGAAACTGTCTCGCGCGCGAGACAAATTCCATTGTCTTGCCCAAAGGACTCAAGTAAGAGGAATCATTTCACCTTCTACGCGTGTTTTCGCTACATCCTCAATTCATTTCCAGTACTGTACTACACTCCGATGAGTATACGAGTATAAACTGCTTCTCCTTGAACCTCCAACGGGTACACGAGGTTAACCGATTCCTGAAAACTCCAAGGAGTATATGAGTATAAATTGATTCTCCCCGCTCCAACATCTTAAGAGCTTAAATTGTGTAGGCTTTAGTTACGTATGAGTATAAACTGTGTTCACGCCGTAATAAAGGTCGACGCCAGTCAACGTGTCGATAACTTTGCTGAAATAAGGCGCAGATCAATTTTAAGACTAAGGATAATCCCTGGGAGTTTAATCATAATTCAAATATGAATTCTCGACCAAGATGATTAGTTCATCGTCTACTCAACGACACAAGCTAAATTCAGAAATTAACACACCAACTTTAGTTCAAGATTTCGACAACGGTCAGACGATAAATGCAGCATCGGAAAAATTTTGGCTATTCGATAAAATACTGAATAGATCAAAAGCTGAAGAAGTCAAAGATATGAAGGCTGGACGTATCAACATCCAAAATATTTCAGCCTCCACTATGAAAGAATGAGGCTGAAATACTTTAGAAGGTGTATCTGTAGGCGTTAAAAATTACCTATAGGGTATCACACATAGCTCAAGGTGAAGACTATCTAAGTTATAAAGGATCATCCAAAGCCAAAGATCAACTAAAGAATGTAAAAGAAGCGCATCACACAAGTTTCAAGGCACAAAATGTGTCTCAGAAACTATGAGAAGACTCATAGTTTCTGAGACAGTTGCAGTTGTCTCGGAAGCTATGAATTGTCTCAGAAACTATGAAGGCAAATCATAGTTTCCGAAACACTTGTGGCTATCTCTGAAGCTATGAAGGCAAATCACTATTTCCAAAACACTTGCGACTGTCTCGGAAACTAGAGTGGACTTTGTGACGGTTTTCTCGAGTTTTGGGCGATCCACGCAGCTTCATAACTGCAGGGACCATCCATAATCGTGGAGCAGATGTTACAAGCGAAAATCACGCCAATAACTGCTGAACTAATAGCATTAAAGCGTAGTGGGAACGGTTACAAAATGGACAGGAACGAACCCTATTTTCGAGACAGCTGTGACTGTCTCGGAATCGAAAATAAGGATTTTTGTCGACTTGTTTTGTTTCAACTCTAGACTTCAGTTATGGTTCTTATGGGTTATAAATACCTTCCTAAGACCCTTATTGGGGGGGGGGGGGGTTACGGAGCATGAGGGAGCATTATCAAGCAGAATAGAGCAGAGGATTGAGCGTTCTAAGCAAGAGAGGGAGAGAGTCTTCATCACGTGCAAGCCTTTTCAGATTTCCTGCAATTCATTTAGATCTAAGTTTTGACTTAATCTCAAGAAGAGTGTTCTATCTTACTTTGCTAAGATATTCACTTCTGTCTTGTATTTTAAAAATGAAACATCGACCTTAAGCCTTCTTCACGGCTCAGCTTAGATCTGTGATTCGATCGTCCACGGTCTAACGCACCCCCGGCACAGGTAAAGATCCCACGCAAGCAGCGATCCATCACGATCCTGCGTGTGTTTCTAGGGAACACTCTTAAGTTGATTTTGTTGTAAAGAGTAGTTTTACAAAGCACAAAACTCACTCTTTTATATTCGTTGTAATCGATAAACAGTTATAATGAATTCTGCAATAAATTTTGTTTCCGATGCAAACAAAAATCTATATTAGGGAGCTATTATTAGGAAAATTAATTACTGATTGTGCTCACCGGAACTTTTTTCCCCCTTCCCCTTTTCTGAAATATCAAAGCTGTCGGCTTATCTTTATTGCTATTAGTTCTGTACGGTCTGAACTTATGAACTACTCGTCACGAGTTATAAACACATTTACAATTACTGATGTGTGGCAACGAAAATGACAAGGACATTGGTAGCACAAATAATACAAATCGGTTGTACTATCGGTATTAGTACGGACGAGGAATTGACAAAAGCAACAAGCCAGCAACAACGATAACAATGGCCATGATGAAAAGTATAACAACAATAATTATGGCTAAAATAATTGTGACGAGTCTCAAAATTATGATCAACGTTCAAAACGACAGTGAAAGAGAATGGAGTGAGACGCGCACACGCACCCAAAAAACAGAGAGGAAAATTTCAAATTAATAAGACATTTTACGAAATTAATGTTGGGGTGCCGAGGACAAACCAAACGCCGAGGGAAAAGGCCAAACATAGTGGTGTCCAAAAAGTCCGCGGCCCGGGCGGAACCCGGGGTCGGCCTAGAAATCCGGGTCAAAACCGGGTCTGGGCCCGGGCCCGGTCGTCGGGGACCGGCCCAGGCTCAAGCCCGACCCAGAATAGTAACTTTTTTATTTTTTTTATTTTTTTACATGTATAATATATGTATATATATATAATATGTATATATGA
>BQKN01063891.1:452007-465117 GCA_022839385.1 Asparagus kiusianus
TCTCTCTCTCTCTCTCTCTCTCTCTCTCTCTCTCTCTCTCTCTCTCTCTCTCTCTGACAACGTGTCAGCATCACATTTAATGCTCGGCAGGTATCATCATGACTCTAGCTCCAATAGTCTTTTATGACTCTAGCTCCAATAGTCTTCATGACTCATCAGACCACGTGGGTCACCACCCTACCACCACTCGCTTCTTATTTAATGTTGAGGTGATCTTCCCCCCAATCACCGACAGACACCTGTAAAGAAAGTGCCGACGTGGCTGCCAACCCATGCATCACCACCGCCTCTCATCGTTTGGCCAGAGTGATCAATCTACCCTTCTACCAATGATATAAATACAGGTACTATTCGAACTTTAAAGGGATTCAAAAACTAGTTAATTAAAAAACGGGTTCACAAACATGATCTCTTGAGAGATATCTGTAAAATTATACTGCACGCAAACAAGAACTCTCACAGTTCTTATTTATCTCACTCAAGTTCATCAGCTAACTTGATCGTCGGAGGTAGAACGGGGGAACCAAGCTCCGTCCTCTTACAAATTTCTACATGTGCATATTTTTCAGCCACCTAGCTCAAGAGCCAGACATAAAGTCAGAGAAGAAAGCAGCCTCTCATTAATTCTCAACCAACTTATCCAAACACGGATACATATTAACTGTGTGATCACTTAATATCAACATTTTGGCACGCATCGTGGGGTATCTTTCTTTTTAGAGAAAACATGTCAGGTTCTGAACAAGCGCCCAATCATTCTCACCCTGTAGAACGACACCAAAGCTACGTTACTGTTATGGTATTCTCATTCAACAAAATACAACTCGCTAAATAATGGGCGGGTGTATTTTCACAAGCAAGGCCCCAACCAGCTTGGTGGACCAAGCCTAGCGAAGGTTCCAACTTGGTTAACTCGTTAAGACATTCTTCATGACGACTCGAGAGGCGGGACCAGTCGACCCTCTTGTCGAAGTCGACTCGTCTGGAGCCTATTCGACCTTTATTCAAAGCTATACGAGGATGACTCAATGGGCTAACTCAGCAGTGGTTTGGTATTCAAGTAGGCATTGAGATCCTGAAAAGTTGCACTGCATTCAGCCGTCCAAATCATGCTCTCCTTCAGGTTTTTTCATCCCCTCAAGGTTTTGAAGAATGAGAGGCTCCTCTCAGCAGATTTAGAGAGGAATCGACCCAGTGCCGCTATCTTCCTATTCAGCTTCTGGATATCCTTCAAGGTGCGTTGTTCGGGCAGTCACTCTATGGTGGCTATCTTCTTAGGGTTGATCTCTATGCCTCTTTGTATGATCATGAACCCTAGAAACTTTCTTGATTGTACCCCAAAGGCACACTTGGCGGGATTGAGCTTCATATGGTAGCGTCAGAGGGCGGTGAAGGTCATGTCCAGATCTAATATATGGGTCGATGCTGTAGGCGTATAAAAACGCCTATAGGTTCCTACACACAGCTCGGGACGAAATGCAGACGATAAGCGTCATCATCTAAGTCAAGAAAGGATTATCTGGCCCTATGAAAGCTAACGAATATACAAAGTGAGTCATTGGAGTGTACAAGTCACCGGAATGATGAAATACACAATACAAGTTCGGAGAAGTCAGAAAGTATCGAACACCTCAAAGTGGACCGCAAAATAAAGAGGCATTAGACCATGCTACGATTTGAATCTGAAAAAGTTCAAAACATGAATGTTGTAGGTCTCTTCGTCAGCTTTCTAACGTATCTTGAATCACCCTATTCTGAGATCGGGTGAGTGAGTTAAGACCGCTATAGTAACTTCGGGACGCTCAAATCCGACCCGTGCTACAGTTCCGACCCGCGCTACAGTCCGACCCGCGCTACAGTCCAACCCACGCTACAGTTCCCGTGCTACAGTTCTGACCCACACTACAGTTTGACCTACGCTACAGTTCGACCCACGCTACAGTCCGACCCGCGCTATAGTAATCCGGCCCGTGTAAAGAAGTGAAGTTTTGACTATGCTGTGATTTAAATCTAAAAAATCTCAAAACATAAAAGTTGTATATCTCTTCGACATCTTTCCAACGCATCTTGATTCATCTTAATCGGAGGTTGTACAAAAGAGTTAAGACCAAAATACCGAAGATATCTCAAACTGACCTGCGTAGCGGCGGGTCGGATCAGTCCGACCCGCGCGGCGGCGGGTCGGATCAATCCGACCCGTGCGGCGACTAGTCGGATCAATCTGACCCGTGCAGTGGCGGGTCGGATCAGTCCGACCTGCGTGGTGATGGGTCAGATCCATCCGACCCGCGCCCACGCGGGTCACATCAGTCCGTCTCGCGCCCAGAACTGCCTGTAACCTCCAAAACGCGTTTTTAGGCTGTTTCGATCAGTTTCTTCTATTCCAAAGGTTCCTAACTGTCTAGATATCATCTAAAAACATGGTTAGGCTGTTATTAACTGAAGATAAAGCCAAATCACTCATTCTGATCCAAAACCCCCAACCGAAGCCTATAAATACGGGCTTAGAGGCTTATTTCAAAAGGGGGATTAATTATCAAGAGGAGGAGGTTTTGCCGGATTGAGGAGTCAAAGGAGCACGAATTTCAGCGAGGGTTGACAGATCTTGGCGAGTTCTTCGACATAAAGAAGGAGAGTTCGAGAGATCCGACGCCCGTTTCCCCTATTTCCTTGAGATCAGGCTTCGTCTTGATCTCGAGAAGAGCTACTGATTTTGCTTAGTCGATCTCAGCGCTTCAAATCAAATACTTCCTTGGCAAAGGCGGAGCTCTGCCGAATTTTTAACAACCGGATCTGATCAACGGTCGTCCACGGATAAACCCCGGCACAGGCAAAGATACCACGCAAAGCAGCGGGTGATAAACGTCATCTGCGTTTTGTTTGAATGAGAATTGTATCTTTTATTTTCATTATGTAAAGGTCTTATAAAAAGACCGATCTTTTTGAACTTATTGTAATGATCAAAGTTGTAATGAGTTATACAATGAAGAAAATGATTTTCGACGCAAACAAACTGGCGACCACAGTGGGAGCCAACGGTCTCGTTGCCGAGGCCGTCGTGTCGCAACCGATGATTAAGATCCCAGTTAAAGAGGTGGTTGAATACGAGTTTGACCAACAGAAGTATGAAGAATACCTCTTGTCCTCCTCCTCCAGATCCTCCGCTTCTCGCAAGTGTAGGAAGATCAATACCCCCGTTGCTGCGGTAGCTGAACCTTGCAACGCCCTTCCGGCCTCCAACGAGTCCGGATGTGCAGATCTGAACTCGTCCTCAATCAAGGAGTTGAGTTCAGAAGGCGCGCCTACTTTATCGAAGAGAGCTCACCAAAGGCAACGCCAACGCCTCGCATGCCAACTCGTGAGAGCTTTGGAGTCAATTGACGGGATCTGTTACGAGGAGGATCTGAAAATTAGGCAACGCCAAGTGCCCCAACAGCGAACAAATACCCTCTCCTCCAAATTATCAACGGATGAATGGGTCCAAGTCAAAAGGACCCATTCAACTCTTGAGGAGCGGATCCAAAGGCGCCGCGTATTGCTTGCACATGCAAGAATTCTTATGCAAGAGGCTAAAAAGTTGCATAGGGAAGAAGTGGAAAAGAATCCACAAAAACTGCACAAAGTTTGGAGGCCAAAGTCCAAGACGGCGATCGAAAAGATCGAGAAAAGCGGGTCACTTGGATCCGACTCTCCACTTCGCGGATCACTTAGATCCGACCCTCCACTTCACGGGTCACTTGGATCCGACCCTCCAAATCACGGGTCACTTGCATCCGACCCTCCAAATCACGGGTCACTTGGATCCGACCCTTCAAATCGCGGGTCACTTACATCCGACCCTCCACTTCGCAGGTCACTTGGATCCGACCCTCCAAATCGCGGGTCACTTACATCCGAACCTCCAATTCGCGGGTCACTTGCATCTGACCCTCCAAATCGTGGGTCACTTGGATCCGACCCTCAAAATCACGGGTCACTTTGATCCGACTCTCCACTTTGCGGGTCACCTGGATCCGACCCTCCAACCCGCGGGTCACTCAAGTCTGACCCGCGTCAGGGTAAAGACAAAATACGTTATGCACATGTTTCGTCGATCCCTTCGAGTTCCGCACCTCCAACGGAGCATCATGACAGCATGGATTCGTCCCGATTCAAGGTGAGGATAGTCGATCACCTGGGTCCTTTGCACGAGGATCGAGGCAAAGTTCTGATCGAAGAATGCTTGGGTCCGGTGACTGAACCCCGAACGACTCATCGAGCTGGGGGTCGCACATGCCCTCGTAACAATTTCAAGCCTTCTCATAAAAGTAAAACTCTAGTTTCCACCTGCCTGGGGGTGTGTATCCAAAACCAAGAGCCTGTTGATATCATGCGCTCCCAAAAGCGTAGTTCTAAACACGTGACTCTTGAGAATGTTAATAAAGCGGCGAGTCCCCTGAAAGAAACGTATTCATCTGACGATGACAATGTTATACCAGGGGAGTCGTGTCAACACATGATAGGTTACTCCAGTCATCTGACCGATGAGTTGTACTATCAGGCTGGGGGTATGAATAAGTCTCGGAAGAGATATACGCGAGAAACAATATCTCACTGCCCGTGCGCCGAACTAATCAGGGTAGTATTATCAGCGTGTAGCTACCCCAAAACCGTCCCGCAGAGGGTCTCGGTATTCGAGAGGATCTCCAACGGAAAGGATAAGTCCAAACCAAATCGTCTCCGTAAGAAACGATCGGTCGTTCAAGGTGACGAACCCCTAGAAGTTACCATCAATATGGTTGATAAAGGAAAATCGATTCGACCTTCTAGTTCTGACCCCTTCGTATCACATCGTCTGACTCGGCTACGTGCAGGGACCACTAGACGCAAGGACTACCAGAGAATGCAGAGAGGATTATCCTCGGATGACGAAGCGTCAGATGCCAACTCTACAGTCGCTTCTGACAATACGGTCTCCAGCCCAGGTCAATCCCGCGAAGTGTTTATGATTAACACCGAGGAAGTAGCCAAAATGATTGAGGATGCCTTAGCCAGGCAAAAAGAGAACTTTAAGTTCGAAATGGAAACGGCTATGCGGCTGATGAGGGAAGAACATGACCAACAAATCCGAGCTTTGTCGAATCAAATTGGTGAATCCAGCCGTCGCAACACTGCTTACCAAGTAGGTAGCGATTCAGATGTGGATGAACGCCTCAATACTGAGAACCCTCCCGTTGATCAGAACACTGAGGGTGGTCCCACTGAAGATAATAATATCGGGGGTGGTCCTGCCAATGATGACAACACCGGGGGTGGCCCTGTTGTTCCTCTCACAAATCATCTGAGGCCCGATACAAACGAGGATGAGAAAATGAAAGATCTCGAGAGCAAAATCAATGCTCTAATGTCTGCTCGAGAGATGAAAAGGACCGGCATTCCGTGTCCTTACCCAAGAGAGTGGGAATCGATCCTTTATCCGGCCAAGTTCAACCTGATTAACTTTACGCCGTTCGACGGGAAGGGTTCGCCCACTAAGCATCTGATCTATTTTAAGTCCCATTTGGCATGATCTCCGGCAATGAAGTCTTGATGGTTTGGTCATTCGTTGGCACCCTTCGCGAGCCCGCTTTCGATTGGTACCGCCGTCTCAAGTCTGGAAGCATCAATAGCTGGGATGACCTGGAGAACCTGTTCCTCGCTAATTTCTTTAACGATGATGCTTAGGTGTCAATCAGGACACTCTTCGATGAGAAGTAAGAAGACGACGAGACGGTCGACGAGTTCTTCAAACGCTTCCGGAATAAGGCAATGAACTACCGAGATCCGATCACAGAGGACTTCATCCTCCAAACATGTCATAACAACTTATCTATTGAGATATTGGAAGTTATGGGAGTCGTGTCGTCCAACACATGAAAAGAGTTGAAGACGCGCGGAGAGCAGACCGAACGCTTCCTCAAAAGAAAGAAAGACGAAAGAAGCCAACCGACAGCTAACCTTCCGAACTCAAACTTTGCCTCCCGTGGTAAGGGTAAGGTACCTGCAGCTACTGTTAATGCTAATCAAACTTCATAACGGTAATCCCAAAGACATCGAAACACTTCGAATTCGAGACTCTAAAAAGAGTACTCTTTCAATGAAGAAGACGTTCCAGCCATCTTCGAATCCCTCCTTGAAAATAACAAGATCAAGCTACCACCTATCATAAATCAGGAGGAAGCTGATAATACTACGGATCCAAAGTACTGTGTGTACCTCAGGAGGGTCCTTTATCCCACCAAGGATTGCTTTGCTCTTAAGAATAGCATTCAAACCTTGGTTGAAGCCGGCGTCATAACGTTGGGATAAGCCGAATGAGAACGGCAATACTCCGATAAGTATACGAGTATAAACTGCTTCTCATTACTCCGATAAGTATACGAATATAAATTGCTTCTCATCACTCCGACAAGTATAAGAGTATAAACTGCTCCTTTCAATACTCCAATAGGTATATGAGTCTAAACTATTTCCTACCATTGACGGGAAGTTACTGAAGAATTTTTATATATAATATTCTTAAGGATAACCCAGTCATGTAACTGAGTACAAAGTCAGACCCAGTTCCACAAAGGAAGCTGGGGGTGGATAATTCATGTAACGAGAAGTTCTCGGAAGAATGTTAAATGTAATATTCCTAGGGATAACCCGATTATTACGAATAAAGTGATAAACACTAAACCCCCTGTGATTTCCGAACACTCTTTTGTTGACGACTCACAATCTTCCACCATAAAATCCCCCACCGATCAGACTAATTGACGGTAGGATCACTAAAAAATTCCTTTCGGTTAAATCCACTCAAACTTTCGATGTATATGTGCACTCAACATCCTCGTTGTTAGAGTTCGGATATGGTGCTCGGAATTTTATTATCCTGATCATTGACGATTGTCAAACCCCTCCGTGTTAAGTATTTGACACTTAATACCAAGAACCCCCTTTGAGTGATTTGTACAAGTCAACACTCCCACTGTAATTTGTACTCCCACTCCCACTGTCTACCTGGTCAAACCTTCCTACAGTAAGGACCACAATCAAAATTCTATTTCGATTCCTCCAATGAACGAGAGGTCCACTTTTAAATCGAGTGATGAAACTTTCCTACAGTTAGGGTCACCTCAAACTCCCGCTTGGTCAAACCTTCCTACAGTTATGGCTAAAATCATAATTCACTCTCGATAAATGAGAAACCCACCTTTTAGTTCGATAATCAAACCTTCCGACAGTTAGGATTATTCGAATCTTTTTGATTCTCGGAGTGGAGATTCCACTCTTAGTTTCACCTTATCGAATTCTTGAAGTGGAGATCCAACTTTGAGTTTCCTTTTGTGACTGGAGATAGAATATAAAATTCTTCATCTTCAACTTTGGAAGATAGAATATAAAATTCTTCCTCTCCCGCATCGGGTTCGTCTTTGCCCCAGTAGAAGACATCACTTTTTTCAAACTCCTAAAATTCGTGCTTCACATGTACGGGGAATTTTATCCCGAATCCTGAGTAGGGATAAGTCAACGCTTAACACGCATTACCGGTTAGTTCTTAACCGTAAAAAAACCTACATATTCAATATTGTGGCAGGTTGTTATTAATAACACCATAATCCGTGCCTTACACGCGTGGGGAATTTTATCCCGAATCGTGAGTAGGGATAAATCAACACCTAACACGCGTTGCCGGTTAGTTCTTAATCGTAAAAAAAGAACAAAAGCCCACATATTTAATATTATGGCAGGTTGTTATTAATAACACCATAATCCGTGCCTTACACGTGCAGGAAATTTTATTTCGAATCCTGTGTAGGGATAAGTCAATGCCTAACACGCGTTGCCGGTTAGCTCTTAACCGTAAAAAAAGAACAAAAGCCCACATATTTAATATTATGGCAGGTTGTTATTAATAACACCAAAACCCGTGCCTTACACGCGTGGGGAATTTTATCCCGAATCCTGAGTAGGGATAAGTCAACGCCTAACACGCGTTGCCGGATAGTTCTTAACCGTAAAAAAAGAGCAAAAGCTCACATATTAAATATTATGGCAGGTTGTTATTAATAACATCAAAATCCGTGCTTCACACGTACGGGGAGTTTTATCCCGAATCCTGAGTAGGGATAAGTCAACGCCTAACACGCGTTGTCGGTTAGTTCTTAATCGTAAAAAAAAGAACAAAAGCCCACATATTCAATATTGTGGCATGTTATTATTACTAACACCATAATCCGTGCCTTACATGCGTGGGGAATTTTATCTCGGATCCTGAGTAGGGATAAGTCAACGTCTAACACGCGTTGCCGGTTAGTTCTTAACCGTAAAAAAACAAAAGCTCACATATTCGACGTTGTGACAAGTTGTTATTAATAACACCAAAATCCGCGCCTTACACGCATGGGTAATTTTATCGCGAATCCTAAGCAGGGATAAGTCAACACCTGACACGCATTGCCGATTTAGTCTTTTACCGATTGAAGAAGACACCAGAGTGTCAGTTTAGGGACTTTTATCCCGAAGCCTAAGTAGGGATAAGTCAGTGTCTAACACACGTTGACGGGTAGTCTGTTCCCGTAACAATGGCGAAGTCTACGTATTCGAAGTCATAGCATCAAGTCTAAGGGAGTTTATACCTTTAGCACAATGTCACATGCGGAACGGACTTAAAACAATCCGCATGTAAGCCCGATTCAAACGGTAATCGGTAAAAGCACGTCAAATCTGTTGAGGGCTGAGGATTTGCCAAAAATCCTAAGTCAACGTCTGATACACATTACTATTTAGTCTTTTCACAGGAGAAATACGAAGTCTACGTATTCAATATCGTAGTACTAAAAGAGTTAACTATTTTAGCATAACGTCACATGCGGAACGGACTTAAACAATCCGCTGTTTGCGTCAGGAACAAGTTCTGTTATAGAATTTATTATAACTGTTTATCGATTACAATGAATACAAAGGAGTGAGCTTCGTACTTTGTAAAACTACTTTTTACAACAAAAATCAAATTACAAGCTCCTTAGAAACAAACGCATGATCGTTGTTTGGATCACTGTTTGCACGGGATCTTTGCCTGTGCCGGGGGTGCGTTAGCCCGTGGACCACCGAATCACAAATTCTGATTGAATCGTGAAGGCTTTGGGGATTCTTCCTTCGTTTAGAAGCAAGAATAGTTTCAGTGAATATCTTATCAAAGCAAGATGAACACTCTTCTCAAGATCAAGTCAAAGCTTAGATCTTAAGGAACCTCCTAATTGTTGGAAGGAGATGAACTCTTGAAATTCTCCCAAAGTCTCTCTGTTCTCTGTCCTTCCATCTGCTTCAAAAATGCTCAGCCCCTTTTGTAACCGCCGTCCCACTACTTAAATACCATCTTTTTATGAGATTAGTGGGCCTATTTTCAGCTTGTAACTATCTCCCCACGTTTATGATTGATCTCAAGCAGTTATGAAGCCAAAAAAACCATCAAAAAACGTGTTGTAAGCAACTCTATGGTCGAGACAGGGTTATGTGTCTCGCACTTCCGAGATAGTTTGTACTGTCTCGGGTATTTTTGCTCTAACTCCCTCATCTGATATCATAATGAGATGATCCAAGATGCATTAGAAAGCTGAGGAAGAGATCCACAACTTTTGTCTTTTGATCTTCTTCAGATTTAGTGTGAGACAGTTACGACTGTCTCACATTCTGAGACAGTTACGACTGTCTCGCAATTCCGAGACAGTTTGTGTTATCTCGGGTATTTTGACTCTAACTCCCTTGTCCGATATCAGAATGAGATGATCCAAGATGCGGTGGAAAGATGAGGAATAGATATACAACTTTTATCTTTTGAACTTCTTTAGATTTGGTGAGAGACAGTCATGACTGTCTCGCATTCCGAGACAGTTGTGATTGTCTCGTACTTCCGAGACAGTTTGTGTTGTCTCGGGTATTTTGGCTCTAACTCCCTCGTCCGATGTTGAAATGAGATGATCCAAGATGCATTGAAAAGTTGATGAAGAGATCTACAACTTTTGTTTTTTGACCTTCTTTAGATTTTATGCAAGACAGTCATGACTGTCTCGCATTCCGAGACAGTTGCGACTGTCTTGCACTTCCGAGACAGTTTGTGTTATCTCGGTTATCTTGGCTCTAACTTCCTCGTCCGATCTCGGAATGAGGTGATCTAAGATACGTTGGAAAGCTTAAGAAGATATCTACAACCTACCATAGGCAAGATACTCATGCAGTAGATGAGACACACATGGTACTTCACCCTTTTGTGGGTGAAGCACAACTCCTGGTTGAGTTGTTCCTTTAACGTTTAGCATGTTTCACAGACTCGTACGCTTCGCCGACTTATTTCATGTGCTTTTTAGCTTCTCTACAATATCAGATAATCTCCTTTGACTTAGATAATCCTCCTTGACTTAGATAGTAACATTCATCGTCTTTTTTTTATCTCGAGCTATGTGCGAGAACCTATAGGCAATTTTTTATGCCTACATCCGCATGCTAGCCCAACTCAAACGGTAGTCGATAAAGGCTCATCAAACCCGTTGATGGCTGAGAATTTACAAAAAATTCTATAAATGTAAGTCATCGATGCATCAGCTTCATTAGTTGGTCTCGTGACTTGAGCATCCAATAGCTTCGGGATAAGATCCATATCTGCAGACGAAACAACTTTAATAGTTGGTCCTGCAGCCCCAAATTTGAGACCGCCATGCTCCAACGTCTTAAGAGCTTAAACTGTATAGACTCCAATAAACATACGAGTATAAACTTTGTCAACGCCAGCCGACGCGTTATAGTAAAGGTTGACGCCAGTCAACGTATTAGCAATCTCGCCAAAATAAGACAAACGATGATTTCAAAAAGTTTAATCGGATTCAGATATGAATTTTTGATGAAGATGATCAGTTCAAAATCAACTCAATGGCATAAGCTAAATTCGAAAACTTACGCATCAGCTGTAATCTAAGATTTCGACAACGATCGGACGATAAACGCAGCACCGGAAGAACTTCATCTATTCGACAAAACACCGAATAGACTGAAGGCTGAAGAAGTCAAGAATTGAAGTAGTTCAAAGGTCCCTCTACGAGATTGAGGAAAGGGCCTATCTTATCAAAAGCATTCCAGATTTTTCTATAAAAGAATGAGTCTGAAATACTTTGGAGGGGGTATCTGTAGGCGTATAAAAATACCTATAGGTTTCTACACATAGCTCGGGACGAAATGCAGACGATAAGCGTTATCATCCAAGTCAGGAAAGGATTATCTAGCCTCGTGAAAGTAAACTAATATACAAAGTGAGTCATTGGAGTGTACAAGTCACCAGAATGACGAAATATGCAATACAAGTTCGGAGAAGTCAGAAAGTGTCGAACACCTCAAAGTGGACCGCAAAATAAAGAGGCATTTAGACCATGCTACGATTTGAATATGAAAATTTTCAAAACGAGAAAGTTGTAGGTCTCTTCGTCATCTTTTTAACGCATCTTTAATGTTCTCATTCTGAGGTCGGATGAGTGAGTTAAGACCGTTATAGTAACTCTGGGACGCTCAAATCCGACCCGCACTACAGTCCGACGCACTAAAGTCCGACCCGCGCTTCAGTTCCGACCCGCGCTACAGTTCTGACCTGTGCTACAGTTTTGACTCGCGCTACAGTGCGACCCACGCTATAGTTCCGACCCGAGCTACAGTCAACCCGCGCTACAGTAATCCAACCCGCGCTACAGTGATCTGACCCGCGCAAATAAGTGAAGTTTTGACTATTCTATGATTTGAATCTAAAAAATCTCAAAACATAAAAGTTGTAGATCTCTTCATCAGCTTTCTAACGCATCTGAATCAGCTTAATCGGAGATTGTACGAAAAAGTTAAGGCCAAAATATCGAAGATGTCTCAAACTAACCCGCACAGCGGTGGGTCAGATCAGTCCGACCCACACGGCGGCGGGTCGGATCAGTACGACCCATGGGGCGGCGGGTCGGATCCATCCGACCCGTGCTCACACGGGTCACATCAGTCCGTCTTGCGTCAGAACTGCCTGTAACCTCCAAAACGTGTTTTTAGGCTGTTTCGATCGGTTTCTTCTGTTCCAGAGGTTCCTAACTACCTAGATATCATCTACAAACGTGGTTAGGCCGTTATTAACTGAAGATAAGGCCAAATCACTCATTCTGATCCAAAACCCCCAACCGAAGCCTATAAATATGGGCTCAGGGGCTTATTTCAAATGGGGGATTAATTATCAAAAGGAGGAGGTGTTGCCGGATTGAGGAGTCAAAGGAGCACGAATTTCAGCGAGGGTTGACAGATCTTAGCGAGTTCATCGGTATAAAGAAGGAGAGTTCGAGAGATCCGACGCCTGTTTCCCATATTTCCTTGAGATCAGGCTTGGTCTTGATCTCGAGAAGAGCTACTGATTTCGCTTGGTCGATCTCAGCGCTTCAAATCAAATACTTCCTCGGCAAAGGCGGAGCTCTGTCGAATTTTTAACAACCGGATCTGATCGGCGGTCGTCCACGGATAAACTCCGGCATAGGCAAAGATCCCATGCAAAGCAGCGGGTGATAAACATCCTCTGCGTTTTGTTTAAACGAGAATTGTATTTTTTTATTTTCATTGTGTAAATGTCTTATAAAAAGACCGATCTTTTTGAACTTATTATAACGATCAAAGTTGTAATGAGTTATACAATAAAGAAAACGATTTTCGACGCAAACAGATGCTTTCTTCGACTTCACCAGCAGGTCGTCCACATAAGCTTCCAAATTGCAGTCGATCTGGTGCTTGAAGACTTTGTTGACAAGTATCTGGTAAGTGGCCCCAGTGTTCTTGAGTCTGAATTGCATCATCTTGTAGCAATAGGTCCCCTGGTCTGTGATGAAGGAGGTCTTCTCCTGGTCATGTTTTGCTATAAAAATTTGGTTGTAGCCAGAGAAGGCGTCCATGAAGCTAAGAAGCTCATGCACGGCACTCTCGTCGACCGGCTGATCTATTCGAGGCAGAGGATAACTATCCTTGGGGCAAGTTTGGTTGAGGTTGGTGAAGTCCACACACATCCTCTATTTGTTCAGCGTTTTCATCACCAACACTACATTGGCT
>BQKN01063891.1:465127-487241 GCA_022839385.1 Asparagus kiusianus
AGTCGGGAATTTAACCATCTGGTAGTAAATTGAAGGGATGACCTACAAAAGTTAGAGGGCGGTTCGGCCTAAGATGATATTATGGGCTGACTTGAGATTCATCACCAAGAATTGGACTTGAACGGTGGATTGCTTGGGGTACTCTCCGATCGTTAAGGGAAGAGTGATCATCCCTTCTGGCAAGAAAGAATGACCAGTGAATCCAATAAAGGGGCATTTATAGGGGAGCAGCCGAGATTTGTTGATGCCCATCTGGTTGAAGGCGTCGACATACAAGATGTCCACCAAGCTTGCTGTGTCGACCATAATCCACTTCACTTGGAAGCCGTCAATCTCGACTGTTATGACAATGAGATCGTCATGAGGTGTCTTAACGCCCTTCAGGTTAGTGATACCAAAAGAGATAGGCTCCTCCGCCCTGTAGGCGTCTAAAAATGCCTATAGGTGTCCTCATGCAACTCGAGACGAAGAAAAGGCGATGAACGTCATCATCCGAGTCAAGAAGGATTATCCGAGTGGCTCGTGCTTCTCGGGTAGCTCCAAAGTACCCGACGGGCTTGTCGGTCAGCTCCAAACTACTTGACGAGCTTGTCGGTCAACTCCAAAGTACCCGACGGACTTATCGGTCGGCTCCTAAGTACCTGACGGGCTTGTCGGTCAGCTCCAAAGTACCCGACGGGCTTGTCGGTCAGCTCTAAATGCCATAAAGAAGATAGCGAGCGTATAAAGAAAGTTAACGAAGCGTACAAGTCAACAAGACAACCAAATACGTAAAACGGTAAAAAGAATAAGTCTGTGAAGTCGAGAAACATCGAAAATGTCAAAAGGGGTCCAAAACCTACGTGGAAACGTGTGTCACTGATTGATGACCCGTGGCCGCGCGGGTCACCAAATGGTGACCCGCGGTCACCGTGGGACACCCAATGGTGACCCGCGGGTTGCGCGGGTCACCCAAGGGTGACCCACGGGTGGCGCGGGTTAGGTCTGTCTGACACGCGCCCCCTGTTAGTCAGCAGACGTCGACTTTTGTCCGTAACCATCAAAACACATTTCGGTTTGTTTCGATCGGTTTCTTCTGTTCTATAACCTTCATAATTACCTACAAATCTATCTAAATGTCAGTGGGTGGTTGTTGACTAAAGATATGACCAAATATTCTGTTCTTATCTGAATCAACCGATTTCGAAGCCTATAAATATGAAATGAGGACTTCCTTTCACGGGGGGTGGGAATTTTATCAAGAGGACGAGGTAATGCTGGATTGAGGAGTCAAGGAGCGTGAAATTTTAGTGAAGGCTAACCAAATACCAACGAACTTTAACATAAAGAGGAAGGCTTTCGAAGGATCTAAACCTGTATTTCCCCTCGTCCGTTCCTTGAGATTAGGCTTAGTCTTAATTTCAAGAAGAGCTACTGGTTTCGCTTGGTCGATTTTAGTACTTCAAGCGAATACTTCCTTGGTGATCTAA
The DNA here is from genome assembly GCA_022839385.1 of Asparagus kiusianus. Taxonomy (NCBI): domain Eukaryota; kingdom Viridiplantae; phylum Streptophyta; class Magnoliopsida; order Asparagales; family Asparagaceae; genus Asparagus; species Asparagus kiusianus. The sequence goes on from BQKN01063891.1 coordinate 466,597, forward strand.
AAGATTAAGAGATTCTCAAGTGAAGGAGCCCCTGCAAAGAGCAAAAGGACAAAGTTAGCACGAGGTTCGTCAGACAAGTGAAGCTCGTCAGGCAAATGAACTTTGTCAGATAACCAAAGTTCTTCAGACAAACGAAGTTCGTCAAACAAGCAAAGTTCGTCAAACAAGCGAAGTTCGTCAAACAAGCAAAGTTTGTCAGATAAATGAACCTCGTAAAACAAAGGAGCCTTATCAAACCAATGGGTTTCGTTGGAAAGATAGATTTCTTGCTACTGAGGAATAGGTTTCCTTGAACCGATAAGTCTCATCATACAAAAATGCGATAAACAGTTAGGGGAAGATAGTTCATCTACCCAACCAGGGCTTAATTGATTCAAGCAAAAATTTTGCACTGGTAGAGAGATGTACGACCTAATCAAAGTTTACCTAAAGCAGCGACGTCGATCAAAAGGATCATGATATCAATTTTGCCTACCCCATTGGCGACGATCATGGAAGACAGAAAAGCTTGAAGCTGTAAAGGGGATAATGAGAGGAACAATGAAAAGAGGAAATTCCTTTGAGTCATTTTGTAACAGGGCTCAAAGAAGAAGGAGATGGTTCTCCTCAAAGAGCGATGACCTATTTATAGGCAGTGGAGCTAACTAAATGGCTGGGATCCGTTACGCGAATTCTTGAGCGCCAGGTGGTCAAGAGGCATTGGAACCAAAGAGACGCATTCAATGTGTTCGTACTTAATGTAGATAGGGCATGATTTGGAGGGAAGAATTAAGTACTAAATACTTATTGGCATCCTAACAAAGCGACAGATTCATGTTGATCAACAGCTCGGGAACTGTTGAAGTCTAGTTGACTTCATTTAATGAGATTAATTTCCATTACAATTTCCAAAATGATAAAGGTCATGTCTCTTGCAGAGCTTAGATTTTGAGACTTAGTTGAGACCAGTTTGAACCTCGTCTTTGAAGGCCAAAATGACGAAGGTCATTATTTCAATCAAACTCGAATATCAAGACTCAATTGACATTAATTTGAACCTCGTTTTCAAGGTCCAAAATGACGAAGGTCACGTCTCTTGCTGAGCTCGAATTTCGAGACTTAGTTGAGACCAGTTTGAATCTCATCTTTGAAGGCAAAAATGATGAAGGTTATTATTTTGATCAAACACGAATATCGAGACTCAATTGACATCAATTTGAACCTCGTTTCCAAGATTCAAAATAACGAAGGTCACTATTTCAACCAAGTTCAATAGTTGAGATTTATTTAGAATCAGTCGAACCTCGTCTTCTATTTCAAAATGACGAAGGTCACTTTTTCAACCAAATTTGATAGTCGAGATTTAGTTGGAATCAGTCGAATCTCGTCTTCAATTTCAAAATAGACGAAGGTCATTATCTCAAACAAACTCTAATATTGAGGTTAAATTGAGATACTTCGAACCTCGTCCTATATCTTGGTCGAGATGTCAACTCATGTCGATTAACACCGCCTTGAATCTTGTTTTAAAATTCTAAGACTTGGTTTTCGACAGTTATCTCACAGTTTTTGAAATAATGAAGTTCGTTGAACTTCACGTCAGAACCATAAAGTTCATCATGACGTCTTTAAACAAAAAAATTTTAAGTGTTGAGGCTCGTTAAGACAAGTCTTATGCATTGTGGGACTAACAAATTTTATTAAAGAAGAACCAAAGTGCACAAAGGAGAAAGTTGATCGATAAGAGCATAACTATATTGGTAAAATATCATAACAAATGTTCAACGGTTTGGTGGATTTCCTCAGCAAGTTGGTCTACAGATTCTTGGTGCGCCGCTTCAACCTCCGCCATTGCTTGCTTGCGTAGATCATCGTCAGAAAACACTTTCACATTACTTATGGCATTGCTTAGCCTCTCCAAATCATCAGACTCAATCTGAAGCAGTGTTTGATGTTTTGCCTGTTGAGTTGCCAAGGTGTGCCGCATTTCTGTTGCACTCTTCAACTCGTTCTCCACTTTTGCTAGCTTAGCCTGGACGTCAGCAAGCACAGCTCTATAAGATTACACTAAGCGTTACTGGTTGCGTTCAACATCAGCGACCTTTTTGTTCTTGCTGGACAATTTTTCGCTGACTTCCCTAAGCTCTTTGACCTTCTGTCTCTTCTCAAGCACTTGACGTTTGAGCTCAAACAAAGAATCATCCCCTTGCCTTAAGAGTTGCATAGCGCATTCTTCAGCTATAGGAAGGAGGGACTGATTGCGGTGATCTTGCCATTTTTTGAAAAGGCTTTCAACATTTGTCAAATATATCCAATAGGGCAGCGTGGCTATATCTCTAGTCAAGTCCTGCATCAGATGCAGAAGAGGTTCTAGCATCGCCTTAATCCCAACAAAATCCATGTCACGATCCAATACCTAAGCAGGGGATTCCCTTAGAATGATGAGGAAATTATTTCGGACCATCGACACCCCAAATTCTTTTGATAAGTCAAAAGAAGAAGAGTGTGTAACATGGGAATGCACCGCTTCCGACTGGCCAGCAGACATAGCCATTATTTCTGATGAGGTGAACACAGTAGTTGCCACATTGGTTGTAGGAGTAGTGATAACGGTTACAGGAGCGGCAACGATAGTAGCAGGAATAGCAGCAAACACGATTGATGCTGGAGTGGGAATTTTCGTTGAGGTGATAGAGTTGTCGGCACAACACTTGTAGTCATTTCAGCCTTGGCTTCGGAAGCTACATCCAAAGTAACTTTGATTTCAATAGTTATCTCGAGAGCAACAATTGTATCTACAGTTTCTCTAGTCTTAATAGTTGTACTCGGAGTGACCTCAACTTCGGTCAGAATAACAAGGGTAACGAGAGCATCCTCGCCAGTTACACTTGGTTCAGAGTGCGATCTTACATGGAGTCGAGATAGTGGAACATCATCCTCAAACTCTGACTCCGTGTTAACTCTAATTGGTTCGACGGGAGGAGAGATCGCCATTGGAGCTTCTCGCCTTAGCCACTTCACGACATGTTTAATTTTTCGCATAAATCCTGGTCTCTTGGGCTTCCCACCCACTTGCCTTGAAGCTTCAGCTCCTTCAACTCGTTTTGTGAAAGGAATGTCAGAGGATAAACATCAACAAAATGACAATTCAAAGCTAAGACTAGCATACCAGTGGGTCCCATGGCGGGGTTGGGTTCCCTAAGTACAGCTTCAGTGGATTGTTGAGGGGAGAGTCTACTCTCAGAAGCCTCATGGTGAAAGTGCTCAAATGACTCATCAACACGAGAGGGATCCCCAAATTTGCCAAAAGCAGCTTCGGCTCCAAGAGCCTCATCCTCCTCAGCAGCGGTGGGTATATTACTTCCGTATTCATCAACGTATGGAGATCTCGGAAGTGTGCTCTCATCCAGAGTTGCATCCACCTCTTCTTGAGTCTCATGAGGCCTAGAAGGTTGGGATTCTTCTGCACCGACATTTTCTTCGGCATATAAGAAATTTTTAAGTCCCGGTATGCGACTCCTATTAGAAGTGTTCCCTGATCTATAGTAACGTCGAATGAAGCGTAGTCCCAATGAGTTAATATTGAAGTTTTGGATCACCGTATTCGCCATGCAATTGTTGGCCTTTTTGTTTTGATGATGTTTAACAAACAATTTACCACTAATGTTGTTTGTCTAGTATTTGTGTTTTCTTATTTATTATAGACAAACAACGACTTGAAGGTTGGATGGATTGCGCTTTAATGATCATATCCAAAGGAGGTTAGCGGAATGTCGGGTTGAAGCCTTGCAATTCAAAGTTAAAGATCAAGTTCAAGCTTCATCCGCATGTGTACCAAGTTGAGATACAATGAAGATCAAGATCAAGCTTGGATAATCTAGTTTAGATTTTATATTATATGTGTTAAGTACCTTAAGCTCAATATCATATACACACACGTATTTGGTTTCTATATATATATATATAGTTATATATATACATTCATGGTTTTGAGTTTTCATGCTTTGGACACACTTGCAAAATACATGAGTTTTCACAAATAGAAATTTAATTTGAGAAATTATTTTTCTAAAATGTTTGTTTTCATGTTTATAAACATTTCGCAAAGTTTCATCAAGTTTGGAATTGATTTGTTATGTTTAATGGAATTTACAAATCATGTTTTTGCTCGTGCACATGTTCGTGCATGTTTTACAAAACAGATGAGTTTTCACAAATGGAAAGTGATATTTAAGAAATTCTTTCTCTAACATGTTTATATAAATGTTTAGAAATTTTTTTCAAAATTTTACTATTTTTGGAGTTGATTTACTGTTCCCAATTGATTTTACAAAATCGTGTATGTCAGCAGATTTTTAGAAACTGTATATTTGTGTTCAAACATTTATTTCTCTCAAATTAGAAATAATTTTTCATAAATTCTTTCTCTAAAATGTTCTTTTACGTGTCTAGAACATTCCTACAAAATTTCATGATTTTTCGAATTGATTTACTATTTTTAATTGATTTTATAACGTCAGATACACAAATTTCCAGAATGTTGGAATTTGGGGTATTTTGGTCTTTTCAGCCTATAACGGCTAGTAACGGCTAGTTTTTGATATTTTTGATTTTTGGGGGTTTGTGGCTGATTTAAGAGGCTATAAAAAGCCCTCAACTTTCATTGTTTCTCAATGGATGTTTAAGAGAGTTTTACAAGTTTGTTGAAGAGTTTTTAAGTTTGTTTCAAGAGTTTGTTTGTGAAGAAAATTCCACAAGAGCTTGAGGAGATCATCTATTGGAGTTTGAGCAATCAACTATTCTCCCTCCATCTCTTGTCATCTATTGAGAAGTTTTCTAAACTCTTTTCTAGCTTTATATTTATTTGTTTGATTATCATCTTATTAAAGCTAGTTTTATACTGAGTTTATATTTGATTAATCTCATTGTTACACACACCCACTTGAGCTTTTTGTATTTGCATTCATAATATATTTGGGTTGGTGAGAGTTGTAACATTGAGTGTGAGCTTTTATTGTGTTCTCATCCATATTAGAGAACAATCATTTGTTGTATTTATGCTTATTATGAGATACACTTTGTAATACACTTGTACACCGAGAGGAGTGTGTGGTGAGAGTCGGGGATCGTCCCAAGAGGAGTGGCATTGGTTGACGAACCTAGAGAGAGGTTGTAACCGAGCACTTGAGGGAGACACGGCTAGGTCCAACACTTGTGAGGGTGTTGAGTGGGTTTGCAAGAGTGTGAGTTGTAGAGTTTTTGGTTAGCTAGAAAACCGAGTGTGTAGAAGTTCTGGCTTCCAAACCGGTTGTGATAGTGGAGATCTCCTCGAGGTGAGGAGCGGAGACGTAGATCAAGTGGTTAGACCAAACTCCGTAATCATATCGTTTGTTTGTGATTGCATTGGCACACTTATTTTTATGTTTATATCTTATATCGTCTTTGTATATTACTCATTGTTTATATTGTCCACTATCTAGTTTAGTTTGCTTACCCTTGTGTTAGTTTACACATCCTTGCATATATATTTTTATCATATAGGATATATCTCATTGTTCATATTGCTTATCCTAGCTTACATATCCTGTTGTATTTCATACTTGCTAGGATAACTTGTTAATTAGTTTTAATTGGTATTTTAATCGGATTAGATTAGCATAAGACCCTAATCATCCCCCCTCTAGGGTCTAACAGCAATGTCACTTGCAATAAGCAAGTATTGTCCAGGGCTGAGGATCCTATTGTGGGAGTGAGAAACGAGCACCTGTACCTCCGGCGATGGTCTAATACTAAGCCTTTGCTCCGATAATTAGACTACAACCCCCAGATTGTAACTGGGTGTTGGGGTTGCCAATGTACAATTCATCATAACGAAAAATTAGCGGACAAAGCGGCAAGGCAGATAGGACTCTAATACACACACAGGGCCGAACTGATAAATGAGATACCCAAGGTGAATGCCCATGAGCCATGTGAAGCAACTGAGTGACTGGATAGTGTAACACTGACCATTTGGTTTGTCTACTACAGCTTGGCCGTAGCTGGTCCTAGGAAAATGAGGTAAACACCGGTTGAATTCAAAACTCTTATGATCTCGGAGAACATGTCTCACCAAGTTCATATAATGATTACTCCAATCTGAGTTTTCCAATCTCTGTATGAAAGGAGTAACCCGTCCCTCTACACGAGCGGAAGGTGTGCCTATGAGTGTGGGACAGTGCATGACGAACCACGCCATGAGATAGGCATAGAGCAATTCTACCTTTGGGTTCTCGGCACCATAGCAAAAAGCGTGACATAAGCGCTGCACCCCCCCAATGGATACGGACGATCATGGCAAGCAGAAGGGTGTATTAATAGCCATGTGCCAAACAAACGGCCGGAAATACCACATCTCTTGGCAATGCATTGAAGCTGCCAGAAGGGACAACAATGTGCTTAAGCCATAACATGAGATATCCCGCTAGTAAGACTTTAGAAGAAATTAGCTCCCCACATTGGAAAAAGTAACTATCAAATGTCGTGCTTGTCGGGTAACCATGCTCATCTAAAGGTGTCACATAAGACAAAGGTAGATTGGTGAGTATGCGTCGAGACAGTTCGCTTGCCTCATAAGGACCCAGTGGTACTATAGGATCCTTCTTGTGATTCAAGTTCTGAAAAAAGTAATGTGCCCAGATGTTATGGCTGAGGAGCTTTTCACCTTTCTTATCAGCTCGTCCCTCCGTGTTCGTGCAAATGTAGTAGTGGCACATTACTTCATAGAAGGTTTCCACCACTTGAGGGTGTTCCTTCTCCAAATCGGTTAACTCCTTTTACCCCAGAACATATTCCTCATAAGGGTATCTTCTGTATGGCAACTCAGAGACTTCAGCCATCTTATGAAGAGGAATTCTCAATTCACCGTTAGGAGTGAAGAAGGTATGGGTGTTAGGATTATATAGCTCTAACACACCAAAGAACTGGTGAGAGTTATTCCTTAACCCGAGTTGCGTCGCCCTAATGGGCGTATAAAGCCCAAATCTCTGCAGGTCTTCTTGATTTTCCTACAAGATGTATTTGGTAACACGAGGCCACCACTGGGTAGGACTCCAACGAGACCAACCAGGAGTCATGAAGTCCTTAGCTGGGAATTGCCCCTTTAAGTTAAAGAAAGCACTGCCAAAAGTGTTAACCTCCTCGGGTGTTTCACCGACGGGTAGTTCTCTCTGAAATAGTCATGGGTGCAATCCGATTATATAGCGACTGCTACTATCTATTTGAGCGTCGCTTCTAGAGAAATGGCCACATATCACCCCATCTTGTATTAGGGTTAAGTCTTAATCCATCTTCCTTGGAGCGAAAACAATCTTCAAGGTGAAGAGAGAACAGTCACGCTCTATCTGGGGTAAGAACATGTGTCACCCATTCACAGTCCTGAGTCATCGATAAGTACCTAATTCCAATAAGTATAGATCCTCTGAAGAGTCTCCAAACAGGAAAACAGGCTTCACGATGTGATCACGATCGACTGATTCTAAAGGAGCGTCTGTGATCAAATGCCTAAAAGTGGAAATCGAAGGCTCAGAAAGAAGTCGAATTTCTTCTTGTCATCGATCCCCGAATATAGGTATGTCTTCAAGGGAGGAATAGTTTAAATCATATTCCATCGCTTGAGTACCATATGATCTAAAAGCACCATGATGAGGAATTGGAATAGAAGGATGCATAACTACACAAAGGGCAAACAAAGTTAGTCCAGAGGATGAGACGCTGTCCAATGACACGAAGGTTACTCCAATAACGACCTTCATTAAATAGGCGAACCTCGTCTAATAACAAACTTTATTAGATAGATGAACCTCGTCCAACAACAAACTTCGTTAAATAGATGAACCTCGTCTAATAACGAACTTCGTAAATAGACGAACCTCGTCTAACAACGAACTTCAAGCTTTGTTAGTTGAACTAACTTTGTATATTAGATGAACCTCGTCAGTGAAGACAAAATTTATCAATTTAACAAACATCGTCAGGGAAGACGAAGTTTGTTGGTCAAACAGAAACACATTTGACAGACTACGAGAATGAACCTCATCAGAATAGCCAACGCAGTTAGACATATGAAGTTCAATCGACAAACGAGATTCGTCAGAAATAGATAAAATATGTCAAGATGACAAACTTCGTCAAATCAAAAGACGTCATCTTTCAGATAAATATCGTCTTAGAAAGAGAGAACCTATTCATCTCCTTCAAGAAACCCAAGTCTAAAATAGACAGGGTTCATCTGCGTTGAAATGTAGATCTTGCATTCAGATCTATTACCTGAGAAAGCGAGCGAAGCAGGGGAATTATCTGAAGAACCGGCGACCTTCTTGCCCTTGCTTTTGTTTACGGCGGTTTTAGGAGTCATTGATCTCGGATTGGAAGCTCTCAAAGAAGAAAATTTTGAAACTTAGGATATGGATGGTTTTGATAACTCAAGCGATCAGAAGAAGAAAGGACTCTTCGTATGATGATGCCATATATATAGAGGCAGGAGAAATCAAATCAAGGGCCAAGATCTTCGATTGAGATTGTTGGATGAATCCCTTTCCCAACGAGATCTACGGGTAAGATCTATGGAGGAGATCTCAAGGCACCAGCTGGCAGCCACCTATCGGGTCTAGAAAAGGTGTGTAACAGTTACTGCTAATAAGGCTAAAAGGTGTCATACAGGCATGAGTCTGACAATACTCACATGGAAAGACGAAGGTCAGCCAATTGCTGAACTTCGTGGCGAAGCTTACAGAATCATTAAATTGCGAGCAATGATGCTAAGTTCATCCTAATAGGATTTAAAGTGTTTCAGACTCCATACAACCCAATTCAAGTTTAAAAACTTTGAAGAGGGTTTTATAGGCATTAAAAAATGCTGAACTTCAAGATATGACGAAGGTCATCATAGGCACAAACCTCGTCTTGGTCAAAGATGAGACTCATCACCCAGCAAGGAGCCATATCAGAAATGAGGCTCACCGGGCAGTAAGGCTCGGCAAACTCATCATTGGAAATGAGGTTCGAAGCTCGTCATTAGATACGAGGTTCGAAGCTCACCAGGGGAAACGAGGTTCGAAGCTAGTTATTAGATACAATGTTCAAAGCTTGTCATTGAAAACGGGGTTCGAAGCTTGTCATTGGATATGAGGTTCAAAGCTCATCACCAGATGTGAAGCTCATTAGTGAAGATGATACTCATCAAAAGGAAATTCACAAGACTGTCGAATACGAAGTTTGTTGGTGAATACGAAGCTCGTCAGACGACGTCAGTGAAGACAGAGTTCGATGTACTATAAAGTTAGCCTTAGAAGACGAACTTCACTGCATATTAAGGCTCGTTCAATCAGATGAACTTTGCCAAACAGCGAGGCTCGTCATCCGCTGGAGATCCAACTGTAACCCGCTCTGAAGACTTAGTCAGCCACGTGGGCTAAGTTCTAGGAGCACATTTCGCCTCCAGTAACCAACATGGGCTGAATTAAAGGAGGCAGTTGCGCTCTCTACCCACAATTTTAGTACGTTGGTTACGTGCTAAAATTCTATAAATAGCCATGAGCAGCTAAGGAAAAAAGAGGACATATACTTTGGGGAAGATTTTGGCGATCGCGTGAAGAGAGATTAGTGTCTGCAGTTTCATGATCTAAGCCACCATCAGAAGCTTTTGTGATCTTGTTCTGATCGTCAACGGGAAGCAATCTCGACTTGAGCATCGAGAAAAACATCATTTCACCACCAAGAACCAACTTTTAAACAAAAGAGAAGTTAAATTAATCTTCTCTTCATCTGTAATCGAGAGAGTGAGTGATTGTAAGGGATTCATACCAAGTGCTCGAATCCATTTCTTAAAACAAGAAATAAATCACACATCAATTTTTCGACTCTACGGTGTCAGCCTAAGGAGATGTCGACTCGACGAGTTGGCTAAGTCGGGATTTCCTATGGTCCTGACTGTCAATCTGATTTGAGCGGTGGGTGTAGGAGGACACTTGTTCGTACCTGACAAATGGTTGCACTTTAGCGATTAAAAACACCATAACAGTACTAAAGTGACACTAGTTAAAATATTTTGAAGCTAGTGATGCTAGTCAAAGCATGTTAAAGATGGAATCAAATATGCAGTATTTATAGAAAAAAGTATTCGGTTATTGGGGAACAATCAATATACTTCTAATGTCGAATCAGGATCAACTAGGACAGAAATAAAGCATTGGGTCAAACTCTTCTTTAAGGGGCTATTTGGTTCATTTCCATAAACTTATGGAAATGAATTCCTTGACAAGAAATCAAATTTAAATTCTTTTTAGAATATCTAAGGAATCCAAAACTTGTGTTTGATATGGAATGATGAAGTAAAGAATAGAAAAGCATATTCAAAACTCAAGTTTGTTTCATTTCCAAATAATAAGAAGAGTTGTGAGAGGAAATGATGAGTTGTCAGTGGGTTGTCGGCTTTCTAGCCCATTTCCTAGCCAAAATATGGGAAATGAGCTGTCCAAAAAAGTCATTATTTAGAGGCTTTTTAAGAAATATTTTCTTGAAAAAAAAAATTAAAACCCCAACTTTTGGAATCCTAAAATGGCAAAAAAAACCTACTTTTTGTCCCAAATCCTAAAGAAAACACATTGTTTCCAATAATTTAGGGTGAACCAAACACGCCCTAAAACAATACTAATCTTCATGACTTAATGACACAGATCACCTTAATTGTTATTTGAACAAAAAGATCACAAAATTTTTTTGGTAAAAGTTATGTTGTGTTCCGAGTGGGGATAGCATTTCTCTTCTACATGTCTATGGAGTTTTGAAAATTCCAAACATCTCAAAGTTAGATATAGAGATAGGAATTAATGAATGACATTTTACAATCTTATAAGACCAAATCTAAATAAAGTGATTATGAATAAAGATGTTAAAAGGTCCGATTCCAAGGTACTATAGGCCGAAGAGCTAGCATCGGCTTTTAAAAAAAAATGACAAAGTGGAAAAACCACAGTTTGTAGTTTATATTGAAATGAAGGTATTTAGTGATACTCTGTATATTATGACACCACAATTATGAAGTCTTAGCTCCACCACTGAATATAAGTCATACTCTCTTTAAAAGAGGAAGTGAAAACTTCCTATGGACTATATTATCCCTATTCTTTTTTGATATTACATTCTAATCCTAACTAAACTAAATTAATTATTATTGTTAATTAATTATATTATATGTCACTTCAAGTCTGTCTAACTTAGTCCTTAAAACTTTTAATATTATTGTAAAACTCTACATCGTATTAATTATTACTAATGTATAATAATATATTAATAGGCAAATTGCATGTTAATAAATTATTTATGGAAAGAATAGAAAACATATAATTATCCTAGAATTATACCATGACACTCATATAGGAAAATTACAAAGAGTATTCTTGCGTCTAGGTAATAGGATAGAAGGTACAAACATGCAATTTTAGAAAATATTAGGATATTTAAGTGTAGCAAGATACAAGTGGAGATATATAACTTTCATAAACTATAAGGTATTTAAGTTCAATTAAGTCTATAAAGATTTAAAACTTTTGTTAATCACAAATAATTATATGTGATCCTATTAATAAATAATATTCAGCATATAATATGAGGCCAGAGGCTTAGTTTATATTTATATAGTAGAGGAGGTCTGGAAAAATTAAAGCATCATATTTTAAATAATCCCGAGATTTTGAATTATTTCTTGAAATTATATACATTGCTTAGAAAACTTTAGAAGGGGCTTTCGAAGGACTACTACAGAGTGTTAGACATCAGATAAATATTGGACAACTAAAATCTATGATATCATATTGCAGAAATCGGGGATATGTAAAAAATATCGGGTGTCATATGAGATAATATTCATACATAATATAACATTGTAAGCTATAATCTTAACATATTAATGAATATTAAATATAAGAATTTGTATGAAAATATATGCTTAAAATGTGGGAGAGCTGAGAGTGGAGAGATTTGAGAGACGAATTGTGACTTTTGTGGCTTTCATGGGTTTCGCTTTTGGTTCCCAAACATGACTCAAACCCTAGCCTATAATTAAATTAAAAATGACTCTATTTTTTTGATATCTTCAAAGGGATGAATCAGTCAATATTTTTTATAACGATCGATATATTAGAGAAAAAATCCCTAAATAAAAGAAAACAATACAAAACCATAAATATTATCAAGTAAGGTCTTTAACCTGATATATCGGCCAATATAGCGACATACCGGTTGATATTTTAATATATTACCTATAAGAGCAATATTTAAAGATAATTTAAATATAAGTTTCTTGATTTTAGATCTCCAATAATTCTATATTATTCCCTCAAAATTTTGAAATTTGTTATAATTTAAGGGATTAATATCGAGTTACAAAAAATTTAAGGGACAAAAATGTGAACAAGCTAAATTTTAAAAAAGTATTTTTTAAAAAACTCTCTCAGCTATGGGGATTGTCTCAAACAACCCACTCAATTGATTTAATTTGGCAAAACATCCTAGCTATAAGTGTGTTATAGATAACCCCTCTTAACTTTGGTGCGATTTTAGAAAACACCCCTCGACTATAGCGTGTCTCATAAAAACTCCCCTGATCTTTTACACTTCTCTCAACAAAGCCCCTTAATGTAGTTACTTGAATATGTGATTTGAAGAAAAAACCCTCTTGAAGAAAGTTATTTTAGTTAAAAAAACTCTCAACCGATAATAAAAGGATTACGACTAATTTATAATTCTTTTTCCTTCTATATCTCCTCTTTTTCTTTAATCTAGCAAAAATTAAGCTATTTCTTTTATAATTGAGGGATATTTTGGTCTTTCCAAATCAAATACTTGTCATATAATAGATTAAACTCAATGATATTAGTTCTGAGAGGTTAAGTGAGAAAAGTTTATAGGATTAAATCAAAGAATTAAAGTTGAGAAAGATTATCAGTTGAGAAAATTTATCTACAACACCCTAAATTTGATGAAAATTTACTCAGTTTCAAGTTAGTAATTTTCGTGGCCAAAGGCCCGAGTTCGAGGTTTGTTACTCATGTCCCTTTAGTGTCCTACTAACTTAGTGACTAGATGGGGGTAGGGGATCCAGTTCACCCAGGGTTTACTAGTCAGGGTTGGGGCTCGAACTCAGTTCTTAGCTCGGGATCCTTTTGCCTTACTAGGCTTCTCTAATATCCAAAAAAAAAATTGAGGGGGTTTTTTTGACATTACCCCCCCCCCCCCCGCCCCCCCGCCAACCCCCCATAGCTAAGAGGGAGTTTTCTAAAATTAATTTAAAACGCAACGTAAGGCACATGTGACTTCAATCTTATAAAAGTAGATTTTATATCAAGTAGATCACTCTATGAACTGATTTGGGTTATGTATCTTAAAATTTATCCTATACATCAACTCTGAAAATCTTTTGCAACAAGAATATCTTAAAGAAATTTAATCTTTATTCGTGATTGGTATGTAATCCTTCTTATTCACCTTGTCTTTCATGATTTGTAATAAACTAGTTGACAAAATAAATTTAAATTGTTCATTTTTATAGTTTTCACCTTCTTATAAGTTTATGAAGCACGTAGCTTGGGTATGAGTAATGTTGCGGATAATGGATTCTTATAACTCTCAACCTAAATTTTTGAATGTTGTTTGACATTGGATAGATTTAAATTATTTGTTAAAATACAATCCAAAGTGCATAATATGTGTAAATCATTCTCATATTATATTTTATAATTTTCTAAAATTAGAGAGTAATTGTTTTGACAAATCAATTAATTAGTTGGGAAGATGTAGAAAGACTACATATCAGATTTTGAAATTGATCATATAATTTATATTTTCTTTATTGATTGCATTTGCACATTCTGACGAAGAACTAGAAAAAAGTTTTTGAATATCTATAATACTTGGTCACTGGATAAACAAACAAGTGGAAGTAAACAACAGGTGAAAGTGATTTCTTTATTGTTAAACAAAATCCTATATAACCAGATAAAACCTACCATTTTACTTTGATGAATTCAAAATTTTATTTTTATCATTAATAATAATAGTTCTTTTATATTGGTCCCTTACATTATTAATATTTTTTAAATCATTAAATTGCTCTTAAGTTATTAATATTTTAAGACTTTTTTTGTGGAAGGCAAAATGTTAAAACCAACAAAATATTATACATAGAAATATCAAAAAAATTTAATATATTATGATAATTCATAAACTTTTTTTTTGCAAACATGTTATAGTAAATAAATAAACTTAAAATAAATAATTTAGATATTTAACCACGTGCAGTGCACGTGCACCTAGTATATATAGCAAAGCGAGTGAAACAAACTTTGTAAAGAAATCTGATCTTCCTAATTTGGGGGTGTTAAATTGTCAAATTACCGTAGATTTTAAAATTTTTACGTATCAATTTTTTTTTTAAAAAAATCTGAATTATGCGCTGTCAGTCAATGGCTTGAATTAAGTGATCCCAAAATAAGTTATTAAGGGTTCTAGAAACGTAGAGGGGTATCGTGCATGGCTGATGAGATTACGTGAAGCTGACCGGTGAGCGAAAAGTTGTGACGGAGAGAGATAGAGAAACTTTTGGGCAACTTGTGGATGGAAAACGATTGTCGGCATCCACAGCGCTCGACACGCTGAACTGTTTATTGATGAGGGCCTCTTAGCTCACACATCGAGAACCCAACCTTTATTATTATATTATTATTATCTGGTAAACAAAACCCAACCTTTATTACAGAATATGCTATGCAATATTTCAAATGGTGTATACGTTTTTTTAGAATTGACAAACAGGGTGAAGGATCGAAGCAAAGAAGAAGCTGGTAAGGAGCGGACCTAGTCGTCACCTACCGAACTAACTTTGCTTAGATCCTTCAACGGTAGGCCAAAAGAAAGAAAATCTCACGAACTACTAAGAGTCTGAAACTCATATACGACAAAAACGACTAACACAAGTTCTTACATCACTAAGACACTGTTGCATGCTGACGAGAGAGGGGACGCAAAAAGAAACGGCGGCTAGGAGGAAAAGCATAGTCCAAATCAAAGAGCATCGGAGAAGTTGTCGCCACAGTTGCCGCCACAGTTGCCAGGGGTATTTTTCTTAGCAATTTCATGCAACTTCAGGTTGTAGGCAGCCCTGCGAATGCGCCTCGCCAGTCTCTCCTTTTCGGCCCCTGTCCAAAACAAGACATATCTAGCGATATTAGCTGCAGTGAGAATATGATCAGCATGGAAGTCTCTGAAAATAAGGTGGTTTCTACAGTTCCACATTCCCCAACAGAAGCACAGTAACAAATGTTTCCAGATTGCTTTAATGTCGGCACAAGTGTTGGAGTCCCTGTATAAAATAATCAACCCCTCCATGGAGTGGGACAATCTAGCAAAAGGTGTAAAATAGAGGAGGGAGGACCAGACTTTACGAGCAAAGGGATAAGTAATAAACAAGTGGTCCTGAGTTTCTACCTCCTGCATACAATGAGGGCAGCGGGGATCTCCATTCCAGCCCTTAGAGATCAGATTTGCTCTGGTATTGAGCTTATTTTTAGAGATAATCCAAAAAAGGACCTTAACCTTTAAGGGGATGTTTGATTTCCAGATGAAATTATGGATGTGGGATTGTAACCCACCGAAGGAGATGACAGAGTATAATGAATTAACAGTAAAAGAGCCAGAAGGGTGATAAGGCCACCATATACTGACATGAGAAGAATTTGTAGCAGCAGAGAGCACATCCAGGTGGGCGATGAGCTTATTAATATCATGTTTCTCTTCGAGAGAGATCCCCCTTCTGAGAAAGGGTGCCAATGCCAGGAAGAATTGCGCAGATAGCCTTGAGATCGAACAGAACTGTATCTTGAAAAAACAAGTTGACAAGCTTTAGGAAACAGACTACTAAGAGAATTTACGTTAGTCCACTTGTCGAGCCAAAAACGACATGTTTTACCGTCTCCCACCTGTCATCTAACCATGCTGAAAAAAATGGAGTGGATAGAGTGCAAGTCGTGGATGAATTTAGAAGCTGAACTATTAGGAGGATGCACAAAGGGATTGGCACTGTCTTTAGAGTAAAAAGAGAAGAGGACTTTACTGATGAGAGAGTTTCTGTCGAGAGCTTTCCAAAACCGTATGGATAGGAGAGCAATATTGAAAGAGGAGATGTCTATGACCCCCAACCCTCCTTCTTGTTTTGGCCTACAGACAGTGGCCCAATTAACTAGACATTTTGATTTGGATTGAATGTGGCTACCATTCCAAAGAAAGTTTCTCCTAATTTTATCGATATCCTAGGGCAGTTTGAAGAAGAACATATAGTAGAGAAGGATAGAAGATAGAACTGAGTTTAGGAGCGTAAGTCTACCTCCAGTGGAGAGGGACTTATTCTTCCAAAGTGACAATTTTTTCTTGAGAGAATAATGGTGTATACGTAGATAACATATTTGGACGGGTTTAAAATTTTAACTGCATTAAAATCTTTAACCGAAATTTTTTTTTTTTATAAACTTGATAGATGCATGAGAGAGAAGAATATAAGTTTTGGCACTCAATATGCCGCAAGGAGAAAACTATATATTGTTAATGATCGTTATTCATTTGTTTGATTGATAATTGTGATTCTTCTGGAGTAAAATGTAGATTGACTACAATAAACGAGTGATATGATAAATGATAAAATATATATGAAGCAAATTATAATAGTTAGCCAAATATCAAACAACGATAGAATGGAAGGTCTTTTCCTCGCATTTTTTTGGTAGTGAAATAATCTGAGTCCTATTTTTCTTCCAATCCTTTTAGGTCTAAAATATTTAGAAAAGAATGCCTTTAGATATAATATAACTACTAGGCACAAAAAAACAGTCCATAGAAACTTATATAAACTTTTTTTTTTTCTTTCCGATTTAATAAGAAATGGTCTTCCTTTTTTGTGTCCGGTAGTAAAAGACTAATAAAACTCATGTATTCTAGCTATCATTAATTCAAATGATGTTGGCTGATGTAAGTACTTCATCACGTCAATCCAGATGAGTACTTTAATAGTTACAGACCGGCTCATGCAAAGATGAACTCGTTTCAAATGGCTCAGCTTCTCTTTCTCCTGAGATCATAATAAGCCTAACGAAGAAAGGATTTGAGCTCCATACTTCACACACACTAACAAAAAGACTAGAGATTGTATTCTATATGTTTTTGGCACTTGCAAGAAGCATAACTCAGTGCGAACTTAGCAATTCTGGATGATCATCAGGTGAGAATAAAGTTCGTCCACAAAGCTTTAAGATTGTTTATTAATAAACCAGCAATGACTTGGTTTACATGGTATTTCAATTTATCTGTATGTACAGGAGACTGCAATTATCTATACTTTCCCCTTTTTAAAGGGTTGGGGTTTGGGCCCGTTTGCGTACTAATTAGCTGTTTGTTTGCCCTAAAAAAATTGGAAAACAAAGAAATGGAAAACTATAAAATCAAAGAATTATTTTGGGAGTGTTTGGTTTGCTAAAAAAAAGAAAAAATCAAAAAAATGGAGATGAGTTGTCACCTTATTATAGGATGATGTGAGTGATTTTTTAAGAAAACTTGTTTTGATGTTGTTTGGTTGGCCAAAAAAATAAAGAAATGAATTATAAGAAACCAATTTCTTAAAAAAGTTTGTTTGGTTCATTCTTAAAAATAAGAAATGAAATGAGATGAGATGAGCTGTCATTGTATTATTGGGTGATGTGATCCAAGATTAAGAAATGCGTTTTCACAACTTTTTGGGATGAAAACAAAGAAATGAAATGTTAATTAGATGTGATGAGTTGTCACAATCTTATTGGATGATGTGGGTAATTTTTAAATATGAGATGAGATGAGTTGAGTGATGTTGTTGATGAAAATAATATTTTATTAGATGTGGTGGATGTGATGGATGAGTTGTTAGGTGAAAATAATATTTTATTAGATATGGTGGATGAGTTGTTGGATAAAAATAATATTTTATTAGATGTTGTGGGTGAGTTTTAGGGATGGAAATGTGTGAAATTGTACTTTTTGATATTTTTTAGTTTTCATTTCTATATTTTGGTTTTTAGGAAACCAACCAAACAGACGAGAAAAACAATAGAGTTAACCATATATAGAAAAATAATAACAAGGACAATTCCCAAGGCCGGTCCTTTCCTAATTATTAAATAAAGAGATATTATAAGTTAGAGGAACCAAACTTATTGTAGCATTTATTTGGAATGTCGGCTTGTACAATTTTGTTTAGATTCTTTGCTACAGTTCAATGCAGTATACACGCTGAAGCATTGATTGGCATACCGTAGTACAACTTCTATCGGAAGAACAATACCTACCTCACGACAATATTATTATTATTTGTTGTTGATGTTGTTGTTGTTGTTGTTATTTACATGCAAGGATTCTCAGTGCTTAATTGTGAAGCTATTTCTTTTATCAATATGAAGGATATATAATAGTATAATACACGATCATAATAGTTTGTTCATATTTATTATCAGCTAAAAATCAAAAAACACTCATTGAGCCATGTGAGGTAAGGTGACCCTAACAATATGAAATTGTAATATAGCTTTATTCATGCTCATAATTGCGACGAAAGGGTCATCTTACCACTCGTGGATACCATGCTATTTGTAAGAAAAAGACAACAACAAACAAAATCTTTATTCTAGCTCCCATCGTCACATTACTGTAGCGGACAAGAATCAAATTGACAAAGTTTCTAATGTTCGTGATGTCAAGATCTTCATTGATTATATTATAAAAATGGTATAATTATAAAGAATCGTGATTTGGTCGATTAATTAATTCCCTCGCGTCGTCACCCCTGTCTTAGAATCAATATGTTAGGATAAATCTCAATCCATGGAACTGTTCTCGATCACGAGTAACAATAAGAACTGAACAAATGAAAAAGCCCATTAGGAAAATATTTACTTTTAAAAAGTGACATATATAATCGATGTCGTCACCCCATAACCAGAGTCATAAAACCAGGGCTGTATCCTCACAGCTCCGATCTTAGTTCTGTAATGAAGTTGGAGATAATGAAGAATATAAGGTGTAAGAAACTCAGAAGGTTGACAGATAGAGCAATTTTTTTTAGGAGGATAGATGTTTATAAATGAAAAAAGAAAAGGACAAATAGATATGCAAAAACTTGAAAGTGTAAATGGACCCCATAATCTCTTTAGGGGAAGTGAAATTCGAAATCTAGACATTAGCAGGACATATTCCAGTCAAGCTAGAACACTAGAGGACACTGCTCCTACACAGGCAGAAAAAACGAATATTAAGGAAGTATAATTGAAATTAAATATTGGAAGGAAGTGTTAATTATTATGGCGATCTGTTATTTTGTCCTAAAACATCATTATCACAGTATCTTGTGAGCAGAAATCGCCAATACAAAGATCATGCGATGATCTATTTGTTTATGGATATGAAATCTTGGAGAAGATAGTACATGAGACATTATCAACCAAGAGCATCAAACCATTGCAAAATCTTAATGCCCTTATAATTTTTGGAGCAATCAACGAAAAAGCGCAAATAGAAGTATAATATATATGATCAGAGATTTAGTGAGAGAAGCAAATAAAAAACTGTTTTTTACTGTAACCACTAGGGGTGCCAAACCGTATCCGTATCCAAGAAAATATCCGTAACCGTATCCGTTAGGATACGATTATGGTTACTCAAATCTATTACCGATAGGATATGGTTGCGGATATGGTTTTGTAGTGAAATATCCGTATCCGAAAATATCCGAATACATATTGGTAATACTCTTACGATAGTTTCAATTTTTAGATTATGGATTTGTGGTTAATTTTGATGATCAAGATGTCTAATCTCAGCTTTTCAATCATAAAGAACATATTAACGAACTCTTTTTGTATCACATGACTATATTTTTCTAAATACTATCTAGTTTTCTCATATTCTTTTTATATCCTTATGCATATCCGTTTATATATCCGCATCTATATCCGTAACCGTATCCGATTTTGGCGGATATGGATATGAATTTTTCTTACCGACATATATCCGTATCCGTATCCGTATCCGAGATGGGTAAGCGGATATGGATATAGTAAGTGCCATATCCGAGCCGTATCCGTTCCGTTAACACCCCTAGTAACCACAGTACTCAGCCTCTGTCTTTTTTCCTCTTATTTTTTTTTAGGTAGAAGGATGCATGAATGTTTATTTAACGGTAATGCCACAATTTTCACTTGCCAAGAGACAGGTTCCTCCACGCCCTAAGATCATGATGAATCTGTTCATTAGGTTTTATCAGTAAAGTTTGTACAAATCAGGTTTGGAGATACTTAAATAATTCATTTGGTAGTAGATAAAGGGAAAGAAAACCAAGCGTTTTTTAGTAAACTAAATTTCTAAATGATAGCGGGAGAATGTTATTACTTTTGAGATGTTGCTGATAATCTGGATGTTATGGGTAATTTCTCCAAAAGAAAAGATAGCTGTAAGCGCAATTTCTAATTTTTTTTTTCTTTTTTATCAGAAGCTAATACAGCTCCAAAGTGGAGGTCACACACACACACACACACACACACACACACACACACACACAC
>BQKN01063891.1:487341-526056 GCA_022839385.1 Asparagus kiusianus
GGTATGTGTGTATAATGAGTTAAGCTAGGCTACTATTAATAGTATCCAACATGTGGATACTATCAACCGAATTTTAAAAATTGAAATCCGAAAATGAAATCTAAACAGGTAGATGTAATCTACTACATATGAACTAGTTAGAAAATCAAAATCATTTTAAAAAAATTTGTTTCTAACTAGTTCATGTGTAATAGATCACATCTACTTGTTTGGATTTCTATTTTTGGATTCCGATTTTTAAAATTGGGTTGATAGTATCCACATATCGGATACAATTAATAGTAGTCTAACTTAACTCTATATACACACATACCAATGTTCAAAAAGGTGGAAGCTCGGGGCAAAACGTCAGACCCTTCATGTTGTCATGTTGTGGGGGTGTAAGCCCTGTAACTTTAAATTTTAACATTTACAATATATTAGGGTGTGTTTGGTAATCAATGTGTTTTTTTTTTTTTTTGATGTGTTTTGGTAAAAAAACACCATGCTATGGTGTTTCTTTTTCAAATGTGTTTTGAAAACACTATTTTGGTCAAACTAGTTTGACCATTTATATAGCGACAGTGGGCGGGCGGCGGCGATAGCGGGCGGGTGGCGGGTGGCTGGCGACCGACCCACGGGCGTCGGGCGAACGACGACTGTCGGCTACCGGCGGGTGGCTGACGAGTGGCGGGTGGCGGCGGCAGGCCGGCGGACGGCGGGTGACCGGTGGTCAGCCGACGAACGGACGGCGACTGGCCGGTGGGTGGCCGACGGGCGACGACGGTAGCGATGGCGGCGGGTGGAGGGTGGCCGACGAGCGGGCCAGCGGGTGGCCGACGGGTGGCGAGTGGCCGGCGTGCGGTGGCGATGGCGACGGCTGGCCGACGGGCGGGCGGCGACGGGCCGACTGGTGGCCGGCAAGGCGACGGTCGGCGACAGACAGGCGGTGGCGGTGGTGGCGACTGGTGGCTGGCGGCCGGCTGACGGGCAGGCAACGACAGGCCGAGAAGCAGCGACGGTGGCTGTGGTGGCGACGGCGGGCGGCCGACGGCAAGCCAACCAGCGGGCGATGACGGCGGGTGACGACGAGCGGGCGGTGGCCGCAGGGTGGCGGCGGGCAACGGCGGTGGCCGGCCAACAGCGGTAGGGTGGCGACGGGCCGACAGCGACAGGCGAACAGGCTGCAGCGACGTAGATGAAAAACGAAATATTAAAACACATTTTTGATGTTTTGAGAAAAGCATTTAACTTTTAGATTTTGTGAAGGGACAAGTAAAAAAACACTCCAATTGCCAAACGCGTTTCTTTGTTTTTATTAAAAAAAAGGTCAAAAACGCCACGGTTGTCTGACGCTCCCTTAATTAATTCCAGCCCGTTAAGTGAATCTGCACCATTCTTAGAGATACTAACAAGTTGTTGCTCACAAAAAAGCAAGGAAAAGAAAATTGACAGCACCATTTTTAAAATATAAATATAATAATTATTATATTACACTCAGACTACAAACACGACGTTGCTCCTTCCACGGAACGTATAAATGCAGAACAGAGTAGAAATTTCAAACAGAATATAAAGATAGAGGTTGAGTCAGGTACTTAATAAACATACACATTCTGCGAATTGTGCTAAGCAAAAGGAATACGATCCATAGGCTAGACTCGGTGCTCGGAACCACGTACCACATAGATACCATAGCAGCATGTTAGGATACGAAAGGATGATGATTAACTTGAAGCATCCAACGCAAAGAATCAAGCTGGTATTACAAAATAAGACTAGCATACCGTCATGGACGGAATCAATGTAACGCATTTCTTCTCTCTTTTTCACTGGCCTAGCACATCCAAATCTCGTCAATTCATTAGCCAGCATGCCGGATCCTGTAATGATTGCACAAGTTGTAAAGAACTACATATGGAAGCTGCATAAGATGTCCTCGCACTGGTTGTAGGAATCATATTGGGAATCTGGATCTTGTAAGAGAAGGAACGGAATTTGAAGTACATACTCAGTTAGCATCTGCAAGATGAACAAAAACAGGCATCCAGATTACAATGGTAATGATTAATTCATTTTCTTAAATATATTGTCAATTGACAATAGTGGAGGCTACTTACGAGAATTTCCACATAACAGCCGAACTGAGCATTTTGAAAGTACAATAAAACAGAGAAAGGAACGAATGAGCAACGTATGAAATAATCTGCCTCCAGTTTATTAGTATGAGTTGTAGCAGAAAACAATGTCGAGCCGTTTGCCTTCCGTAACAACTTCCTTTACTTAAGCATAGTGCCAAGTTTACCCACAAGCAGCGTAATGGCATTTAGTTTTTTCCCCCATTTGGGACAATAAAGAAGAGAGAGGAAGAAACTTCTCTCTGGTTATAGTTTCACATGATGTCCCTGGTTCCTTGCCATTGATATAAATTTTTACTTCCGAGCACCGTCTTGAAGATCTTACTTAGAGATGTAGCAGGGAAAACCAGAATATGTCATGTAATCAACCTATCATTAAAATTCACATGTTGATAAGCCAACAACAAAAACTAACAGGTTCGATATTACACTCCGTATAGGTTTCTGTGAGTGTTCACTCATAACCGTATCAAGTTATCCGACTTGTCTCATTCTACAAAAATGTCTAGCTATGTTCCCCAATACACGTTGTAACTTGTTATATTTATCATACACTTAAAAAACTTAGGATAAGCCATAAGATTGAGATCCACAAAGATAATAGAGGGTTGCCTTGATCTTGTTCCATTGATTACTCCCAATGATTTCACTTCAACTGGACTCTGATTGATATATGACAAAACCTGTTAGGGGTTCATGGTTAAATGATTAAAGCACTCACTTAGGTAGAAAGTTTGTTTATAAAATTCAAATCACAACTAGAACCAGAAAAAGCTGCGTAGCATCACCAGGATTTGACATTCACCTACATACTCTCAGATGATGATTAAGAGCCACATTCCAGCATCAGTAGAATTATAAGATACATTTAATTAAAGGGCTTTTCTTTGTTCACTAAGCTTGAAAGCAAAACTACTGGTTTACGCATATCATATCGCAAGTCAAACTAAAATGTGACTAAATCTGATGAACCTTCATAACACATGCATTGCCAATCAGATCCAGTCTCATTCCTTGGTTAATATAATTATGCGGCTATGCCCAAGTAAAAAATGTTAGATATGAAATTTCTATGAATACTCTTATGAATAATCGAAGACAATTCTAAAGTGATTGTGTATGTAGGAGTGCAGTGAGCTGCAGGTGATCCTTTTCTGACTTTCCCCTGCTAAGCGGATACAAAACTATGTGCACTCAATTTCCATAGTTTCATCATATATGGCTAGCGATCAGTTTATTACCGCGGTGAAACAGTACGGAAGAATGTAAACAATAATAATCATTTTCTCAAAATAAGCAGATATTAAACATGTCATGTAAGCAACTGCACAAACTTTCAAAGAAAATAATGCGAACGGTTGGATAGTAACAATTGCATCCGTCTTGTTATATCTAAATTAATCTTCATAATCATCCTCATTAAAGTATACACTTTACAGCACTGTCAGAGTTTATGAAATGCCATAAAAATCACATAGTAACAATCAACATGTGGTATTCAATTTTACCTTATTGACCATCCAAAAAAATCAACTCTAAAATAAGTAAATGCCTAGGAAAGCATCTAAATATCTTCATAAGAATATACCTCATTGCTGATCTATGGTGAAATTTCCATCAGATTTTGGTTCCTGTTGCGCACAGATACTGAAGCAAATATTCATTAGATGAACAAATATCTGTCATGTCTTGGTGCAATTTTGTAATTGCTTTCTGCAGGGATCTTAGAGCCGGTAGAAGACTTCTGGAATTTTGTTGAATGAAATGCCCATGAGTTTTACAAAGCTCCTGCAAAATAAGACTGCCCTTTTAAATTTGTGAAATAGATTCACGCTCCTGTAAATGACACTGAAGAAATCTGCAGATAGTAAGCAGACCTGACACCACTGAAGGCTAAATTCCAGATGTGGGCAGCTTTCTAAGAGATCAGCAAATGCCTCCATTAACCTCTGCAAATATTTGAAGGGTATGGATGAAGCTACCACCGGTATATCTGAGGGATTTACAGAAAATATACATTTTTTGATTAAAGAGTCCTCATTTAGGCGAAGGCTGAGGATTAATGCTCTCTGCTTTTGGCCCTCGGAAAGAGCCACTTCAACTGCCTGTGCGAGTTAACATACTGATGTTACTGTGGGATCATTTGATTAATTTACAAGTTGCAGCAATCATAATATTCACTGATGGAGCAAGCTCTAGAAATCAAGTCAGAGCATGAAAACATACTATTAAAGATATATGCACTTTGACTAGATAGTAGATATATGGTAAAGGAATAAAAAATTTCTTAATTCAGAGGATAACAAATAAGAGTGCGGTTGTCAACTAGGATCCAAATGCCAATACGAAAACTATCAAAATAGAACATGGGCGCTATGAACTGCGAAATTAGAATAAGGCAACTATCAAAATGCCAGAAAATCAAGCCAAGATGAGCTCCATAGAATGTGTATCACGGTACAATGACGAACCTAATGAAAACTATTGATATAGTCAAAATACCAAGCATGTACAATTGCAGCTAGTAGAATACGTGTGTGGGATCATACTTACATGGTCAAGACCTCTAGGAGCTTGTTGGAGATATTGATATTACACTACCTTATGAGGCAAATAAAGCCTTACGAAAATAGAAAATTAAGATGAAAAGGTGATGTATGTGTTGAAGACAACGGTGATAAAATGACGCATGATGCATTAGCTGATGCAAGAAGCTATGACAATTATCACCATGGCGTGAAGAAAAGACACCACTCACAATACCACTCTCTCTTTTACACCATACTCACTCGATCAGTCCTATTACATCACACATTTCCGATGCACCCATGAATATTTATCCACGACTACACATAGAACTAATACTCTCTTGCATGACCCATACTCGAACTCATACTCTATACCAGTCCTATTTACCTCACACTCTTCTGATGCACCCATGAATATGCATCCAGGACTACGCATCAAACCATACTCTTGCACGAATGCACTATGTTAATCTCTGGCGCCACAACAATACATATATCAAAGCAACAATGGAAATAATCTTAAAGATTGTTTTAGCCTTAGCATTCCAAATATCACGGATCAAGATTGATGGAGAAGGTTTTTTTTTTTAGTTTAAGGCAGCCTGTCATTGAGTTCGCATATGTAACATTAAGTTGAAAGCTTGAAATTCCTTGTTATAGAAGACAATTAGAAAATACAACATGTACTCCTATAACAGATATTGCACACAGGTACATGATCCACTAAGCTGTGGATACCAGGGACAAAATCCTTTAAGGCCTGGAAAATCTCTAACTACAAAAGCAGCAATATGCAGATGGCAGTGATTTTACTACTAACGTAGGTTAAAGCATTATCACCACCTAACATACTCGAAGGATAGATAAGAACCGGTTAAGACCATAAACCAGATAGGTTGGGGCTAGCTTTTAGCAAGATAGTCAAGAATAGAAAGATCATCATACCTCCGGTGTAACATCAATGTCGAGATCGGTAGGATCAAACACAAAGGATTCATCTACAGAGTATGTTAGAACTCCTTCAGTAGTAGCCGCAGCCCAAGATCTTCCAGTGGGCGCAATCTTCAAGCACTTCGTGCGTACAACTGGACGCCCACGGTTGGGTTTCGACCCAGGTAGATCATATCCCAATGTATCTCTTGTTTGCTTAGTGATACCTTCTTCGCCATCACTATCTTCATCATCAATTAAATCCAGTGGACCAGCATCTGTCATATTCTTAGAATTCAGAAAGTCGAGAACTCCATCCAAAGAGAGATTTCGTGTTATTTGAAATCTGCGGAGCAAGACCTGAAGCAATAGCATTGAAGTTAATAGTTAATAATTTAAAGCACTTGAGTAACTACCTTCTAGCATTCCGCATTAACAATTATAAAATTGCAAGAATAGAACAGTTAGGGCTTCATGGGATAAAGAGGAAAAAAGCGCTGATTCCACACAGATGTTTCATTCAGAGTGGTCATCTTCCAATGCAATTTGCAATAGCCACATGATATATTTTTTATAGAAAAAAAATCCAGGTCTCAGTTAATCCACTAGAAATACAAAAGTGCAATTTCTCCGAGTTACAAATTGTGTCGCAATGAATCTATAAAAAAGGACTAAGTAGAAAATCCATATAAACCTGAGTTCCATAGCTTTTTTTCAAATGAATAATGAAAAACCGAAAAAGTACACCGGTTGCTCATACATGACTGTCATATTTCCTAGTGACATTACTAACATGTTTTCTACTGTTATTCAGAAACATCATGCGACTTTGAAACATGCAATAAGAAAACCAGAAGACCAAAATTAGAATCAACAATGGTGTATATAATCAAAGCCTATAAGAGATGCAATGATCCTAGAGAGAGAATTGGTTATGCATCTCGAATTCTTATATTGAAGAAGATTGATGACCTAACGCCCAAGGGGAACCCAACTTACCTACATTTGAAAAGATATCCCTTTTGTTAGTTCGGTTTGTTTCTTTATGTGTGATTGGGGGACGGTTGGTTTGGCCGATAGCCATCAGGTCTATGCATCTTAAAGGAAAATCAAATCAAATCAAATTCAACGTCTGGCTGTGAGGTGCTTTACCCACAAATCAGGATTTAATATATACCATGTCCAAGAGATATTCCTCAGGACGGGTAGCTTCCAACTAGACTAATGAAAACAAATTATTTGTGAGAAACGATTTTCAAAAAATTATTAGAAACCACTCGTAAACCATAAATAAATTGACTGGCTCGAAATATAAAAATAACTAAAGGTCAAATATATTTGAGGAGATTGTGTAAGTGACTAAGCTCTGTTTACAATCTTATTGAACTGCTGAAGAACTTCAAGGCAATTGCTTCCTAAATAAAAGGACAGAAAATAAATATACTGATTAAGCAAATTTACTGCAGAGTACACAAATTTAACACAGTAGAAACGAAGACAAGAGAGATGCCTGACCTGGTCTGCAATGTCATACATGCATATGTATTTGCTGCTTCCTCCAGCTAAAATATAGCTCCCATCAGCAGAGTAGCACAGAGT
Organism: Asparagus kiusianus; assembly: GCA_022839385.1. Lineage (NCBI taxonomy): Eukaryota > Viridiplantae > Streptophyta > Magnoliopsida > Asparagales > Asparagaceae > Asparagus > Asparagus kiusianus. Next base: position 494,516 of record BQKN01063891.1, read on the forward strand.
TGTAAAATACTTGCCTGAACTGGAATTGGCTGCTGACCTTCTATCTGTCATGAGTCGTCCTCCTGCAATATCCCTACGACCCTCAATTGTGTACATTACTACACCATCTATAGGATCCCAAAAGTGAATTTGACCATCTAGTGTACTGCAAGCTAGCTGCTTTCCATCCGGACGATACACCACTGTGAGTACATCATGTGTATGCGGAAAGGTCTCCACTGCACCTTTCCCCTCAAAAACATCCCACAACCTAACAGTTTTGTCCCATGATGATGAAGCTAGAATAGCCTGAAGAGAAAAGGCAAAGAAAAGGAATGAGCTCTCCATGAGACAGAAAATCCATTATATTTATAAATGAGAACAAATGTGTACGAGATGATAACTCATTCTTCTGAATAACAAAAACATAGACTAGTAGTGAGACTCGCCCTGCTAGTCAACCGGAGTAGGTTTATTGCACCACTTCAGTCTTTTGCTAAAAGAGGTAAATGTACAAACATACATACATGAACAACACACATACATATATACAAATGTGACATAAGGAAACATTCGGTTTGTATAATATGCATAAAAAATAACAAAGCATGAATTATATATCTAAGCAAAAGATAAATAAAATTAGCTAAATAAGATAGTACAATATAAAATGATATTTAACATGCAATTTTATCTTTTTAAACAACAAAAGGAAAGAAAGGGAGTTTACTTACATTTGTAGGCGAAAACATCAAACCATGAACTGGTCCTTCATGACCGCTAAGAATATCTAATAGACGGCCAGTCTTCATTGACCAAACAAAAATCTGAAACCCAAAATAACATGAAACTGTCAAGACAAGACAAAAGGAAAGCTTATGAGCATAACTAAAACGCACAGATTAATATATCAAATACCTCAAAAGAATCCAGTGTCCCAGCACAAATTATTTCACCACTCTGGTCTGAAGCCAATGCAACAAACTGCCTGGGTGTAGGAGTAGTAAATGTTCTAAAATTCCGGTAACGAAACAAATCCCATGCTCGAACCGTTCCATCCAGTGAGGCACTCAGAAGACAATGGTTATTAGCCATGAAGTGGACTGCAGTGACAGCATTAGTATGCTCAGAGAATGTTACAAAACAAAAGCCTGATGAAACTGTCCAGACCTGTCATACATAAAAATAAAGGTTTGATTTTGAGTATCAGTGTAGCCCAAGGAAAATATGCCAAGAAAAACATCATTCGACAAGAATTCTTTTGATAGCAATTGTTCTCGTACAATTATATAACATCTTTTTTTTCATATGAGAATTGAGATGTCAGCTTCAGCAATATGAAATTACGCAGCTATTTTATTAACAAAAAACTCAGAATTTTCACAATTTTGAAATAGCAAGGAGAAGCTTCAAAGACTTCCAAGTTATTTATTAATCTTGAATGATAGGTCCTTCTTGATAACTGGTTCTCTTCTTTCCCCCCTAACCTATCTTCTTTCTCCACAGCCTCATTGTTATTTTACATCAATAGTTTAGTACTCCTTTTAACTTAAGGCATACTGGTTAATGCAATTCCTCAAGAACTCTCATAACTTGTTCTGTCATCAAGATTTCTTAAACGCCCCTTCAGAATTTCTATAGAGAGATGAGCATAAAAAATATCGATACAAGCCATAAGAGTAAATGCACTAAGCACTAAGACAAGAGGTACAAGAACACCTAATGACATTACATTCCTATCAAGGCAGAGATTGTTGACAAATAAAGAGGGGGGGAAGAGTGTATGTGAAGCTCTGGTCAATGGCACGAACCACGAAATTACCAATAAATCACCTCATGAATTGGCAACAAATTAGATACATCTTGATTAAATGCTTTTAACATTACTTATAAATTGCATGAGTCCATGATGTTTTCATTGATAATTTGCATCTATTCACGAAGTTTAGGATACTGTCAACAAATTAATCATAGTAGAATTATTCTGTTTGCAAAATTTGTTAATCAAGAAGCACATTACCTTGACTTTATTATCGTCCGCTCCAGTAGCCAACATCTGTGAGTCCGGAGAATATGACACACAATTTACATCAAAATAATGCCCCTGCTGCTTAAGGATATAACTCTCTGATCTCCACTCCCAAACAAGCAACTGCCCAAGTTTTGCACACCCAAACGTCAACCAATTCCCCAACCTATTAAAAACAGCAGTAGTTATCTTCTCCCTAGATATTGAAAGCAAGTGAATGCACACAAAATCTGGCATCTGATACAATCCGAAAACGCCATTAGAGAATGCAACAACCACCATATCAAGTTCGTTGTGATAATCACAAGCAGTCAACCTCGCTGGTGCTTGCATGAACAAGTCCTTCTTAGCCAATTCCCACTTCCTTTTATTCAGTAGAATTTCACTCTCCTCCAAATTCTTCCTTTTTCTGCTAAAATTATCTAAATCATCAATAGAGGCACCTTGTTCTGGCGTACCCGGAGAAAGAGGCTCATCAAAATCAGAACTTTGATCCAAATTCCATGTAAAAATAGCTCCATCTCTTGAAACTGAGTAAACCCTAACAACTTTGCCACTCTTCTTATCAAGAGAGAAGAATGCACCCACAATCGCCTCTCTGTGCCCCGAAAATACGAACGGCCTTCTCCCCTCCTTCGATTTATCCAAAGAAAACAACCTCACCGTCAAATCCTTGGATCCAGCGAGCAAATACTTCGAATCGGGACTCCAATTCAACGAAGTGACTGTCGCCGCACAATCAGGAAACGTCCTCTCCAACTGAAACGAAAAGAACTCTTTCTTAAAGCCCGGTGACCTCCAAATCTGAACAAGCTTACCAACGCCCACGGCGATTAGGGCTCCATTAGGGCTGAACTCGACGGCGGTGGCGGGGTTTTTGAAGGTGATGCGGTGGAGGACGGCGCGGCGGCGGAGGTTGACGAAGGAGGCGCGGCCGGCGTCGTCTACGGCGAGGAGGAATACGCCGTCCGGAGAGATGGCGATACGGGAGATGTTTGAGGCGGATTCGATGGGCAGGGTTAGGGTTTGGGATTTGAGGAGGTCGGTGGAGGAGACGCGGTTACCGACCGGTGACAGTAAGGTCGCGTCCTCGGCGATCACCACGTTTCCGCCGCGATACGGAGCGCCGAGAAGATTCTGGAAGCGGAAGTTCATCGCCGGAGCTAGGGTTTGAGAGAGAGAGAGAGAGGGGAAAGGGGAAGCCAAAACCCTAATTTGGAGACGGCGGGCTAAAACCCTGTAATTTATAATTTTTTAGATCTTAGTCCCTCTCATCTTCAAAATTTTCATATTACTTTTTCAAATCTTTTAAATTGATTATTAATCCCTCAAATCACATGGGGACATGCAAATTGATCCCTTTTATATAGATCTTCAATTAAAATTTCAAATCATGGTTGGATTAACTCCTAACCTAACACCCTTAGTAACCAAATTTCCCCTCAGTTAGAGAATTACATACATTTTAGAGGGGATATGACTGCTAGAAAGCTCGAAAATGGATAAAAATAGTTTTTTCAACAATAGAAGAGGATGATGTCAATGGGTTGATTCTTTTATAACATGTGTGGGATTACTAAACAAATTAAGCAATAGTTAGTGAGTATAATTGAAGGGTAAAATGTAAACTTTTTCTCGAATCATTAGATTTGATGGACGTGAGTTAGCTAGAGGGACCCATTTGCAAAATCCCATGGGGATTAATAATCAATTTCGAAAATATGAGGGACTAGCAGAAAATTATTGAATATGTGATGTCTAAGATCTAAATTCCCAGTTTATAAATTAGTTTTGTGTGTGTATGTACTGAGGGCACGAATACGTCGTTACATACGTATTTTGGGCCATGAGCCTTTGTTTGTTTCTGGAGGACCATTCATAGGCAATGAAGCCTATAGCCCATTTCATAAAGTATGTGATAATTTCTCGAGGCCCATTCAACGTTCGTTGTTAGCATGTTACTATGCATATGTATGGCTAAATTAAGAGATTAGCATTGAAAGAAGTACCCCGTTACTAACAATGTATTAAATTTATCTCCAGCAATAACAAGTTATTTAAACTTGTACGATGAGACAAATAGACCCAAAAATAAATTTTCAAGTTATTTTTCCGACGAACACTCAGGTAATCTGCCACATGCGCTCAGGTGACATGTTTATGATGACGTGGAAATTGTAGTTAGTCTAATTCAACCCATTAGAATGAGAGATTTTCAAATTAGATTAAAAAAAGATGGATTTTTTTTAAATGTTGGGACTCCTTCTTCATCCTTAAAATTGGTGGTTCTTTATTGCTTGAGCTTAAGGATTCCATGTTCTCAAACAATGGAGAACCCTAATTTGATAGAAGAAGGAGAAGAAGTTCCCAGAGAAAAATACTCCTCTTTGCTTTTGCACTAATTTAAAAATATACCCCTGTAATTGTTTAAATTAGGGTAACTAAAGTTGTCATGTTATCCTAAATATGTCACATAAGCATCATGTGACGTCTTGTAAGTTGGCCGAGAAAAGTTGGCTGAGAAAAGTTGGCCTAATTTAAAAATAACCCCTATAATTGTTTAAAAATATACCCCTATATGAGTGGTCGCCGGAAAAGTTGGCCGAGAAATTTATTTTTGGGCCTATTTATCTCATCGTGTAAGTTTAAATGTCTTGTTATCGCCGAAGATAATTTTAATACCAATCTGGTCATTAAGGCACTACTATTTCACTACTTGTTAGTCTAAATGGTTATTCTTTTTTACTTTTTAAATTTTGTGTTGCGTCTAGGGTTGTGCAATCGGTCAGTCGGTTCGGTTTTTGACCAAATTTGGTCAAACCGAACTGAACTGCCTATCATTCAAAACCGAAGTGAACCGATTCGAGTCGGTTCCGGTCGGTTCGGGTCGGTTTATTTGGTTTTCACTTAGGTACAAATGTTATGTTCAAATTCAATTTCATCTCTAATCTATTGACGAAGAAAGAAATCTCTTACACTTCAATTTATTAAAATTCATAATCTATTAAATGCTACTGAATATTAGATGTAGAAATCAAAGTCTTATTCTTACCAAAGATTACATAAATTTTTTTAGAGAAAACTTACATAAAGAATTAAAGTGATCTCAATCTGATAGACAAAGTAAATAAAAAATAAGTAATAACTTGGATGTTGGGTATAGTTTCTATAGAATTATAAGTCTGATCCAAAGAGAAGTCTAATCCAAAAATGTATCAATTGAGGAGAAAAATCATGAATAGGTTAGAATCAACATTATGGTTTAAGTTTCTTACCTCCAAAATAGATTGATCCAAAGTAGAAGAAGCGAATATGTAATATAGAGGGATAAAGAACTAGAGATAATAAAAGGCCCTAGAATTGGAGACGACAGTATTGTTGGGGTAATTCATCGCTATCAGGTCGCGTGAGAGAAAAATATCAAGCTGCAGAGAAGTAACTCTATATGAAATATAATGGGTCGGGTTTAAGCGGATATAAATAGTAATTAGAATGGATAATACAATTCGGTCGTTTGGTCAGTTCGGGTAAAAAAAACTTCGACTCGACCCGAACCGAACTCTAATAAAAACCAAACCGAATTGTTAAATTTTGGCCAGTTCGGTTGGTTTGTTCGGTTTGAACCGAACTATGCTCACCCCTAGTTGCACCCCACATGCCAAATTGTTTTTCTTTTTCTTTTTTTCTTGTTCATGAAATTGCTTTTTTTTAATACAATTCTTCCAACCCTTTGTACACCTGTTTGATTCATGTAGTCATTATTTGTTTGTTTACTGTTTTTTTACTATTGTTGTTGTAACTGATGTTGCTACTGCTGCTGTATTATTGCTACTATTATTGTGCTGGCCGCAAGTAACGAGTTTATTAAGTTTATCTAGATAATAGTTTCTAAATCTATCATATAGTTTCTTTGAGAATCAATAAGATCGTTACCGGCCATCAATATCGTTATGACAAATCCTCAGAAATAAATTAATATCATTCACACCAAGGCACAAGTAATATTAAGAGCACAAATAATATTTTTAAATGGTTTTACTAAATTGTGCGGAATACAATATAGATATTTCTCAATCCTTCAATCTTAAATCACACCCTAGAAAGAACTTGATCTCTCTAACAATCTTTAACAATTATGAAGTTAATCAAATAGAGAGTCAAATCAAGAACCTCTTGAACATGTTGCTTCAGCATGCAGTTCCCCTCTCAATGTTTAATGGTGTCATTAGATGGCCGAATATGATCTTGTTATAGCCCCTAAAAATACTAAATATTAATCTCCACAGAGAAGTCGACACGTGTCTTACACTCTGCATAACCAAACTAATTCAAAATTAAGATAATATCCTACTCGGCACAGCCGGCTTAGTTGATCGACATCTTGCGTAACCGAGTCAAAAGGCGGTACTATTCGTCCAACATCTCAATTAGCCATCAGTGATACGACTCAGCCCACTGTTCATCCGACATCTCGCGTAACTGAGTTAAAAGGTGGTATTTCTTGACCCTGGACTAGAGTAGTCAAAAGACGACAGTTATCTCGAACCCCTCGACAATCGACTACTCTTGCATTAACTGCGCTGACAACATCATCATTATCCTAGCCTCCATAGTCTTTATGACTCATGGGACCCAGTCAGTACTAAGCACCTGCTGTCATTCCTACAATAAATGACCAGGTGACACATCTCATTTAGCAACTGACATATAGCACATGTCTACCGACTCAGCTGCCTAGTTGGACTCGACCTAAATTACCTTCTTGACCCTCAAACCCGCTATAAAAGAAGCGGCATTGTATGAGGTAATGCTCTCTAGTCTTTTTACATAACTAAGAACTAACTATATATTACTTCTCCACTCAAGCTTAAAATACTGTCTTGATCATCAGAGGAATAACCGAAGAACCCAACTCCGCCCTCTTATGAGTTCCTTCATGTGCAGGGAAAAACAACGAGCCCCAGAATCACTCATCAGAAAAAGTTAGAGTATCCTAAGCATTCCATAAATCATCACACAAACACCCTGCTTGATAACTGACATCAACATATCTCAAAAATGTAGAGAAAAATAGATAGTCAATTAGCTACAGACTTAATAAAGAACTATCTATTCTTTCTCTTGATGTTGTGATCCTCATCAAAAAGCTTCTACTATATTTATATAGACTAATGATAAGAGTTGTCGCTAGCCACAAATGTTATAAGATCAGAATCTAAATCTCAATAAAATAAACAAACTCTTTTGTCCTTATCTTGATACTAGGCATAGCGAATAGAGACTCTAATTGAATTGTATATCATATTCAATGATAAGAATTTGAATCACTCCTAACAAATATTCAATAGGTTAGATAGTTTTCCTATTATCTAACAAGCACTCTCACAGCTAAATACAAGTTCTTCTTGTAGAATTGGCAAGAGATTTGATCAGAATAGGTTTTGGATACGCAGGAGTCTGTTTGGGTGCTGCGCGGTCGACCACGGCGCAAGGCCGGTCGACCGCTATCGTGCACGAATCTAGGGTTTGTGCCTGGACTTGGCGACGATCGACCGCGAGACCTGTAAGACTTTTTGGTCTCTGTCGCCGGATCACGGTCTACCGCGAGCTTTGGGTGGTCGACCGCCAATCGGGTCAGGGCCCAGTTTGAGTTCCCTGTTTAGTTTGGATTTGATGTTTGCTATAAATGCCAACATACGAATTAGGATTTCTTTGGGCTTGGATTGGAGATTTGTTTGGGGATATTGGAGCGCAGAAAAAGGAGAGTTTTTCCGAGCAATTGTTTGAGGGTTTATTTGGAGAGATTAAGAGGCTTGTTGGTGAGATTAGTTGATTGCTTTGAGCATTTTGTAATCTCAGTTTATACTCTTCTTCTCTATTAGTAAAAACCCAATCTCCTTCTTGCCCCGTGGATATAGGCAATTTGCCGAACCATGTAAAACTATTATGTTTAGATTTGTGCCGTTGTTTTGATTTGTTTGGTCTTTATCTCGACGTTTGTTTGACTTGGCTCTCGAAGCACGCCCGTTTGGTTGTCACGCTTCTGCGCGACGCACAACAATTGGTATCAGAGCTCTAGATTCTAGATCTAGGGTTTTGTCTTGGTTGGAGGAGTAGATCAATTTGCAAGTTCGGCTAGGGCTTCGTTTGGTGAGAAAGGTGGGATCTTTTTGGTAAAGACTCTATCTTTTCAGTTTGGATCTATTCTTTATTTGTTCTGTATTGGTTTGTTGGTTCTTGGACTATTTAGAGGAGTAGATCGCTTTGGAGGCTTTTCGAGGGCTTCGTTTGGAGATAAAGGTGAAATTTTTCCTATTTGTGGATCTCGTTGTCGTCGTGCGGGGTGAGATCATTTGGAGACTCTTGTTAGGGTTTCAATTGGAGGTAAAATTCTCTCCTTTATCAGTTTGGATCTATTCTTCATTTGTTGGTGCTTTGAGATAGTTGGCTGAGATAGAAGGATTTGAGGCTGGGTTATTTGTTTATTGATACGGTGCATTGAATTATTAAGAAGTGCCCTTGACCTGCATATTGAAGTCCTTTGAGAACGTTGGTATGAGCAAGGAGACCGAGGTAGAGTTTGGCACTTCTATTTGATGATTGAGGGGTCTTCTATTTGGTGTTCATTCAGGCATTTAAGGGCCTTCTAAGGAGGCATCATTGGAAGATAAATTGATATATTGGTTTCCTATGTTGGGATTGTACTAGGCATTTGTGAGTTGCAACCAAGTCTCGTTGGTTTTGAAGTCCTAGTAGTCAACAACAGTTGAAGAAGTGTATTGGCAGAAGGTGAAGGTACTTCATTCTAATTTTAGCAAGAGGTACAAGAGGGATCTATTTCTGCATTTATACCGAGCTCATGACAGTTTGAGACACTTCATTGGAGAAGAAACATTATGGCAACGAAATAAGATGATATTTTTGATTGGTCGTTCCTTTTTGGAGGAGATCGGCGTTGGTTGTCGAGTATTGGTTCTGGTTTAGGAGGTTCGACATATTTGGGTCATCTTAGTCATAGGTCGCCTACTACAGTATTAGGAGTTATTGGATCTGATAGAGCTTCTTCAGATTTTGGTTGGCGTCGGATATTTGGTTACCCAACATTTGGTCACATTGAGGATGTGAGATTTGATCCGATTGCTCGTTTGGGATTCGGAGGCTCATTTGATTATCGTTTGGGAGCTTCTGATTTTGTTCTGAGCGGGAATGTTACTTTTGACTCTCAGCAGGTAGAGAGTATTGATCAGGTCATTTGGATATCGTAGCAGGTGGAGGGTGATGCTACTCCATGTTGGGTGGAGTTTACTTCACATACTCCAGATCATACTGCATCGTTTGGGATTCCAGGTGAGGTGACACAGATTTGGGATCATTTGGATTTGGATGCAGATGATATTGATGAAGAGTTGCAGACTTTTCTATTTGTTTGAGGGCCTTTGGAGGCCGTTTGGGTGAACTACGTGAAAGCTTGATTCCTTAGGCAAGAGGATACGTAGACAGTCTTTATGATACAGCCGATTTGGTGAGTAGATACCGACGTTTGGGTGAGTGTTCACACTCTCGTTTGGGTCTCGACTTGTTAAGGATTTAGAAGTAGAAAGTGAGGCATTTGGTTTGGTCGATGTCGGCTCAGTTTTTGAAAAAAAACTTCGCCGAGGTGGAGAATTATTTTGGATAGAACAGGTTTTGGATAGCGCAAGAGTCTTTTTGGGTGCTGCGCGGTCGACCGCGACGCAAGGCCGGTTGACCGCGATCGTGCACGGATCCAGGGTTTGTGCCTGGACTTGGCGCGATCGACCGCGAGACCCTGTAGGACTTTTTGGTCTCTGTCGCTGGATCACGGTCGACCGTGAGCTTTGGGCGGTCGACCGCCAATCGGGTCAGGGCCCGATTTGAGTTTCCTATTCAGTTTGGGTTTGGTGTTTGCTATAAATACCAACATACGAATTAAGGTTTCTTTGGGGTTGGATTGGAGATTGGTTTGGGGATATTGGAGAGCAGAAAAAGGAGAGTTTTTCTGAGCAATTGTTTGAGGGTTTATTTGGAGAGATTAAGAGATTTGTTGGTGAGATTAGTTGATTGGTTTGAGCGTTTTGTAATCTCAGTTTGTACTCTTCTTCTCTATTAGTGAAAACTCAATCCCCTTCTTGCCCTGTGGACGTAGGTAATTTGCCGAACCACGTAAAACTATTGTGTTTGGATTTGTGCCGTTGCTTTGATTTGTTTGGCATTTATCTCGACGTTTGTTTGATTTGGTTCTCGAAGCATGCCCGTTTGGTTGTCACGCTTCCGCGCCGCGCACAACACTTGTCAGTATCATTCAAGTAAACTTGCAGTTGCATATGCCCAAATATCTTGAGAAAGAGCTTGTTATTTTTGTTCAAACTTGAAGAGTTATTTCTTTCATATTTTTTAAATTAATAAAACAGATAGTGGTCATCATTTATGCACAAAAGGAAGTTTTCTAAATTTAACTTGGTGTATGTCACGTCATGCAAAGATTTTTTTTTTCATGTTGAGCTTGTTAAATTGTCTAAATAACGGTTCCTATGCCTATCACATACTTCATTTATATACTTCATTTATATAGTTGAATAAGAAAATGACCATCCATACGGAAGAAACTTTCCCAAAAGTAATTGGTGTAGGTCGAATTCGTGATCTTCCCTATTATCGACAACTACTCTTACAGCTAAATACAAATTACACTTACATCATTCTAGTAAACTTAATCATATATAGATGTATTCACAATTAATCCAGAAAAAAAATTTCACTATTAATCTGTTGAAATTTTCTAAAAAATGATTTCAAAATATTTTTTTAAGTTGGTTTCTACATCTATCATCTAGTTCTATATGAATTGATAATGTGAACAGTCGGGTGTCTCGCCGGAGCGAGCGTGTCTCGCGCGGGCTCTTAGACAGCCGACGAATTTTCCAGGTGCGGTTTTTGGGCCTGTTTTCGGGTCTAATTCTTTGGGTATAAATAGGAACTCATTCCTAGAGTTTCCTAGAAGGTTTTCTGAGGTTTTAGGCGGCTGTAGGGAGAGTTGTTTAGATCTAAAAAGGTGAGATCTTGATGAGAGAAAAGAGTAAGAACTTGGAGCGATTGTATAAGAAAGAAGTCAGTTTTTTAGGTAAAATCGAAGCATCTTCTCTTTGCGACGAGCTTGCTGGTTGTGCAAGTCATCGGTGTTCTCCTTCATAGTGGAATCTCCCTTCACCCCTCCCCGTGGACGTAAGCAAGTTTGCTGAATCACGTAAATCTCGTGTCTTTATTGTTTTCTGTGTGTTGGCTATTCCTTGTTGGTTTCCTCGATATTCAGACCTAGATCTGATATTAAGAAGAGTGTATATCTCACTTTGCTGAGATATATTACTTTTGTTCTTGTTTCCATCGTGAAATAGGAATATCAAAATTGGCTTGTGTTTTGTAAAAACAAAAGCCAGAGTTTTCTCTCAAGGCGATTCGCTTCCGCAACGAGGTGGGCGTGTCAGCCTCACAACAATTGGTATCAGAGTCCCTTGATCAGATTGGTGGTGGTAGAGCTTCCGATTTGAGGTGGTGCTTAGTTATTGTGTGGTGGACACAATGTATTTGTTGAAATTCTTAAGAGAAGCGGTTTACTAAAACAAGCGAAGAATGGCGTTTACCAGTAAAACGGTTAAAGTGGGAAAGTATAAGATCGAAAATTTCAACAAGAAGAATGATTTTCCTATTAAATGATGCAAATGAAAAACTTGTTGATTTCGCAAAAATTGCACAAGACTTTGGTAGGAAAAGAAAAGAAGCACAAAGATATGTCTGATGAGGATTAAGAAGAATTAGATCTCGAAGCACGAGCATTGATTTTCCTATGCCTTAAGAAACATGTAGCTTTCTTGGTGGATGGAGAGAAAACGGTTACGGGTGTGTGATCAAAGTTAAAGAGTATCTTCATGACGAAGCATCTAACAAATCAGATCTACTTGAAATCCAAATTATAAACTTACAAAATGGAGGAAGGATCATCAATCCGAGAATACATCAACAAGTTCGATAGGATCACATCAGATTTGAAGGACATCGATATGACAGTAGAAGACGAGGATCAAGTACTTCTGCTACTTCTTTCTTTACCGAAGTCTTAAGAAAACCTGGTACAAACATTGATCCTTGTTGGTAACAATTTGAAGATGGATGAGACTAGAACGGCGCTTCTAACGGATGATCTTTAGAAAATTACAACTAGTGACATGGCCACTAGTGGTAACAAGGTGCAAGCACATGAATTGTTTGTAAGAGGAAGGGGCAATGGATGAGGAAAAGGCAAGGGAGGAAAATCTAGATCGAAATCGAGACCTCTTGCAGGAAGACCGTGTTTCAAATACGGTGAGCTTGGGCATTTCAAGGTTAACTGTCCTAACAAGAGAGTAGGTGGGAAGAAGAACAACAATAAGACCTAGAGAAGAGAAGACAAAGAAGAGGCGAGTTATGTCTCAGAGGAAGGGAGCCAAAAAGAATGCTACACCGTTACGTGTAGTAAAGATACCTCTGGTAAGTGGATTCTTAATTCAGGTTGCTCTTACAATATATGTCCAAATAAGAAGTGGTTTGTTGCCTATAGGAGCATTGATGGTAGAACTGTATTGATGAGGAATAATCATGCTTGTAAAATGGTGGGGCTCGGTGATATCAAAATCAAGATCCCTGATGGAGTGGTGTCACGCCCCGCTTCCCAAAATACCAGGGAATCGGAACGCGAACAAGCCCGCGACGTATTAGATTGAGAAGAAATATATACTATCATTTTTTTTCTTCTTTCTTTCTTTTTCTTCTCAATCCAATACGCTAAGCGTCAAGCAAATATAAAGCGAAGGCACAGGTCCCCGATCACAGTAGCGAGAATATAATAAACAACTCAGATTAGAAAAGTGACATATCACAAATAGAATATCATCCTAGACACAAAGTTTGGGTCAAACATGCCCTTATTACAAAACAGTTCAACTAGAATAGGAAGATACACAGTCTGACAAAATAAGAAGGTAGTACTGCAAATTAACTAAGCCCGTCGAAAGACTAAAGGATAAAGTACTACATAAGTAAATGGAGGACCAATAACTAAGCTTCGGCTTCTTCTGCTCGGTCTATAGAGCACTCTTGCGGGGAATCATCTGGCTCCTGTACGACTCCGAACTGAAGCTGTCCATCATCTAAATCTGACGTACACCAGAGGAAACAGGTGTACGTCAGGGTGCAAGGCACACGGCAAGATCCCAAAAGGGAGAAAAGAACGGTCGTACGACCAATGCAATAATGGTAATAACAATGGAAACATGCAACTGAAATACTAATAATCTAAATATAATTTACTACTAGAATAGAATAATCATAATGAATCCAAGGGAAACAACCGAGTAACAAGTCGATCATGCAGTTAGCGATCAGAATAATCATCCAAGTACAGGGTTATACACTAGATGGAATTAATACTTAAAAATCTACAAGTCGAGACGTAGTACGTCGAGCGAAATAATCCAAACAAGGAAACCCTCATGTATATACCATATGTCTCAAATTGTAGATAATTAAATATTAACCCCGATCTATGTATGGAAAGAAATACAACTGATCTACGTCTCACAAGAATCCATAAATTCTAACCAAAATGACGATACCGATTCACCTTGACTCAACAAACCAACCACAGTGGCGACACCGATCCACTGGTAAGTCATGTAACTAGTCATTCTATAACAGGTCACTGGTCACATCTCACACAGAGCCAACGCTCATATCACCGGATAATTGACTGTTCACAAATCCCCTACGTGCATCCAATCCCGCTACACATGCGGCCTAGAGGACTACACGTAAACCGTTTTCTGCCTGGTTCGAACTTCAAACAGAACCCGAGTGACGAAACGATTTCACTGACTAAAGTGATGTACACACTTCACTTTAGCCCTACAAACCAACCCCGGTGGCGACACCAACCACGGGAGCGAGCCTGGAAGATACATCAACAGCCTTATCCGATCACATGAACATCAACTTCCCCATCCCAACTCTTTTGTTTTTCTAAGCTAACATATACACATGTTTCTAAGTCTTAAACAGAACACACCAGGCCACACTAGTCATGAATTTCTAACGGTTCTCAAGCATAACAAAGAGTAATAAATGCAACTAATCATATACAACAAGATCATATCATATCACATAATTAAAATTAAGACATAAATCATGAAAAATCCATAATAATCATTTTTCTAAAATAAATCCTTTAAAAATATTTATAAATGTCTTAAAATAATTCCTTTTATAAAACTTTCTTAAATTACCAAAATTATTCTAAATTAATAATTATTCTAAAATAAATTCTTTTACAATTATTCTAAAATAATTCTTTTGTCAAAATAAATTCTATTAATTTATTATAATTACTCTAAAAATGATTTTTCACCAACATAATTTAAAATGATTATTTTGTCAAATAAATCCTTTAAAATCATAAATTAATCTAAAATAATTTTATCTTATTTTATCTTTACAGTATCTATTATCACAAAATTATTTTTAATATCATTCGTCAAATAAATCCGTACATGTCATCACAGTATATGTATTACAATGTGAATGGTCATACGATATTGTCCACAGTCCGTTTCGTTCACGATAGTTCTATATGTTATAGTTCTCAGTCCAATATGTTCACGACAGTTCCGTATTTGTAACGAATAATTATCCGGGTAATGGGTTCATATGTATAATAAATTTATGATCAATCTAAAATTATACTGAGCAAGAATAGGGATCTTGCAAGCAACCGATTAATTCAGAGCGAATCTAAGAATTGAATGACGAGTCAACAGAGTATCGGGATCTTGCCTCAGGTACGTCGAACGATTCGACGTCGACGGCGAGGCGAGGACAGCGACGAGGTCGGTAACGATCGTGGCGCGGCACGAGCGGGGCTGAAGGAGTCGGGTGAGCTCAGAGGAGCTGCTGGCGGTTGTGGCGGCTGGAGGTCAGAGGCGAGGAGCTAGGGCTGGAGGAGGGTGCTGGCGATGGAGGTCTGGCTGCGGGGAGATCGAGGCGGTGCTGGCCGAGGGGGAGGCGGCGAGGTGAGCAGCGGCGAGGGCTGGTGGAGGTCGCGGTGGCGGCGAACGGAGGAGGAGAGTGCGGTGGTGTTGGTGGCGGTAGAGAGGAGAGGCGGAGAAGAGAGGGGCGCTGGGTGGCGGGGCTGGTTGCGGGGTTCGTCGGCGGCGGTCGGAGCAGGAGCGGCAGCGAGGTCGGAGGGAGCGGCGGCGATCAGCGGCGGAGGCGGTGCTCGAGTTCGAGCTCGAGAGAGAGGGAGAAGGAAGAGAGAGAGAAAGAAAGGAGAGAGAGAGAGTGTTTGTACGAAGAGAAAGGGGATAGGCTGGCGTTTAAATAAGAAAAAAAAATAAAAAAAATTGGAAAAAAACAAAATAGATTATTGAATGCGGTGCGCGTGCAGCCGAAATTTTTGAAAAGAAGAGGAGGGAGAGGACGGGGTTGTTGGATAGCTGATAGGGGTTTAACGCGGGAAGAAAAAAGGCGGGGTTATTTTCAAATGAGTTCAGGTATTTAAGCGAAAATAATTAAAAATAAATAATTTCGGGTACTTAAAAATTAAACTAATTACATAATAATTATCTACAAATAAAAACGTACATTTTGAGCTAATACAACAGTTGATATGAAACTGTCGAAAATATACCCGTATTGTACAATTAAACGGAAATAATTAATAATAAAAATATATTTACTTATATTTAAAATCAAATAATTATGTGATAATTATCTACACGATAAAACGTACCAGTTATGCTAATATGACAGCTGATACGTAATAATACAATAATTTACACAATTAATACGAAATTAATAATTCAATGTAATACAAAAATTAATACGTAATAGTAATAATAATATGACGTATTATTTAAAATAATACGTAATAGTATCAGTAACATAACGGATAAATTCCAGAAATTTTCATTGCACTAAATTAATTTATAAATATAAAAACCATTTAAATAAATATAAAACTTGGATTTTAAAACATAGAAAATTCTAGAAACTCGAGAAAAATACAAATACTCTTTTAAAAATAATATTTTAAAATACCAAAAATTTATTTTAACTAGTATCAAAATTTTACGGTCATTACAAGTGGTCAGAACCCTGACGGATGTGAGGTATGTTCCCAACTTACGGAAGAATCCTATCTCAGTTGGTTCTTTGGACTCCGGTGGCTGCAAGATAGTTACAGAGAACGGAGTGAAGAAGGTTGTTCAAGGCTCCCTGGTAGTGATGAAGGGCATTCATCATGGTAACTTATATACTCTCTCGGGTACGACAGTGACAGGAGATGCAGCGGTTGGAACTGATGGAAATGGTAGAGAGCCAAGTGAGCACACTTGATTATAGCATAGGCGGCTTGGGCACATGTTAGAGAAGGGTCTAGATCTGCTTGGTAAGGAAGATTTACTAAAGAACATGAAGAAACCTTGCATTGATTTTTACGAGGATTGTGTGTACGGAAAGGTGCACAAGGTCCAGTTCTTGAAAAGCAAGCACAAGAGCAGAAGTATGTTAGACTATGTGCATACAGAAGTTTGGGGTCTGGCTCCGACAATTTCCAAGGGCGGTTCTAGGTATTTTGTCTCGTTTATAGATGATCATTCTAGGTATGCTTGGGTTTATTTTCTTAAGCATAAGAATGAGGTATTTGAGATATTCAAGAAGTGGAAAACAATGGTTGAGAATAGAATAGGCAGGAAATTAAAGATACTAAGATCTGATAATGGTACAGAGTATACATATGGTGCTTTCAAGAAGTTCTGTGATCAGGAGGGCATTGCTCAACACTAGACAGTCAGGTCTACACCACAGCAGAATGGAGTTGTAGAGAGACTAAACCGTATATTGCCGGAGAAAACAATGAGTATGCGATCATATGCTGGTTTAGACAAAGAATGATGGGCAGAAGTGGTCGCTACAGCTTGTTATATAGTGAATCATTCTCCAAATCCGATACTGGATGGTAATGTACCCTATCGGGTATGGTCAGGGAAGCATACAGATTATGATAAGCTCAGGATTTTTGGATGTACAGCCTACTATGACGTTAATGAGAGAAAGCTTGACGCGAGAGCCAAGAAGATAATATTCTTGGGGTATGCAAAGGACGTAAAAGGTTATCATCTTTGGTGTACAGAAGATTTCAAGTTCATGATCAGCAAAGATGTTACCTTTGATGAGAAATTTATGATAGCTTTATTAAAAGCTAGGGCGCCCGAGGATAATGGTGTTGACTGTTGGGACCTTAAAATCCTAGGTGATTGAGATAGAACCAAAAGACCAACCAGGTTCTAGTCGTGTTCAGATGGGAAATCATGGAGACACTCGGGAAAGGAGTGATGATGAGCTTGAACAGGAGGAGGTTCAGCAGAAAAATGTACAGTCACTACAATAACAATGCTCAAAGACAATTTGGCTTCCACTAGACCAAAGCGAGCATACAAGCAGGTTCAGAAGTTAGGGTCAGACCAGCCTCTGAAGCACTATAGGCAGGTAAATTTAGTTGAGTACACACTCTCGGTAGAGGATGATGATCCGGTCACCTTCAAAGAAGCTATTCAGGATAGGGTTAGTGAGAGTTGGTTGGCTGCGATGGAGAAAGAGATAGAATCTCTTTAGATGAACCAAACATGGAAAGTAGTCTCATTGCCCGTAGGGAGGAAAGCTATTGGCTGTAAATGGGTGTACAAGAGAAAGGAGGATCCTTCCGAGCTCGGCGGTACAAGGTACAAGGCTAGACTAGTGGCTAAGGGGTTTGCACAAAGAGAGAGTGTGGATTACAATGAGATTTTTTTCTTTGATGGTGAAACACACTTCTATTCGGGTGCTATTGAGTATTGTTGCTCATCGTGATCTTGAGTCGGAACAACTTTGTTATGGTAATTCGTTATTTAAAGATAAAAATATCAAGAAACTATCTTCATAGACCCAAAAGAGCTATGGTCTAAGTCAGCTTGGCGGCCTAAAGCCTAGCCAAGAACGAATCTATCGACCCATCGAGCGATGAGTCATCTTTACCGACACAAAGTGCAGGATCAGTCGACCCCTCATAAATCGTGACGACTCCTCAAATAGTCAGCTCGACCATCTACTTGGTTGTCCCCTCGGCCAGAAGCCCACTCGACTATCTGGTCGGCAAGTCATAGGGACGACTCAAAAACCAACCCGTCTCTACTAAGGGGATAAGATCCAACTCGATCAACTCCCTTCAGATATACATCAATCAACACTACAGCATTGATCGATCCCATCAAGATCTTAACTCTGACAAATCTCAGGTATAAATAGCTTACTCTGCTCACAAGTCACTTTCAGATATCATTTAGATATCCTCTCCCGTGCTCAAATGACTTCCCCTCCAGTCACCAGCCCACATCTGTAAAGTGGAGGATGACTCGGTAGCCTATCTACTTACCCCGCTACCGCCCTCTGTGCATAGTCAAAGACAAAGATTAGAATCTCAAGGCGAAGGACTATAAAAGGGAGGAAGGTAAGGTGAAGAGGGGGGGCTTCTTCTTCTTCTTCTTCTTCTTCTTTTAATCTTGACTCTACGAGGAGGCTGGACCTTCATTGAATTCGGGAAATCATTTCCTCCCTCTAGATCAACTTTCTTTTTATTAATAACTCAAAAAGAGTACCCCCTGACAAGGACCTCAATGGTCCCGAGACTCTCCCTCAAACCCCACTCAAGCTCACCAGTTGACTTGACCGTCGGAGATACCATGGGGGAAACTAGTACCGTCCTCTTACGGGTTCGTTCTTCTTGTTTGTGCAGAAGAATCAAGAATTCTAGTCTAAGGATCGAGCATAAAGTCAGAGGAGGAGTCGACCCCATCTCTTATCCTCTCACTCTTCATCATTAACGGACAACTCTCATCGACTGTGTGATCTTGGACATCAACAAACTTGATGTCAAAATGGCCTTCTTGTATGAAGACTTAGAGGACGATATCTATATGCATCAGCCTGAGGGTTACAATATTAAGGATAAGGAGAATCATGTATGTCGCTTGAGAAAATCACTTTATAGATTGAAGCAATCTCCTCGACAGTGGTACAAACAATTTGACACCTTCATGCTAAAGCATAGATTCTCCAGAAGCGATTATAACTATTGTGTCTATATTCGGAAGCTTCGTGGAGGTGATTATATATATCTTCTTTTGTATGTGAATGACATGCTTATTGCTTCGAGAAGCAAGGTGGAGATAGATAGGTTAAAATCTTAACTTGGTAAAGAGTTCGAGATGAAGGACATGAGCGATGCTAAGAAAATACTGGATATGAAGATTAGAAGAGAGCGACAAATTGGCGATTATTCTTGAATCAGAAGGGCTACATTGAGCGGGTTATCACAAGGTTTAGATACAAAGTGCTAAGTCAGTTGTGACTCCATTGGCCCTATACTTCAGGCTCTCAGGAAAACAATCTCCCACTACAGCGGAAGAAAAGGCACACATGAAGTGTGTGTACTTTATGCTAGTGCAGTTGGCAGTTTGATGTACGTAATAGCGTGTACACGTCCAGATATTTCGCAGGCGGTCAGTGTTGTCGGTAGGTTCATGGTGAATCCGAGAAAAGCACATTAGGAAGCAGTGAAATGGGTCCTGAGGTACTTGAAGGGTACCGTTGATATGGGTCTGTGCGTTAGTGGAGATACGTGTCAGATTGATGGGTTTGTGGACTCGGATTATGCGAACGATCTAGACAAATGACGATCTACTACTGGTTATGTATTCAGAATACATGGTGCTCCAGTTAGTGACCGATGTTACAAGCTACAGTGGTACTTTCTAGTATAGAGGTTGAGTATATGGCCATGACAGAGGGAGTGAAAGAAGCATTGCGGTTGTGGGGTTTTCTAGAAGATTTGGGGGTTGAGCAGGATTGTGTGAACTTGCGGTGCGATAGTCAGAGTGTGATTCATTTGGCTAAGAATCAAGTTCATCATGCTCATACCAAGCATATCGACGTCAGGTATCATTTTGTGTGGGATGTCATAAAGGAATGTGATATTTCTCTCATGAAGGTACACACAAATGAGAATCCCGCAGACATGTTGACCAAGGTGGTGACAGGTAGCAAGTTTCAGCATTATTTGAACTTGTTTCATATCAGCCAGTGTTGATCTGCTCAAGAGGGCATGGCCCTTCGGGGCGGTGATGGGGTGAGGTGGAGACTATATAGACACCAATCAGAACTACGGTTAGCTTGATCCCGGTCAGAGGGTACGTAAGCAGCCATTGTATAATGGTACAGCTGGTTTTGACCTGGTTTGATGTTTCAGACCTCTCTTGTGATGCTCGCAGCATTCTTCTGGTGTACGTCCAAAATTTAAGGTTTATCAAATGATGTATGAGGTGGAGAATTGTGAATAGCAAGGTGTCTTGCCGGCACAAGTGTGTCTCGCATGGGCTCCGAGACAGGCGATGGGATTTTTCGGATGCGGTTTTTTAGACTGTTTTCGGGTTTAATTCTTTGGGTATAAATAGGAACTCGTTCCTGGGGTTTCCTTGAGGGTTTTCTGAGGTTTTAGGCGGCTGCAGAGAGAGTTTTTCAGATCTTAAAAGGTGAGATCTTGAGGAGAAAAAAAAGAGAGAACTTGGAGCGATTGTACAAAAAAGAGGTCAGTTTTTAAGGTAAAATCGAAGTCTCTTCTCTTTGGGACGAGCTTGCTGGTTGTGCAAGTCGTCGATGTTCTCCTTCATAGCGGAATCTCCCTTCACCCCTCCCCGTGGACGTAGGCAAGTTTGCCGAATCACGTAAATCTCGTATCTTTATTGTTTTTTGTGTGTTGGCTATTGCTTGTTGGTTTCCTCGATATTCAGACCAAGATCTGATATTGAGAAGAATGTATATCTCACATTGCTGAGATATATTACTTCTGTTCTTGTTTCCATCGCGAAACAAGAACATTGAGATTGGCTTGTGTTTTGTGAAAACAAAAGTCATGGCTTTCTCTCAAGGCGATTCGCTTCCGCGGCGAGGTGGGTGTGTCGGCCCCCCAACAGATAAGTTTAGCAATCATCCATATGGGGAAAAAAAAGTTTTGCTAAATTGAATTTCTATGCTTTGAATTTTCTCTTGAATCTCTAAAGTCAGTCATTTTCATTCTTTCTCCATCATTTGTCATGGAAATTTTATATAAGCGTAAAACACAAGCATGTAGCTCTCGGAAGAGCTAGATGGGCCGTCATCATGCGGTGATCAAAAGCTTCCAACTTCAGTAGTTGAATTACTTCATGGTTTAGATTTTTCTTTGTCAGTAGGTATACCGTATACACAATTGAATATTTTAGATATGCCTATAGGCTAGCTGTAGGTATATTAATATACGTGTGTGTAATGCCAATACTAGATTGAAGCCTCTCTGCTTGTTTGACTTAAAAGCACGTCATTTATATAATATCCAGTGATTAGAATTTGTCATGATGTATAAGAATCCAATTGTCGAAAGTACGAGTGAACAATTCAATGATACTCTATGAACAGTGTAAAAATATGGAATTACTTGAAGGATCCAAATGTCAGTTTTTGTAGGGGTTTGATCCCATGTATATCTGGCTTGTCACTAAAAACGGTAGTACTTTGGCATATAGCGACCTTTATTCTTCTAATAAAGTCAGTGAAGAGCATATTACCAAAGTCAACCTTCTGCACAATTTCGAGGATAAAAAATTTGCACTGTCGAGAATATTTTGAAGGGCTAACTGCAAATAGATTTCTTATAGTATCACCTAGATATGTGGTAGTTCCATTTATGCGAATATACCCCCTGCAGGCTGCAGTTGTATATTTAGATTTTTTTATTCTTAAAATCGTTAAAAATATTTTCCAGTAGGCGGATAGGTCCCCTATATTTCTGTTAGTAAGGATAGAACTCGAAGTGCTAATTATTAATTATTTTTTTAACTTTTAAAAGAGTCGAAAGAGTTCATTAGGGAGTGTGTTCATATTTTGGTCAATACTACATGGTGTCAATGTTGGATTTAATCTAATAAATCTATTTGTGGACACATATGATTAATCAATGTGTATTGCTATCTTTTAGGATAACCAACTAAAGTGATCAATTAATTTGGGTTAATGGGTGTTTAAATAAGTCATGGGGTTATATGTGCAGATACCAGGTTGTAATTGTGATTTGTTGAGGGGCCAAATTACAAATGTACAACATCTATAAATAAGGGGTTATGGTCCCTAATCTAGGGTTACATTCTCTAATTCTCTTCACTCCCATCTTGAGAGAAATTCGGCTATAGAGAAACCCTAAGGTTAGAAGATCCAAAACCCAAATCAATTTTTCTTCTATGGATTCAGGTATAAGCTTCCGCTCTTTAATGATTCTTTTTAATCTCTTTGAATTAACCATGGCTTAATGTTTTAGATCTCAAGTTTTGTTTAAAATCTAACAAGTGGTATCAGAGCCTCCTTTGATTAATTCTTAGGGATTTAAGTTCTTAAAAGTTAGGTTTTTTATCTTAAAATCTCTGGTTTTTTATTAAGAATTGTTCTCGGATGAACAGTAATGTTCGGATAAACAATTACGTTTTTTATTTTTGGATGAACAGTAAAAAATTCATCGTGAACAGTACCATTTTGGGATTTTTTGGATTTTTTTCTTTGATTTTTTGGATCTGGATCAAGAAAAATTTTTTCCCGATTCTGGATCTGTTTTTTGAAAATAAAAATCAAAGAAATTTTTGGGTTTGATCTTCGGTTCCGTGCTCCTCGCCGGCGAAGGTTCGCTGGCGGCCTCGCTCTCGTCTTCGACGGCGACGGAGGCGTCTCTTGGGTGCCGGAGCAATGGCGGCGGCGGTTTTAGTTTGAAACCCTAAGGGTTCGTGCGTGAAAACGTGGCGAAATTTAACCGAACTTCGCGTTCGTTCTAAGGTGAGCATCGCGCTCAAATCAAACGAACCTCGCGTTCGTTCTAAGGTTGAGCCTCGCGCTCAATTCAAACGAACTTAGCGTTCGTTCTCAGGTGAGCCTCGCACTCAATTCTAAGGTGAGTTGCGCGCTCAGTTCAAAGGTGAGCCTCGCGCTCAATTCTAAGGTGAGCCTCGCGCTCAATTTAAGTCGAACATCGCGTTCATTTTTTAAACAAATCTCGCGTTCATTCTCAGGTTGAACCTCGCGTTCATTTTTTTAAACGAACCTCGCATTCATTCTCAAGTTGAACCTCGCGTTCATTTTTTAAACGAACCTCGCGCTCGTTCTCAAGTTGAACTTCGCGTTCATTTTTCAAACGAACCTCGCGTTCGTTCTTAGGCGAGTCTTGTACTCAATTCAGTCGAACATCGCGTTCGAAGTCAAGCGAACTTCGTATTCACTATGGTTAAGCCTCGGTTTTTCATGAGTCCACTTTGGTATACTTAATTTATTAAGTTATGGACCCTAATTAAGCTATGAGACCCCAATTAAGTTTTTGAAAATTAAGTTGATTTAAATTAAGAACATTTTAATTTAAATCTAATTTTGATAGTTAATCAATTATTTAATTCGAATATTATGACACTAAGGTATTAAGATTGTCTCTCACTCCAATTGATTAATTAAAACAAGAAGTTGCCAAAGTAACCTCTCTTGTGTAGATTGTTCATGAGGAATGTGAGATATTTGTGTGTATGCTTTCGTATAAATATTTAATCGGCCCAAAGGAAAGTTAATATTTATTTAGACTGTATACACATCTGCGATGATAAGCGTGTGATAATTATAAGGTTTACATGTGAATAATGAATCAATCCAAAGATAGTTTCATTATTTGATATGAGTTATTGTCAATGTTTGATCATTGCAACAAGGTATCACTTACAAGTTAATATTATCGTCCAAAGACTTGATATTAATGTTGTGCCAGATATCTTGAGATGAGATTTGTTATTATTTGAATTTTATTGATTACTAATTATGATTATTGATGTGAGCATTTTTGTTTTATTTCAGCTAATGCATCTGCTGCAATAATTTCTGCTAACATCAACTCAATTCCCATGCTAAATGGGACAAACTTCAAGGTTTGGAAAGAGAACATATTAATTGTTCTTGGCTGCATGGATCTAGACCTTGCATTAAGAATTGAACAACCCCAACCTCTCAGTGCGGATAGCACTCCTGATGCAAAGAAGGAGTATGAGAAGTGGGAGCGTTCAAATCGCATGAGTCTTATGATCATTAAGCGCGGCACTCCGGAAGCCTTCAGGGACATAGAATCCGAAGGGATTACTAAGGCTAAAGATTTTCTTGCCGAAATTGAGAAACGTTTTGTGAAAAACGATAAGATAGAAACAAGCACGCTCTTAGCTCACTTGATTTCAATGAAGTATAAGGGCAAAGGAAATATCAGGGAGTACATTATGGAAATGTCTCATATTGCTTCAAAGCTTAAGGCACTTAAACTCAATCTTTGTGATGAGTTATTGGTGCATCTGGTTTTGTTGTCTCTTCCTACACAATTCAATCAGTTTAAGGTCAGTGATAACTGCCAAAAAGAGAAATGGACTCTAAATGAGCTTATTTCATACTGTGTGCAAGAAGAAGACAGGTTGAAGCAAGATAAGACTGAAAGTACTCATTTGGCCTATGCCTCTAAGGATAAGGGCAAGAAAAGAAAGAATGATAATGAAGCTGCTAAGGGTCCAGTTCAGAAGAAACAACATAAGGATAATCAGGGTTGTTTCTTCTGTAACAAGCCTGGACTCGTAAAGAATGATTGTACAAAATATCACACCTGGCGTGCTAATAAGGGTACGTTCCTTACTTTGGTCTGTTATGAGGTTAATTTAGCTTCAGTACCTAGAAACACTTAGTGGTTAGACTCTGGTGCTACTACTCACATAAGTGTTTCTATGCAGGGTTGCCTGAGCTACCGAAAGCCAAGTGATGTTGAAAGACACATCTTTGTGGGCGACGGACAATCGGTAGATGTGGAAGCAATTGGGCACTTTAGGTTGTTGTTAGGAACTGGTTCTTATTTGGATTTGAAAGATACTTTTGTAGTACCGTCTTTTAGACGGAATTTAATTTCTGTTTCTGTATTGGACAAATCAGGTTATTCTTGTTCATTTGGAAACAGTCAATTCAGTTTATCTTTTAATTCAAATATTGCGGGAACTGGTTACTTGAGTACTTATGACAACCTATATTTGCTCGATACAATTACTTCTTATAATGAATCCTTGCATGTGGAATCACGTGGTACTAAGCGTAAATTAAATAAGAAAAATTCGGCGACATTATGGCATAAGCGCTTAGGTCATATCTCAAAAGGTAGAGTTGAGCGTCTTGTGTCTGATGGCATTTTGGATTCACTTGATTTTTCGGAATTCAACATATGTGTTGAATGTATCAAGGGAAAACAGACCAAAATTAAGAGATTAGGTGCCAACAGATCTTCGGATGTCTTAGAATTGATACATATGGATATTTGTGGATCATTTCCTACGGAATCCTGGAATGGTCAATAATATTTTACATCATTCATAGACGATTACTCACGTTATGGGTACCTATATCTCATTCATGAAAAATCTGAGTCTCTGGACATATTCAAAACCTATAAAGTTGAAGTTGAGAATCAACTCAACCGAAAAATTAAAACCGTTAGATCTGATCGTGGTGGTGAGTACTACGGCAGATATGATGGTTCAAGTGAACAACGTCCAGGACCATTTGCTAGATACCTAGAGGAATGCGGTATCGTCTTACAGTACACTATGCCAGATTCACCTAGCATGAATGGTGTAGCTGAAAGACGAAACGGGACTCTTAAGGATATGGTAAGAAGTATGATTGCTCATTCTTCTTTACCAGAGTCACTCTGGGGAGAAGCACTTAAGACAACAGCTTACATTCTAAATAGAGTACCAAGTAAAGCAGTTGCTAAAACACCTTATGAGCTTTGGACTGGTCGAAAGCCCAGTTTAAAGCATTTACATATTTGGGGATGTCCAGCTGAGGCAAGGCCTTATAGGCCAAATGAAAAAAAAATTAGACTCCAAAATAGTTAGCAGCTACTTTATTGGGTACTCTGAACGCTTTAGGGGCTATAAGTTTTATGATCCCACACTAAGGAATATTTTTAAGACGGGAACAACAATATTCTTTGAGGATGTTGAGTTTGGGGGGAGAAATAAGGTTAGAGACATTAGTTTTGAGGAGGAATTGGCTTCAGATCCAATCCATACAGTTACTTTTGACAATATTCAGATTCCTATACCTGTTGTTGCTCAAGAAGTAAATCTGGAACCTCAAGATGAAAATGTTGAACAACTCCTTGTTCCAGAAGAACAAACTCAACAACCTCAAGAACCAGTGCCATTAAGGAGATCCACGAGAGAAAGGAGAAATGCTATTCCGGATGATTATATTGTATTTCTCCAAGAACACGAGGAAAGTAGTGGAATGTTAGAAGATGATCTAATCAACTTCCTTCAGGCCATGAAAAGTTCTAACTCTCAACAGTGGATTGATGCCATGAATGAAGAGTACAAGTCTATGCAAGACAATAAGGTTTGAGAACTTGTCCCGTTACCAGAAGGTGCAAAACCAATTGGTTGTAAATGGATTTTTAAAACCAAGCGGGATGCAAACGGTAATGTGGAGAGGTATAAGACACGTCTTGTGGCTAAAGGCTATACTCAAAAGGAAGGCATTGATTATACAGAGACTTTCTCTCCGGTTTCATCAAAAGACTCATTCAGAATAATCATGTCACTTGTTGCTCATTATGATCTTGAGTTACATCAAATGGATGTTAAGACTGCATTTCTTAATGGAGACATTGATGAGATGATTTATATGGTGCAACCAGAAAACTTTGTGTCGGGAGACCCAAAGAATATGGTTTGCAAATTAAGGAAATCCATTTATGGACTCAAGCAAGCTCCTCGTCAATGGTATCATAAGTTTTAACAAATAATTATCTCGTTCGGTTTTGAGATAAACATTGTTGATGACTGTGTATATCACAAGTTCAGTGGGAGTAATATATCTTTCTGGTTCTGTATGTCGATGACATATTGCTTGCCACTAATGATATAGGCATGTTGCACAAAACCAAGAGATTTCTATCAAAGAATTTTGAGATGAAAGATCTTGGGGACGCCTCTTTTATATTAGGGATCTAGATACATCGAGATCGCTCTCGAGGTATCCTTGGATTATCACAAAAGAGCTATATCGATAAGGTACTTAAAAGATTTGGCATGCAAGATTGCAGACCAGGTGACACCCCTGTTGCTAAAGGAGACAAGTTTAGTCTCAATCAGTGCCCTAAAGGTAACCTTAAAATTCAGGAAATGCAGAAGATTCCTTATGCTTCGACTGTAGGAAGCTAAATGTATGCTCAGGTATGTACGCGTCCGGATATTGCGTACATTATTGGGATGTTAGGCAGATACTTAAGCAACCCTGATATGGATCATTGGATAGCAGTCAAAAGGGTTATAAGGTATCTTCAGAAAACAAAAGGTTACATGCTCACATACAGAAAATCAGAACAGTTAGAGGTCATTGGGTATTCGGACACTGATTTTGTTGGATGCCAAGATAGCAGGAAGTCTACATCAGGCTACATATATATGTTAGCAGGAGGAGCTATATCATGGAAAAGTGTCAAACAGACACTAGTAGCTTCCTCAACTATGGCAGTAGAATTTGTAGCTTGCTATGAGGCATCCAATCAGGGAATATGGCTGCGAAATTTTATCACGGGACTGCGCATTTTGGAAAATGTTGAAAGACCACTAAGGTTATATTATGACAATAAATCTATAGTAATGTATTCCAATAACAACAGGAGCTCAACTAAGTCAAAACATATTGACATTAAGTTCCTGGTTGTGAAAGAAAGGGTACAGAGTGGACAGATATCCATAGAGCACATTGGGACAAACTCCATGATAGCTGATCCTCTTACTAAGGGATTGCCACCCAAGGTTTTTCATGAGCATACTGCTGATATGAGTGTGGTATTATTTGAGGATATTATGTTTTAGTGGGAGTTTGTAATTATGGTGCTTTATGTTTGGCTGTATTGTCTGATCAGAATAAAGTATTCAGTTAAGACACTCTGTTACATTATGTTTGGTTTTGACCTCACTAAAGGAGGACCAGTTGAAAATAGACATGTACTGATTACATTGCATGTAATTTTCATGCTGCACATCCATGATTGATCTATGCCGTTTGATTGTTTTGGTATATGTGACCATTGATGGGTCGAGTCACGATAAATGTGACGAAGGCCGCTTTGATCCTATATTGATATAGTCAATGGACGAGATTGTTCGAAAATACCTTTTCAGTGATAGCAATTTTGAGCTCATAAGGTTATACACAATTTAAGGAATCATATGGTGCCCAGGTGGGAGATTGTTGGATTTAATCTAATAAATCTATTTGTGGACACATATGATTAATCAATGTGTATTGCTATCTTTTAGGATAACCCACTAAAGTGATCAATTAATTTGGGTTAATGAGTATTTAAATAAGTCATGGGGTTATATGTGCAGATACCAGGTTATAATTGTGATTTGTTGAGGGGCCAAATTGCAAATGTACAACATCTATAAATAAGAGGTTATGGTCCCTAATCTAGGGTTGCATTCTCTAATTCTCTTTACCCCCATCTTGAGAGAAATTCGGCTATAGAGAAACCCTAAGGTTAGAATATCCAAAACCCAAATCAAGTTTTCTTCTATGGATTCAGGTATAAGCTTCCGCTCTTTTATGATTCTTTTTAATCTCTTTGAATTAATCATGGCTTAATGTTTTAGATCTCAAGTTTTGTTTAAAATCTAACAGTCGATTCACACAAATAAAACTACAATGGATCTATTCGTAATTGGGTGATACTACGAGGGGTATCTTAGCAATTAACCCTATTTCTAATATCTAGATGTTTTGTAAAATAATTTAAAAATAGAATGTAAGAGAGTAACTAATTTTAACCTTAGAAGCCAATTGAGTTTTACTTGTCTAAAAATCGGAAACTCAAAAAAGTCAACGCCAAATATTTGTGTAGCATTTTTTATAAGTCGCTCGTTATATTACCGAGTTCAGAAAATAGACACATCAAAATTCAAAACCTAAATCGTGCGACTCAAATATACATCTCAATTATTTTTAAGTAAATAATTGTCGTATCCTTTACCTCACTATATATATATATATATGCGCGTTTGCAGAACGAGTGTGCTTGCTTGCTTGCTCCTCACGCGTGCTAGCAGCACGTTTTGCTGCGGGGAGACTTGAGGATGTGGCTTTATATTGTGTAGCCAGGTGTTACCATCATGGCTTAGGATCTAAAAATGAACACCTGTTCAGAATGGGCTGCGGCCTAACTAACACGAGCTTGGGCCTTTTCTTTTCTCAATGTAGGACTAGTACGGCGATGAGCGCCATGTGTGCATGGCACAAAAATTTGAAGGCATTTCGGTTCGATTTTTACAATGGTGAAAGCATTTTCTTATTTGTTTGCAAGTGTAAAGGAATTTATTTTGATTTAAATGGAAGGGTATTTCTAAAATTTATGGAAGGGTATTTCTAAAATTTATGAAAATTTGACACACAAATCAAAAAAGTGATCTTTCTTAGATAATAGTATAGACTTTAGAATAATATATTAAGGTATCGTTTGACAAAAGGTTAAGTGAAGGGTTAAGGAGACTTAACACATTCTTAACCCGCCAAACAAAAAAAAATTATACAATGGTTAAAGTGAGTTAACCCTCCATAATTTGCCAAATATAGAGTGGTTAAACTAACCTCTCTAGAGGGATTAAAATGAGTTAACCCCTCAAAATAAGAGGTTTACTAATACTCCTATTTAGAAGGATTAAAAGTTAACCTTTCTAATTATAAAGAAAATAGTCAAAATTATTGTTATTCCCAAACACTAAAAGTAATCACAATAGCTAAAATAAAACTTATTTAACGGGTTAATAATTTAGTCCTTCAGATTATCGAATGAGCTAAGTACATTAATCATTCTCTTTAACCCATCTTCCTTAACCTTTTACCAAACGGGGCAAAAAGGTTTTACCCACCATACTCTCAAATCAGTACACTACACTCTTAAAATAACCTGGCCTCTACTTGAAGTTAGAAGTTAATTAATTAATTAATTAATTACAGTAGTATTATAATTTGAGAAAATTGTGTCATGGCCCAAAAAAATATCTTCATATGCTGCAGCCCGGCCCTTTATTTTTTTCTCATGTGGTTCAACCCCAAAAAGTATTACATCATGTATTGCAGCCCTCTTTTAGCAATTATTACTCGCCAACTAAGCATAGAGAGAGAGGATAAAAAATAAAAAAACCTCAAAATGCCCTTATCCCCTCTATTCTTTCCTGTTAGGTCTAATGAGAGTTTATGTTAGGTCTAATTTTATGTTAGGTCTCATAATAGTCCATGTTAGGTCTAATTTCAGTTCATGTTAAGTCTAATTTCAGTTCATATTATGTCTAATAATAGTTTATGTTAAGTCTAATAACAGTTTATGTTAGGTCTAATTTCAGTTCATGTTAAGTCTAATAATAGTTCATGTTAATTCTAATTTCAGTTCATATTATGTCTAATAATAGTTCATATTAGATCTAATAATAGTTCATGTTAAGTCAAATAATAGTTCATGTTAAGTGCAATTTCAGTTCATGTTATGCCTAATAATAGTCCATTAAGTCTAATAATAGTTCTTGCTATATCTAATAATAATTAGTGTTAAGTCTAATAATAGTTCATGTTAAGTCTAATTTCAGTTCATGTTATGTTTAATAATAGTTCGTGTTAAGTCTAATAATAGTTCGTGTTAAGTCTAATATGAACTATTATTAGACATGAACTATTACTTGACTTAACATGAACTATTATTAGACTTAACATGAACTATTATTAGACCTAATATGAACTATTATTAGACTTAACATGAACTATTATTAGACATAACATGAACTGAAATTAGACTTAACATAAACTATTATTAGACTTAACATGAACTGAAATTAGACCTAACATGAACTATTATTAGACTTAACACGAACTGAAACTAGACCTGACATGAACTATTATTAGAATGAACATGATACTGAAATTAGACTAAACATGAACTATTATTAGACATAACATGAACTGAAATAGACCAGACATATACTATTATTAGACCGAACATGTGAACTATTATTAGACCTAACATGAAATTAGACCTAACATGAACTCTCATTAGACCTAACATGAAAGAATAGAGGAGGTAAGAGCATTTTAGGTGTTAATGGTTAGGATTAAATACTCAATCATATCCAGAAGAGGATAGGTGCGGATCCGGGGCGGGATCGGTTACTCCTGAGTCCTCGCCGGGACTATATGCGTCAAAAATTATCTATATGTTCCCGCACCCAGTTCGAGACGGAAAGAAGACAATGAACGTTAT
>BQKN01063892.1:0-10883 GCA_022839385.1 Asparagus kiusianus
TAACCTGATTATTACAAATAAAGTGATAAACACTAAACCCCCACCGTGATTTCTGAACACTCTCTTACTGAGATGAGATTTGATCACTTCGTTGGATCAATATTCTCTCACAAAACTCTTATTGGTGTTTGACAACTTACAATCTTCCACCATAAAATCCCCCACTGATCAAGTCAATTGACGGTGGGCCCACCAAAATTTCTATCCGCCAATTCACGGCAATTCTCAAAACTTAACGTGTTAAGTCCTAATCACTTAACATCAAAATCCCCCATCGAGTGACTAGTACAAACCAGTATTTCTACTGCTACCTGTATTCCGCTCTCTTTGCTTTCAGGTCAAACCTATAAAAGTTAGGGCCAAAGCCAGTTTCTCCTCTCGATTCCTTCCATGAACGAGAGGTCCATTTTCAATTCGAGCAATCAAACCTATAAAAGTTAGGATTGTCTCCAACCTCTCTTAGTCAAACCTACAGATGGTTAGGACTAAGATCAATTCATCCCTTTCGATAAACGAAAAACTTCCATAAATTTCTTTTCAGCCAAACCTATAAAAGTTAGGGTCGAAATCGGAATTTCCCCTTAATAAATGAGGAACTCTTTTCTTGAATCAAACAACCAATCCTATAAAAGTTAGCGTCGTTTGAATCTTTCCGATTCTCGGAGTGGAGATCCCACTCTTAGTTTCATCTTTCCGGATTCTGGGGGTAGAGATCCCACCTCGAGTTTTCTTTCCAACTGGAGGTAGAATATAAAATTCTTCCTCTTTCATTTTTGGGTTTGTCTTTACCCTAAGCAAGACCTGGGGCCAAGAATATAAAATTCTTCCGCTCCAACATCTGGTTTGTCTTTACCCTGAGAAAAGACACAATTCTCAACTTCAAATCCGCGCACTTGATGCCCGGAGAATTTTATCCCGAATCCTAAGTAGGGATAAGTCAACGCCTAACACGCGTTGCCGGTTTAGTCTTTCACCGATTAAAAAAGACACCAGAATACTAGTCTGGGGTATTTTATCCCAAAGCCTAAGTAGGGATAAGTCAGCGCTTAACCCGTACTGCTGGGTGGTTCGTTCCCGTGAAAACGACCGAGTCTACGTATTCAATATCATAGCAACAAAAATCCATGCTTTTTATGCATGGGGAATTTTATCCCGAATCCTGAGTAGGGATAAGTCAACGCCTAACACGCGTTGCCGGTTTAGTCTTTCACCGATTGAAAAAGACACCAGAATTTCAGTCTGGGGACTTTTATCCCGAAGCCTAAATAGGGATAAGTCAGCGTCTAACACACGTTGCCGGGTAGCCTATTCCTGTAAGAAATAGCGAAGTCTATGTATTCAAAATCATAGCACCAAGTCTAGGAGAATTAACTCTCTTAGCATAACGTTACATGTGAAACGGGTTTTAATAATTCACATGCTAGCCCGACTCAAACGGTAGTCGGTAAAGGCTCATCAAACCCGTTGAAGGCTGGGGGTTTGCCAAAAATCCTAAGTCTACGTCTAACACACGTCGCCGGTTTAGTCTTTTACCGATTGAAAAAGACACCAGAGTACGAGTCTGGGGAGTTTTATCCCGAATCCTAAGTAGGGATGAGTCAGCGCCTGATACGCGTTATCGGGTTCCATATTCCCGTAAGAAATGGTAAAGCCTATGTATTCAAAATCATAGCACCGAGTCTAAGAGAATTAACTCTCTTAGCACAACGTTACATGTGAAACGGGTTTTAATAATTCACATGCTAGCCCGATTCAAACGGTAATCGGTAAAGTCACATCAAACCCGTTGAAGGCTGGGGGTTTGCCAAAAATCCCACAAGTATTATGGTTGATTATTCCATACGGAGTAAGACATCATAATAAAGGAGACATAACGAATGAAAAAGACATCTTCTATTAATAAAATTGAGTTTGCAGGTACAAGAGTTACAATCAATCTACATGAAGTTTGTGACTACGGACTTGCTGTTCAAGTTTAGTCAATTCCTCTGTATAAGTTCGCTCAAGCTCACACTGCAATGCAACCTTGAAGGATTCCTCGGTGAGGGATAATGTTTTCGCAGCCTCTTGTTTGATCTTGGCTAACTTTTGTTTCGAGAGCTTCAATTTTCCGGATATCACAACTTGTGAACGCTCCAAGTCATCCTTCGTCATCCCCAAGATAGCCAAGCGAGGACGGCCTCCATTTGATCCACCCGACTTTGTTGTATTTGAATCTCAAGTCCAACAGAAGCCCGAGTGTCGTGCTATGCTTGTAGACGAGATTCCATCCGGATGGCTATATACGTTGAAGTACCGACAGTCTTCAACTCTTGTAACCGTCGGAATTCACGCTCCAGCCGGTCCAAATCATCGACATGACTAATCTGCAATAAAGATCAACAGCTCAGTCAGATCAAGAATCAATACATATGAATCAAAAGACTAAAAGGGAAATTGTGAATCTTTAATTGAAATTCTATGAAATGGAATTTTCCAATTAAAGGGTCCAATTAAACCTATACGACATTCTCAGTTCAAGTTAAAGGTCACAAAGACCAACTAAAGAACTCGGTCATGTACAAGTTTGAATTCAAGGCATGCACGAGTTCAATTACATATGAATTCAATAATACAAGAGCTCAATTATGTACAAATTCGAATTTGGTTTATATACAAGAGATCAACCATATACAAGAATTCAGTTATGCACAAATTCAATCACATATACGAAGTTTGGGTATGTACAAGTTTGAGTTCAAGTTAATTCTTGGCCACATACAAGTACGAATTCAAGTCATTCGACCACATACGAGTTCGGATTCAAGTCATGCACAAATTCAATTACATACAAGAGCTCGGCTATATGCAAGTGCAAATTCGGCCATCATTCAACCAAGACCAGAGTTTGATTTCAACAACGCACAAAGTCGAGATTTAAAAGCCCCAGTGTTTCCCCTGAATTGAGAATTTGATTCAGTTCTCGGTCACGACCAATAACTCAATCATCAACCAAGAATTACAAAGTTCAGCCATATGCAAAGCACAAGCCATGCTCGCACAAGCAACCCAAAATTTCGGCCATGAACAGTCAAAATTTTTAGCCATGAACAGTCCAGAATTTCGGTTATGTACAGTTAAGTGCTCAAACAAATCAAGTTCTTCGGCCACCATCAACCCTCAAAGCTCAAAAATTTCGGTTTTCCCCAAAATTTGAAGATTTAGGTTCTCAAACATCAAGCCAGGAACACAACCAAACTCAAAAAAATCGGCCATCATTCAAATCTTAAGTTTAAATTTCAGTTTTCCCCAAAATTGAAGAACTAGAGCTTCAATTGCCAAGTCAAAATTCAAAGATTCAACCAAAATTGAAGCAAAGGCATTGAAGCTTACCTGGATTCGAAGAGGAATCTAGAAAGGGAAAGGCCCGTCGGAACAAGATCAACCGATGCTCAGACCCAAACCAAAAAATCACGGAGCCCTAGCTTGCCTTGCTTGTTGATTTGAGAAAGTTGAGGGGCTTGAAGGAGAGGGGGATAATGGATTTAAAGGGGCTTGAGAGAGCTTTGATTTTGTTTTAAACTCTTGGAGGAGAAGAAGTCTAAGGGCTTGTTTGGATTGATGGGAATGAGGGTGAAGGGCAGCGGCTTTGCTTGGAATCACAACACTAACATGTGGAGTGCAGAACCTGAAGTGTGGGATCAACTAATTCAGGTAATGAAAAATAACTATTTTTCTTTGTATGAAAGAATTATTTGTCAGTTTACAGTTCCAAATTTGAATTACATACTTGGATTTTGTTGGATATTGTCAGAATATCTATGGCTCCATCATTTCAGTTAATTTTTGGTAATTATTAGTGTCACTCTTCTATTTCATAATCTAACAAATGTTTCATTCTTATGCATTACAGTTATTAGATTCATTATGATCTATTGTATGTTAAAATGGACAAGAAAAAGAAACTTGAAAGTGAAAATTATACCAAATGTGTAAACTTGAAAGAAAAAAGTGTAGGGGGAGTAATTGCATGGAAAAAAAAATTGAGATAGGCTCTTCCAGAACTAGCCGGCCTAACAGTAGTTTGAGACATGGTTCCCCCCGGTTCCCCTTGGTTCACCCCCTAATAGTGTAAAATTTGTTACCCCCCAAATTGGGGTGTAACCAAGGGGAAGGGAACTCCCTTCCCTTCCCTTCCATTCTCTCACCTAGTTTCCCTTAACTTCCCTTCACTCCCTACAAATCCAAACAGGCCCTAAAAGAAGTAGAGCTTGAGGAGAAGGAGAAAATCGAAACCAGAGGGAAGAATAAGTGGGAACTGAACAGGAAAGAGGGGGAGTTTTGATCCCCTGCGCCTTCAACCGACCCGCGTTTCGCGGGTCGGAATTGTGTCCGACTCGTGGGCACGCGGGTCAGATCAATCCGACCTGCGATCACGCGGGTCGGATTCATCTGACCCGCGTGAACGCGGGTCAGACTCAGTTCAGGGCCCGTTTTTTTGTATTTTCACCCGATTTCATCCGTTTTCGAAGTTTTCGGAGTTTAATTTCATCTCTCGGATAATTTCGCAGCATTTTTGCTCATATTTGGAATGTTCAGAGTTTAATTTCATCTCCCGGATAATTTGGTGGCATTTTCACTCAGATTTGGAATTTTCGGAGATCAATTCCGTCTCCCAAATAATTTCGAGATATTTTTGTCTATTTTCAGAATATTCGAGACCCAATTTTATATTTTGGGTGATTTTGTGATTTTTCGCCTATATCCGGAATACTAGGACCTAATTTTAAAGTTTGGATAATTTCGCGATGTTTTCACTCAGATTCGGAATTTTCGGAGTATAATTTCATCTCTAGGATAATTTCGCGGCATTTTCATTCGTATTTGGAATGTTCGGAGTTCAATTCTATCTCCCGAATAATTTCGCGATATTTTCGCCTATTTTCAGAATGTTCGAGACCCAATTTTATATTTTGGGCGATTTCATGATTTTTCGCCTATTTTCGAAAAAATTCGGGACCAATTTTATATTTTGGGTGATTTCGCGACATTTTTGCCTATTATCAGAATATTTGAAATCCAAACTCCAATTGGCGACCACGAGTCTAAACTGTTTCCCAATGTTGATGGGAAGTTCCTGGAGAATATTATGTGTAATAATTCTTAAGGATAACCTGGCAACCTCCGATGGGTACACGAGGTTAAACTGATTCCCAAAACTCCCAGGAGTACACGAGTATAAACTGGTTCTCCTCAGGTTAATGCGAAACCCTAGGGTCAATGCCGGTCAGCGTGTTGCGATGCAGATAATTAATCCAAAAGTCAACTCAATAACACGAGCCAAAGGCCTCTATTTTCGGGGGCGGAGTTATTATCAAGATGTGGAGGTGCTGCTGGATTGAGGAGTCAAGGAGCACGAATTTCAGCGAAGACAAATCAGATCCCGACGAACTTCGGCATAAAGAAGGAGCTATTCGAAGGATCTAAACCCCGTCCGTCCGTCCCTTGAGATTAGGCTTGGTCTTAATCTCGAGAAGAGCCCTAATTTCGCTTGGTCGATTTCAGCACTTCAAATCAAACATTCCCCCGGTGAAGGCGAAGTTCTGCCTAATTTTTTATCAACCGGATCCAGATCTAAGGTGGTCCACGGATAAACCCCGGCACAGGCAAAGACACCCACGCAAGCAGAAGACCGATAAACGATCTCCCTGCGTTTGTTTGATAAAGTTGTAAACTTGTTTTATTTTCATTGTGTAAGGAGATCTTATAAAAAGATCAACTTTATATTTTATTCGAGTTTATTGTAATGACTAAAGTTGTAATAGATTCGATAGCAATGAAAACAACAATTTTCGACGCAAACAAAACCTATTTTCTATAATAGGTTTTTTTCTTGTGTTTGGTTCATTCTTAAAAATAAAAAAAATAGATGAGATGAGATGAGTTGTCATTATATTATTAGATGATGTGACTCACACTTAAGGAAATCAATTTCCTTAGTTTTTTTGAGAAAATGGGTGGAAATAAAATGTTAATGAGATGAGATGAGTTGTCACCATATTATTGGATGATGCGGATGATTTTTAAAGATGAGATGAGATGAGTTTGATGATGTGATTCATTTCTTGTATTTGGTTTATTTTTAAAAGTAAGAAAGAAGATAAGGTGTGATGAGTTGGTGGATAAAAATAATATTTTTGATAAAAAATATATAAATTTTCTTTTCTTTAGGATGAATTTTAGAGATGAAAATGGATAAAAATAATATTTTAATAAAAAAATTCAAAGATTTCCTTTTCTTGGTTTTTAGGAAACCCAACCAAACAGCAAAACTAATCGATGGCGATCACCGTGATCTCATCTCCCTCTATCGCTCGCTGCTTCATACTGTCACTAATACTCCTTAGAGCATCTCCAATGGTATACTCTATATTTAGAGGGTTTGAAGAGAATATTCTTCAAGATTCCTCAAATATAGAGGGTTTGTAAAAGTTGTGCTCCAATGGTGCCCTCTATATTTATATGAATTAATCTATCATTAACAAACTAATAATGTAAATAAAATAATTAAAACTTATCATTTTTTGTACAAAAATTATACCTTTAGAACCGTCTCGCTGAAACATTTTAAATGAGATTAATATTGAATATTTTTAGAGTTATTTTTAATTAGTTTATTTTAATATAATAAAATAAAAATATTTATTAATAAAATATTTTTAAAATTAGTTTATTTTAAGACGATTCCTCCCTCGATATAGGAAAATACAAGATCGGGAGGCTCACTTTGAACTTCGGAATGCACTCATTGAACATTTATGGCAAAGACATGGTAATGGAATAATGTAATTTTTTTTAAGCTTGATGTATTTTAAATTCTCTGTACTTCAATATTTCATAATGATAAATTTAAAATTAATATTAAAAGTATTAAATATTAGTCTCATTTTGAAGGTTTCGGCAAGACAATTTCAATGATATAATTTTTATTTAAAATAGACGAGTAAATTTAAAATTATATTAAGCTAAATAATTAGTTTAATTATATTTAAGGATACAATTGGTATTTATGAAAAGTTATAATGAGATGAGAAGACAAAATTGGAATTAAAATATATGAATAATATTATAGAGGGCACCCTCTATATGAGCCTAAACCCTTCAAATATAGAGGGTTACTGTAGCACCTTCTTAATATAGAGGGTGCTATAGTTACACCATTGAAGCAAATGGTACTCTGTTTATAAAGGAACGGAGTACCATTGGAGATGCTCTTACAGCCTGTTTGGGAGTTCACTTTTGTAGGGTAGAGAGGGGGAGGGGAAGAGAAAATTATTTTTCACCTTGTTTGGGAGTTTTCTTAAGGGGGTAGAGAGGGGTAAGGAAGGGGAAATGAAAGGGGGAGGAAGGAAAAATGGAGGGGAAATTGTTCCCCCCCCCCGAATCGGGCGGTAGAGGAGGGGAACAGAATTGGGAAAACTCACAGCAGTACTGAAATGTTTATATTGCCCTTCATCAACAAATAAATCAAGGGTTGTGATGTAAACCCTACCCTCCCATCTATTTTCCAATTTCTGCAGCCATCATCCCACGCTCTCCCTCCAGCGCTCTCCCCCGCGCGCCCCCGGCGGTCTCACCCCCGCCGTTGTCTTCTTCACCTCGTCGGCATCCTCCTCCATGTAAGCAGCCATGTCTCTCTCTTTCTTCTCAGTTTCTTCATCAAAATATCTCGTGGAATATTGAACCCATCAGCCATCCGTGAAGATAGATGGGTAATTGCAAGTATCATATATGTTTTCGTTTTCTTCCTCAACAATCTGAAGAAACCAACTTTTAAAATGGAATCTAACTAGAAATCAAAAGAGAAAAAAGGGCTTTTGGCATCTTAGTTCATAAAGTTACTTTATAGTTTATGAAAAGTGATTAAAGATTAGTCTGTGTAATATTAAATTCGATAATCAATGAATTGCCAAGAGTTTCAGTAGAAGATTGAGCAAGTCTTCATGCATCTAAAATCCACATGGTCAATCGTGGAGATTAAATGTTCTTTTTTTTGTCCTTTTGTTGAGATTCTATTCGAAATAAAATACCAAATAGAAAGAGTATTTTCCTAGTCCGTAGCTCATCCTAAAAAGTTCTTTAGCTTTGCCATGAGAAATGAGTTAGCAAAGTGTAGAAAACCAGTGGCCTTGGTTCTTATGTAGTCCTTTAATCCATTTTTTTTAAAAGATGACGTGCATTGTTAATTAGGGGTAGAGGACCTTGTGACACTAAGAAGAGTAAATAGAAAAAAAAATCAAGGAGACATATCTCACAATTATAATGCCATTCGTGCATCATAATTCATGCGTTCTGTTGTTCATGGTTTTTACATCTAAGTGCATATAATAAAATTGGTCAAAATTTGTGGATTTTTTTAGGAGAGAGATAGAAGAGTAATTCACCATTGATGAGCTCAATTTCCCTCTGATTTCTTCTTACTCTGTGGATTTTTTAGGGGTTTTTGGTTATTTTACTTTGAATTTATATCAATTGGCTTCAGTGCAACATTGCCATAAAGAGCAAATGACTACATATGTTATAAAAGAGTATTGAAATTTTTATTCTAGATCAAGTAGTGTTATAAAAGAGTATTGAAATTACATAATAAACTAATTTGTGTATAGTAATAAGAGCTTCTAAATTTATCATTAGTTTGTGTATAATTAACGATTTTTAATTTTCTATTCTAATTGTGTTATTTCCATATCCTCACATAGATAATGGATGAAGCATGGGTCAAATTTCAACATGAATGCCATTGTGCAATTGGATATGTTCTTTGTGTGATTGCTTATTGGTTCATTCAACAAAGAGAAAATAGAAGGAGATTAAATAGTGAACCCTAGGAGCGTAGAGAAGTAACTAATATGGTGCGAAAAATATTATCACAAAGGGTTGTATGTAGGGAAATGATCCGAATGAATCCACCGGCTTTTCATCAATTATGTGGAATATTGGAGAGAGATGGCGGGCTTAAACGAACTCAAAGAGTTACTATTGAGGAACAAGTTGCAAAATTTTTGTATATGTTGGGACACAACGTAACTACTCGTGAGGTTAGTAAGATATTTGGACGATCTGGAGAGAGTGTGAGTCGTCATTTTCATAATGTTTTAAGAGCTATGATAGAGTTGGAAGAGATATTTTTAGTGCAACCCAATGGATCACAAATTCCTTCAGAGATACGCAATAATCCAAAGTTTGATCCTTATTTTAAGGTGATGATAAATTACACAAATTCTTATCTTTGTATAGATTGTTAAAATTAGAATTTAACTAATTACTCCCTATATTATCAGGATTGTGTTGGAGCAATAGATGGAACACACATCCGAGTAAAGGTTTCTCCTACTGACGCTCCTAAATATCGTGGTAGGAAAGATCATCCAACACAAAATGTGTTGGCTGCCTGCACATTTGACTTAAAATTCACTTATGTGTTACCTGGGTGGGAAGGTACTGCATCTGATTCCAGAATTTTAAAAAATGCTTTGCAACGACGATTTCCACTTAAAATCCCTCAAGGTAATCATTAATCCTGAATAATTTACTAATGACAATGAAACCCTTTTTTATCAGTTATTAATCACAATGAATTTTTTTAGGAAAATATTATCTCGCTGATGGTGGGTACATGTTAAAAAGTGGAATAATTCCACCCTATGTTCGCGGGAAAATTTGTGTTCTTCTTCATTGATTCCATTGTACACTTTCGTAATAGTTTATCGATTACAGAAATCCGGTCTTTTTATAAGATCCGGTTACAATGAAAAATCAAAAAAACAAATGAAAAAGATTACAACTTTCTTTCCTTGTTTGTCGAACGAATCGCGAGCTCCTGTTTTGCGGTCACTCGCTTTGTGTGAGTTCTTTGCCTGCGCCGGGGTTATTTGCCGTGGACCACCGCGTGATCTCGATCCGGTCGGATCTACACGATATGACGGGTATTATCTCACGAAGGAAATAATAGCCGAGTGGGGTACTAATTCACCAAGGAAATAGTAGCCCAAGTGTCGAAATCGACCAAGCGAATTCGAGACTCTTCTCGGGATCTAAGAACCAAGCTTAGATCCGGAGGAAAATCGTGTAGATCTTAGATCCGCTCCCTCTCGAACTCTTGCCTTGTTTGACGTTGACGATCGCCGGGCACCGGATCTGGAAGTCCAAGTCTTCAATCTTCTAAAGCTCCAATCTTTTTTAGATCTGAGATTCCAATCCGGCAGAGCTTCGACCCTCCAAAATCCAACCTCCTAACCAAATGAACACAAGGCCTATTTATAGGCACTCAGAACTGTGCATTTGCACAGTTCTGGGCCTAGCCACCTGTGGGTGGCTCGGCTCTTGGCCGAGCCCCCCCTAGGCGGGTTTTCCGGTTTCTGTCGTTCGGTTTGTTGTTCGGGTTCCGTCGTTCGGGTTCCGATTCGTTGTTGATTTGGACTTTGATTCGGTTGTGTGGTTGACTTGTTCGGATTCGATTCGTTTTGATCCGATTCCAAATATGGCAGTAAACCCACTTCTGAGTTCGAGTCCGAAACCAATCTTGATTCGATCGTTATATCACCGAGTTCGCTCTTGTTTAGATGACTCGGTGATTCCCCGAAACGTTGGTTCGATTCCGCGTGCGAGTGGATGCATTCCACTGCTTGGGTGCGATTTGTTGGCTTCGTCGCCTCGTTAACCTGCTCCGTTGCGTATGGCTTGGCTTCGGTGCTGGCGGGATAACGGTCGTGCTTGGATACATCGCTCGATGGTCCGTTTGTTGAATTGGCGTCGTCGAGCTGTGATAAGGGACCTATAGGTAATTTTATACGCCTACACCCTATAGAGGAGAACGCTACCATTTGAATGAGTATTTAAGAAAT
>BQKN01063893.1:900-24637 GCA_022839385.1 Asparagus kiusianus
ATTCACTGCAGTGAATCGAGATTCACTGCAGTGAATCGAGATTCACTGCACTGAATCGAGATTCACTGCACTGAATCCTCGATTTTTGCTGTCCTAAATAATTGAATTCACTGCAGTGAATCGAGATTCACTGCAGTGAATCCAGATTCAGTTATGTTAGGTGTTTGTTTTTACCAAAAAAATTGTAACTTTTTTGCTTAAAATCATCAAACACGTTCTATAAATGCATGAGTGAATCTAGATTAACTTCAGTGAATCGAGATTCACTGCAGTGAATCTCGATTCACTGCAGTGAATCCAGCTTGTTTTTACTTCAATAAACGCATGAGTGAATCTAGATTCACTTCAGTGAATCTCGATTCACTGCAGTGAATCCAGATTCAATTATGTGAGGTGTTTGTTTTTTACCATAAAAATGATAACTTTTTGCTGTAAAAGGTAAAAAAATTTCATGTTATAAAATTTATAGCTTATTTTTTACCATAAGTTTCTTATTCTGCTTGGATGGTTAGAATGATTCACAAATCCAGTGGAGCAGCAAATCGATTGGAGTGAATCCAGATTCAATTCGTTGGAGTGAATCTGGATTGAAGATCACTTCAGTGAATCCAGATTCAATGCGTTGTTGTGTTCTTCATGTGAGATTTACAGAGATCGGGAAGTGAGTTAGAGAGAGAGTATTAAAGAATGTAGCACTATTAATGTAAGAGAGAGTATTAAAGGACGTGTATTAAATTTGTATCATTGTTCCAATGTAATCAGTCACCATTAATGCAATGAATTGTTCCAATTTTACCCTTTTCACATTAATGCAGTGTATTAAATTTGTCTATATTTACAATTCTGCCATCGAAATCTAGGCCATTGGATTAGATAGATTGGAGGGTTAGGATTGGTTTTTAGTTCTCTAGGTTTTTATTAGAACCTCTCCCTATATATATATATATATATATATATATATATATATATATATATATATAAATATATAGTTTGTTTGTTTGTTTATTTTGATAGAGTGTGAGTGGATTTTTTAAACACGAGAAATGTCTTTCCACTCAGAAAATATAGCAAATATATTCTCACAAGGAAAAATCAATAGAAATGTACTCATATTTGGAAATTTTCAAAAAAAAAAAAAACTAACAAATTATATGTTGCATTGACAAATTGACTATGACACTTTTTCGAGCAGGTCATGTTCATTAGAATAATAGTTTTTAGTGAAAAAACAAAGTCCATATGCAAAAATTCCTGTTATTAAAAGTCGGCAATGCTTCCAATTTTTTCTTACATTATATTATTCTTTTTATTCTAAAAATTGATTTTGTATCCAATCTAGAATGCTTTATAGGAATGGATCATACGAAAATTGAATATATCCATGATCAATCTGAAAGCAAAATAATGTACAATTTTTCATTCTTCACTTATATTCCTAGTATATTTCGTAGTAGATTTTTTTTTTAGTTCTTATGATGATCAAAAGGGTTAAGAAGCATGAAGTATGATATGTTTGATTTTCTGTAAGGGGATAAGGAATATGTTCGACTGTGTTTGACAAACCCATAAAAATCAGGCTAAAATTGATTAAAGTCTAATTTTATTAGAGCTTTGCTACAGGGACCTAAAATATGGGACCAATATGGGGGACAAGTGAGGTGTCCCCCTCCTATTGGATAATGAGTTGGCCATCATTAATGATGGCCAACTCATTATCCAATAGGAGGGGGACACCTTACTTGTCCCCTCTATTGGTCTCATATTTTAGGTCCTTGAGGAATTTTTCATTTTATTATACTCGGCCTAGCTTTGTCCTTCTGTTGGAGAGGATGTGAACTAAAAGAAAGTCATTTTTAGGGTCAAAATTCGACCAACAAAAATTGAATTATGTAGCAAAAGAAAACCAATTTTCTTGACCAAAATATGGCCGAAACAATATCTAGGCTAATCCTGAACCACTTTTGCCAAACACAAAAAAAATTATGAACTAATTTACATAAACCGTGTCATAGAATTATAGATTTGTCAAACTGAGCCTTTAACATGGTTAGGCTGAGGATCTATGCCCCATCCTATTTAAAATATAAAAATAAAAATCTGTTTTGACAAATTTTGAGCCAAAATTGAACCAATTATTTTTAGTTCGCTATTTAGCCTTTAAAACAATTTAGTTTGAGACCAGATGAATGTTGGGATTATGTCATTGATTCTTTGTATAACTTCATTAGAATAGATAGGTTAGAGGTATATCATGATTAGGAGATTTGATCCCATCATGACTAAGAGTTTGTATCCTATTCTAATTAGAAAATTAGGTTAGGGTAAGGTTTTGGTTTCCCTATATATAGTCTTCTATTGTTGGAGGAAAAATCAAGAAGAGGAGAGAACCGATAATCTTGTAATATAGGGTTAGCAGAGGACATGATAATCTGATTCAAAAATATTGTGCGAGAGGCGATAGTTTCGTAGTTT
Source organism: Asparagus kiusianus (assembly GCA_022839385.1). Classification (NCBI taxonomy): domain Eukaryota; kingdom Viridiplantae; phylum Streptophyta; class Magnoliopsida; order Asparagales; family Asparagaceae; genus Asparagus; species Asparagus kiusianus. Next base: position 3,373 of record BQKN01063893.1, read on the forward strand.
TTATCCATGAAAAGATTATAACATTGGGAGAGGGTTTCGCAGTCTTTGTCCGTCGACAAGATTATAAGAAGTGTGTCTTGGAGAGAATATAAAAGTTGATTATGTATGTGATGTTGAGAGATTGAGAGAGGAGAGTTAAGTGTTTTCTCTTGTAGTTCTTCCTAATTCATAGTGAATTTCTCGTAATGTTGACCGTGGATGTAGTTCAAAGTTGGTCAACCGAATCATGTAAACCTCGATATTCTTTCTCTTGGTTGTGGTGTTTCTATATTGTTTTTATATTGTGGATTATTAATTGGTTTTCAAGTTGCTTAAATAATCGTAGTAGTTGGAACTAAAAATCTCCAACAAGGAAAATGGTCCAGCACTAAAAAAATTTTATTCCAAAACTGGTTTAAGTTGGAGTTGGGGTTGCCCGACTGACGCTTGCTTATATTTTTGGCAAGGCATTTGTGATGGGCTGATAGCTCCTCAAAATCTATCGTTAACTTTTCTATTGAATTATTCATTTTATTTTAATTGTCAAAGTGGATGCACTCTCTTGAACCCAGGAATATCCCTTTAATTTCTTTATATGCAATCAAATGCAGATTGAGAATTTGGTAGGATATGTAAAACAATATTAAACATAAGCACAAAAAGTGTTCTAGAACTTAAAGGTATTGTAGCTAGCTTTGACAAAATCTTATATTTATCTTTGACTTCTCATGATATATTGTTTGAAGCCAATTTTATAACTAGTATTGACTTTCTCACCACGAAATGATTTGTGTAACATAAGCTCTGAGTCGGTGTGAAACACGAATTTTGTGATCTAATCATTCTATATTTTCAGATAACCTATCACTTGTTGATCCCAATAACAAAAATCTATCTCAGAAAAAATTTGGTTAATTTGAGCATATCATCATTTTTTACCACAATCATGAAGAACCTTTTATTTGAAGAAGTCCTCATCCAAATATTCATTCAAGCTCGAAAGATGCTCAAATCAGTACTCTTCTACCATTTAGGTCGAAAATCATGGCGAAGACAGTTTTCTCTTTTCTCAAACGTACGGTTAAAACAAAATGGAGTTTTCTTTTCTTTTTTTTTTTTATTTTAAAAAATCAGAAGCGAGTTTTCTTATGAATCTCTAGGCATAACGCAAAAACAAAAACTATATTAATGAAGAAGGGAGGGACTCTCAGACAAAACATTCAAAATCTAGAAAGAAGGGTTTCTTTCATACACGGGGAACATCGCTAATTAAAGTCTCTCTTTATGGGTTAAAGCTTGAATTTATACAGCAACATCAATTTTTAGCAAATTTGCTTTAATTTCGTGGCTGATAAGATTCGAATCTGGATCGCTCTAATACAATCGTATCACTGCACCAAAACTCAAGAGTTGTTTTTTTATATTCTAACAAATAGCAAGTCTTATTATCGGTTTATCTAAGGTTAGTTCATCCTTAATGATGAATATCATATATCATTAATGCTATCCTAACAGTATCTGTTAGGCCTCAACATTATAAATAACTAGCGACCTCTAGCAAAATGACTTCTTATCAATTTCACAAGTCATTGCCAGATTTTGTTCACCGACATTTTTGGGCGAATTAGGCGCCGGAATTCACTTCCACACCTCCACCGGAAGCATCAAAGTAGGAGTTTGCTGACCGAAGACAGGAATCTCCACTGGCGGAGATTTCTTAGCCGCAAGTAACTTAGCACGTGACCTCAATTCCTTGCACGTGTTTACTTGCAAAATTCATGCAAGCATAAACACTTATTAATTTTATGTATCGTTCTATGAAGTGGTTTGAGATTCGATTATCACACACTTGCCAACAAAAAAAAGTTCAGTGTGATTCGTTAGCTGCGATTTAATATAAAAATATGCATGCATGGTGCCCTCAAATAATTTTGCAAGCCATTCATAATTATTCATCTATGACCTGACTCTAAATATAATATAACATTAGCCACACATCGACGAATAAATAGAATGAACAAAAAGAAATTATTCGACCCTTAATTTTTTAAAAATCTATAACCAACTCGATTTGCTTCTAAAGTTTGTGTACTAATATTCATGCCCCACGAACACGTCAAAAATAATGAATATGTAAGTACAATATATTCAATGTCTTATATCATTGGTGCATTGCTTTGATCAACAGTCTATCTCGTGAGTTAGAATCAAAATGGTCGGCCACCAAAATCGGACCTTTGACTTTACAGCGCATATCCACCTCGGACTTAAATCAAGACGTAGCCAACGTCTCATCCTATAAAAATGGACCCAATCGCTTAAATCTCAAGCATTAAAAAGAAAGAAAAAAAAACTTATTACCAAAACCCCTATATTAGCTTCCCTCCTCCTCTGGCCAACTCCGAGAAGAACCAGTGAACAACAAGAAGATAATTAATGGCGAAGGAAAAGAGCTCAATTCAACCACAAGAGCTGGCGTCATCCCATAACTCCAAGCCCAAAACTAGGGTCCAGCATCTGCGGGCCGTTAATGGGCCGGACGTTAGCGGGGCGAAGGATATAAATGAGTGCGCAGAGGACTTTATTAACCGGTTCCGGCAGAACCTCCGGCTGCAGCGCCTGCAGTCTATAGAGAATTACAAGCAGATGCTAGACCGAGGCCTTTGACGTGTGATATATCATTTGATAATGTTCAGTTTGTGATTCGTTGTTCTTCATTTTGTCCGAGTCTGAATGTTTTAATTTGTGTGGTGATTAAGTTTATTTTATTTTTTTCCTCCTTATCTATGGTGTTGATTGTTTGCTGTGGTTGCTAATTAAGCTTGGCCTTAATTTGGGCTGAGCTTGTAACTACGACTTGATCTTTTGTTGCATATGCAATTAATATTGTCAGGTGAATAATTATTTATAATCGTTTACCTCTTTTCTTCCCTCTCTTAAACTCCAGTGCAAGTTGATTATTTCGTATTTTTAAGGATATTAGGACGATCATGTTGGTAATTGAACGGGATAATTATTAGAGGATTGCGCGCGGTGAGCTAAAACATATGCACCTCGGGCGACTCATCAACTTTTTGCCTTTTACCTCAAAGGAATTTTTTTTGAAAAGACTATTTTGTTCCAAATTTTGTGCTATAATGTTATATTCTAAAGTAACTACCACGGTAACATGAATTAGACCCGTGTCAGTCATTTCTAACATTATTCTCTAGTGCGCATCCTATCAGAACTCCACAAAGATCGGGTAGTCTGAAAACCACGTTGTCCTACGAAATTACTATAGAAAATGGCATCAAATTATTCAAATTGTTGACAAACATGAAGATTCGGCAAGGGTATGATGTTTGTCACACTTGGGTATGGCAGAATCTACCCCTGTTGTCAGGGGTGTAGTGTCTGTCACATCCGGGTGTGGCAGACTCGTTTTCAGATTCTTACTATGTTTGGGATTGTGTTTTGTTATAAATAGAAACATGTTTTTTAGGGTTTCTTAAGGAGAGAATTAACATTGTTTTGAGCACTTTGAGAGGAAGATATTGTGAGTGAGTCGAGAGCTTTGGTTAGGGTTAATTTGAGTAATTTTTTAAGTTGTAACTCGTTGTATTTCTCCTCCACATAGTGAAATCTCCTCATCCTCTCCCCGTGGATGTAGGTAATTGCCGAACCACGTAAATTCATGTGTTTGATTTGATTTGTGTCTTATTTTGGTGAATTGCACTCATAATTTGGTTTGGTTCTCTTCTCTCATCGCTCATCAACTCGTTTGGTTGTCGAGCACGCTTCCGCACGGCAAGTAACAATTGGTATCAGAACTCTAGATTTGAGATCTAGGGTTTTGGGCATTGGGTGAAGGAATATTCATTGTGGAAGCTTGGTTCTTAGAGTTCTAGGCTTCAATGGAGATAGCGTTGTGGAGCTGCTGTTGGAGATCTCGCTTTCCTCGTATGGTTAGGAGATCGTATTGGAATCCTATCTAGGGTTCAGTTGAGTAATTTATCAATTTCTATCAAACTTTGAATATTTCTTTATAATTTGGAGTTTGTAAGAATGGAAGAAGAAGTTGGTGAAAATAGCAAGATGATGGAGAGTACAATTCAGGTTGGATTTCAAAACACTAAGATTAGTATGGTGAAACATGACGGCAAAAGCAATTTTGGTTTGTGGATGAGCGACATAAAAATATGATGAGGTGATATGGGACAAGATGAATAGGAACGCTTGTGGGGTGGTCAGGTCTTGTTTAGAACAAGAGCTAAAATACGATGTGATTGGGATGACGTCTGCGATGAAGATGTGGGAGATTCTTAACAACAAGTACCTTATGAAGAGTATTGAGAATCGGTTACACTTGCTGTGGAGATTATTCAAATTTCAGATATCCAGGGGCACCTCACTAGCGGCTCATGTGAAAAACTATACAAAGTTATTGTCGGACTTGGCGAACGTGGATAAGGAGATAACGGACGAGTACAATGTGATTATCTTGTTAGGCTCCTTACCCGATGAGGAGTATGATACATTCGTGCTCACTTTTCTAAATATGAGATCTTCTATCACCTACAGTGAAGTGACTAACGTATTAACGAACTACGATTTGAGGAGGAAGAACAAAGAGACTTCCCGTGCTAGCATTTCAGGAGAGGCCTTGTCGACGAGAGGTAGAAGTCCATATCCGAGAGGTGGTAATAGGAACAAGTCAAAGTCAAGGGGCCATCACCAGTTAGCGAAAAACTAGTGTGTGTTCTACAAGGAACAAGGACATTGGAAGAGAGATTGCCCGAAGCTTAAGGAGAAAGAGAATAGCAAGAAGAAGAGCCTGAAGGCCAATGAGGTGAACGTCGCGAGAGGTGATGATTCCGATGATTCGTGCTTTTTTCTATTGATTACTCCAGAGATAAACCATGTGGATACATCTGATTGGATGCTTGATTCTGGTGTTACTTATCATGTGACTCCCCGACAAGATTGGTTTGCATCGTTTGAGAAACTCGATGGAGGCGTGGTAGTCATGGGAAATGATCAATTATGTGGTATTTGTGGGATAGGTATTGGAATTTGTGAGATAGGTACCATTAAGATTCGGATGCACGATAGAGAGATAACAAACGCAAAACAACGGTGTGTTCTGCTCCTTCTCGCAACTGTCATACGCTAGCTCAAAAGATCTAAATCCGATACAGGGGGAAATCTATTGCTACGGTTAGGTAGAAGACATCGTGGAGATTTTCTATAGGATTAATAAGAAAGTCAGTCATGTGATGTTTAAGGTTCGTTGGTGTGAACAGAAAAAGGCGAAGGATGACTACGGTTACACAATCGTTAATCTTAACAAGGGAATATATCAGTCTGAAAATACATGTTAGTTGCTCACGCCAAACAGTGCTTTTATGTCAAAGATATAATAAAAAATGACGAATGAGTTATCCTTAAGAATCCGCCTAGAGCCTACATTCATTAAGCCGTGTCTGACGAAGATCACGATGAGGAGATTATCTTGTCGACGAAATAGCCGAGGAGTTTTTATTGATACAAAATAATAATCTGGACGATGAAATTGAACTAGCGCGCCCTGATGTACCTGCGATTATATGTGAGCCGAAGCGTAAAGGTAAAAAACCTATCCGCATCGGAGTCGATAAAACTATAAGAACAATCCTTTCGTTGGCACGCACACGGTCGCAGGCTATCCGCACACGATCGCAGAGTAGAGCCTCAACATCATCTGTTTGACTGGTTATCATGTATCACGATGTGTCATGTATTACATTATTACCTTTATATTATCTGTTTGACTGGTTATCATGTAGCACGGTGTGTCATGTATTATATGATTGCCTTTATATTATCTGTTTAACTGGACATCATGTACATGCGATTTCTGTTGCCATGTGCTATTTTATTAATTATTTGTATTATATACTTTTGTTGGATATTCATTATGTTTTTAAAGTATAGATGACAAAAGGATTACGTAAGAAAGCGCTTGAGAGACTATTTGGTAGACATTCTGGAGGCGACGCACATGCCTCTACGTCAGGTATTTTTATTTATTTGTTATATCTGTACATTTCTATAAACTTTTAACATGAGCCTAATATTTTTTTAACATTTACTACACAGGAGGAGGAGATGCTACACATGACTCACAGTCACAGGACACATCACGCGGAGATGCTCCACATGACGTGGAGACACAAGCTGATCCTACACAGCATGTGGAGATACCACCGCCACCGCATGCAGATGTATTGGAGGAGAGGAGATTTGAGCCGTATAGCGCAGCTCTAGAAGCTGCGGCACTACCGCCAGATTCTATTACGGATCAATAAGTTCACGGTCCGGCCAAGGTGAAGGGGGTTGGGATTCTTATCATGCTTTGCGCCCTATCGCGCAGCATAGGTACGAACAAGCAAAGCGTAGATGCCTCGAACTGAAAGGTATGAATAAATTTTTATAGTTTATCGGTTATTATTTTAAAAAAATTTCGCAAATATAGATTGATTCATTGTTTCATCTGATTCATTGTTTCGCAGGTACCGGGCGACCTCCTAGGCGTGGCCGTAATGCTACCAAGGAAATGAACCTCATCACTGATATTCATCGGAGGGCTGTGATCCGATGGAAAAACGGAGTGCCTGTCGGGGCCTTTGCCAATGCTTTCAACAATTTCCTTGCCGCTTTATCCAGGAGACACGATTTCTTCAATATTTTTTTGACGTGGAAATCGTAGCAGATTGATGCGCTGGTAGCTTGTTGGAGATATATATGTGAGTCATTTATTTTAATTTTCATCATTATTAGTTATTAGTTTATTATTATGTTTAATACACTGATTTGTATTTATTTTTTCTTTATATGCCGAAGCGATTTTTCTTTCTTGACGATAATATTTGTGCCTGGACGTGCTGCTTCACGCAAATCAATTTATCATTCAAGAGATGACGGTTTGAGGTGAAGAAAAAATATTTAACAGAAGATTGGGAGTGATTCTGGCATCTTGACGAGCGTGTGGATGGAGTAGAATTTTTTGCACTTTACGATTACTAGGACACGGCTGAAATTCAGGTATTATTAAAGTATATATTTTTAATTTATTGTTTGAATTTCTATATTATTTCGATTTGACATTGTTTTACAGGCTCAAGCTGAATAGCAAGGAGGAATCGCAACGCGCCTCGTAGTTACGAGCATCACGGAGGCTCTAGGTCCTTCAGCCAGCATTATCATCAATTAGAGCTTGAGGTATATAATATATTAGCTTTTAAGTTGAGTATAATTTATGTGTTATGGGTTAATGATATATTTGAATAAAATAGGAAAGAGGAGATCTCAGACATTTTACAGATCGTATTCTGACTTCCTGGAGCCCGAATTACGCCGATGAAGAGAAGAAAGCAAAGAATAAGGATCTTGCTGTAAGTAGCAGTTCATTTATATATTCAATTTCATATCAATGCATCATTAGTAAGTCGACTTGTCCGGGTTGTTTTGATATATCGCAGGAGAAATTACATGCCAAGGTACAGGAGCAAATGACTCAGTCTCAGGTCTGTTCTAACACTCCTGGCTGGCTAAGTAGAGAGGAGGAGGACTCCATCATCAAGACGATCATTGGACCCAGTAGGAAGAACATATACCGGTGGAGAAGATTCGAGCAGAGGCCGTACGAGTCTAGTAGCACCTACGAGTCTGCTAGCACCTACGAGTCTGTAGCACCACAAGGAACACCAGAAAGCAGGTCATATCAAGACTCAATAGAGCAGCGATTAAAATCGATTGAAGATTGGCAGTCGCAGCAAACAACATATCAGCGGGTTGCAGAGGAAGAACGGAGGCGCCGGGAGCAGAGAGAATTAGAGTTCACACAATTCATGTCGACTCTGCCTCAGGAGGCTCAGGAGGCATATAGGAGACGGTTTATGTCGTCACAGGTAATATATATACTTTGCTTTTTTTAATTAGATGATATCGTACACACTGATACACACTGATACAAACTGTTACACACAAACCATAACTCTAACCCTAACACAAACCTCAAAATATATACTTATAATATTTTTATGTGATGGTGGTGTTGATGGTGTATGCGTGCATAGTGTTGGTGATATTGGTTGGTGGGTTGGTTGGTTGGTTGTGGTGTTGTGTTGTGGTGTTGTGTTGTGGTGGTCGTTATGTGATTGGTTTGTGGGGGGTTTGGTCGTGGTGGGGGAGGGGGAGGAGTGGGGATTAGGTGTTGATGGTGGTGATTGTAGTGATGGAGGGGGAGGGGGTGTGTGGAGTGTGATTGGTTGGTGGGTGGGGGCTTTGGTCGTGGTTGAGGATGGGGAGTGTGGATTTTGTTGTGGTGGTGGTTGAGGAGGAGGGGTGAGGCGAGGGGGAGTGTGGTTGGTTGGTGGGTGGGGTTAGGGGATTTGTGGTGTTGTTGTTGTTGTTGTTGTTGTTGTGTTTTGTTGTGGTGTGATGTGTGGTGATGTGTTGTGCAGTGTAGTGTTGTGTTGTGTAGTGTTGTGTGTTGTTGTGTTGTTGTGTTGTTGTGTTGTATTACGTTATGTTGTTGTGGTGTTGTGGTGTTGTGTTGTATTGCGTTGTGTTGTGGTGTTGTGTTGTATTGTGTTGTGGTGTTGTGTTGTGGTGTTGGGGGAATTATATTTATATTTGCACTCTTATTAACGGTTACACACCATTGTTAACGTTTAATTTATATTTGCAGGCCGGGACTTCTTCACAAGGTGCAACCGGTGGTAGTCATAATGCAGCTGGTGTTGAGGATGAGGTTGATGATGATCAGGAGGATTGATTGTCCTTAATATAACTTTGAAAACAATTTCATGTGTTGTATAAACAATATTTATTATGTACCTATTGAGAAACTTTTATTTGCTTTTATTAAAATACATGTGTGATATATGCATGAGAATGAATATTATACTGCTGATTGAACAGGCTTTTTAAAATTATTATCGATATTGTATAGGGTTTTTAAATTTTTAAAATATTTTTCAAATTTTTTTTTAAATTCTTCTTTTTAGCGACGGATATTTCATTGCTAAATAACTATTTAGCAACGGAATTTCCGTCGCTAAAGGATTTTTAGCGACGGAAAACGTGCATGTAAACGTGCACGTTTAGTATTAATACAACTTATTACCGACGGAATTTCCGTCGCTAATAAATTTTAGCAACGGAAACTCCGTCGGTAATATTTTTTATATTTTTTTGATTTTTTTAATAGCGACAAAAAGTTGGTCGCTAATAGACCATCGCTAAAAATTAGCGACGGAATATTCGTCGCTAATACTCTTTTTTGGGACCCCCATTGTAGCGTCGAACTTTTAGCGACGGAATTTTATTTTTTTCTGTCGCTAAAAGTTTTAGCAACGGAAAATTCACCTTTAGCGACGGAAATGTCCGTCGCTAAAAGGTAAAAATCCAGCAGTGTCCACTCCAAAAAAAGTAGTGTAGAGACCACTACATTATCATGACATTAATTGTCTAACAGATAATTATGATTTTCTTTGAGTGTAAGTTATGAATGAGTGTCATATATGGGAGACATGGTGAGTGTTAGATTTAGAATAAATGACAATCATTCACTAAATTATTAATAACTGTGACCAAAAGTAGTGGAGTCCGTTTATTTTTTATAAATTATTAATAAATGACAATCATTCACTAAATTATTAATAAATGACAATCATTCACTAAATTATTAATAATTGTGACCAAAAGTAGTGGAGTCCGTTTCTTTTTTATAGTAGAGAGGATCCAAATCCTAGTTTGATACCTTTCAAGTGGCTGAGAAAAGATTTTTGAGGGTACTATATATGAAGGATACCCTTAAGATCTAAATCCCTTCCTTAATTTCTTCCTCTCTTATTTTATGATTTTTTTTCTTGTAGGGAAAACAAATCTATTCCTCACTCTAACGTTTTTTGAGTAAATTTCATAAACTTCCCAATAAGTTTGAAATTTTTACTTACAGAATAGCTTTAGGAAATCCAGAAAACCCTGAAAGGTTTTCCCCACTTGATTGCCATGCATGACGACAATGCACCAAATAATATCAATGTACAGGTTTGAACAATGAAATTATCAAAAAATAATCTTTAAAGACCACTGGGAGCTCAAATCTGGGATGAATGCAATTAAGTAGATAAAAGAAGAAAGAAGAAAGAAAAGATTACTTTAGGGTGGGGAAAAAACATAAATGATTTTTATAAGTAGAGAAATTTTGGTCTTTAACATCGTGCGATTTGCTTGTCTCAAAAAAATAAAAATAAAAATATAATAATAATAATCCTGTGATTTGCATATGGCGTGTTAGCTTTGAGGGTTTCCTTACATAACTTTAATTGGAGTACTTAAGTGAAATTTTCAAAACTTCTTGATGGTTAACTGAAAAGGATCAAACTTATGGGGAGTTTTGTGAAACCACACCCAAAAAAAAAATTTCTAGAGAAAAAGAAGGTCAAGATGGGCTTGCTTGAAGAGGCGCCAATTAGTTTACAGTATCTCAGGAGTCTTTGACCGCAAGAATGATGTCCTAAACACTGGGTGAAGCTATAGCTGATAGTATTTGACTTTTAGCTAATAGAATATTTGCTGGCACTGACCAAAAACAAACCAATAACTTGGTTGCTCTTTCTGTCCATGGGCTATAATTTTGGCGAGAAGGTCGATCGATCAGTTGACTGAACCAAGTTCCAAACCATTCATCCGAACGGTTCATAGAATACCAATACTCAGGTGTCCAACTTAATTACGATTGTATTTCATTACAGTGTGTTTCCTCTCACAATCAAATAACCAGCAATGCTTTTTTTTTCTTTCAGAATCAATACCGTGGTAAATTGATCAGTTTAAAGAGACTTGAGTTTCCTTGTAGTTTGCTTCTCAACTAAAATCTAGATTGATCAGTTTGAAGAGACTTGGGATTCTTGGTCGTTTGTTTCTCAACTAAAATCCCTATATTACTTGTCATCAATTGCTCGATCTTTCGCTCTCTAACATTTAGGCTTGGTTTCGTAGGAGGGAAGGTGAGAGGAGGAGATCATGACAAAAAAAATTAGATTTGTCATTGGTAGGGTGTTTTTAAAAGGGGAAATAAAGTGAAGGGAGGGGAGCGGAGGAAGAGTACATCACAAAATGAACTAAAAAGTTAGAGAGAGAATAATCCCTCCAAATTGAAAGGATTCAAGACGAGAGAGATAATGAACTACAAAAACATACCTCTCTCATCCCCTTCCCTTCCAACCAAACATAAGGTTTACATTAAAGGGATGTTCATCCCTCCACCTCATTGCAGCTCCCATCCCCTCAACTTCCCTCCTCAAACCCCCTATAAAACCAAGCCTTACATGCAACATGGAGTTATACATGGACGTGAAAATGGGTTGGCATCATGTCTCTTTTTAAATTTTTCTACCAAAACATGTCGTCAACTCATTCACTAACACTTAGCACTTTTTAATTGTCATTCCGAAGTTGTGGCGAAGATTGAAGTTTATACTTTTATATTCTAACATGTCCCTATCGGTTAAGCACTCTTTTCTATGAATTGAAATCTAGACTCACGCAACAGTGCCAACTTTTAGAAAAAACTGCTTTGAATTCATGGTTGGTGAGATTTGATTCTAAGTTGCTTTGTTACTATTTTAAAGTCCCTAACCATTGTACCAAAACTCCAAAATTGTGACGATAGTTATATTTTTATATTCTAATAGCTAGTAAAACATAAGAGAAGAGGAGGGTCATTTGCAATATATCCAAAATTGAAAGATTGTATTGAATACCCCCAAACTCATTTTGAAGAATTGAAGAACTGGAACTAGATCCTAAATACTCTCCGTCTAATTTAACCTAAGCCGTGCATTTCAAAATCAATTAGGTGGGCCGGCGCATGTTTTCAGCTTCCATTATATACTTGATTTAAAACCATGGGCCACGAGAGAATGACAAAAACAGTACTGGTCACTGGTCCGGATCCAACTTTTGTACTAACACCACGTTTTCCTCGTTGCTCTCTATAACATCCTATCATGGTTCATTTCCTGGTTCTTACCCTTTCACTTGGAAAAAAAGTAACGCGTCACTGACGCCTCCTATAATATAAAAGGAGCCATATAGGCTCCCTTTATCTCTCGCTCAAAGCACAAATTAATGTCTTCAAGTAGCACAAGGAGCAAAATGTCTACTAAATCCACAACCACCACAAAACAAAAGGAGGGAGAGGCAAGCTACAGAGCTCGTAGGAGGATTATAGAAGCTCAAGAAGGCGAAGGGCCGACGACGACGAAGGACATCAACGAGTGTGCTGATGATTTCATAAAGCGGTTCAGGCAGCAGCTCAGGTTGCAGCGCGTTGAGTCGTTGGAGAATTACCGGCAGATGCTACAGAGGGGACTCTGACTTTTTTATGTTTGATGAATATGGCGCGTCTGAGATTCATGTGTTTTTGTGCAATTTGAGTTCATTGGCATTGTTTTATTTTTTTTTCTTCCTTCCTTTTTGGGAAATGTGGTCAGTTTAGGGATTAAATATTGGTGTGGTTTCTGAGATTAAATTATAATATTTGATTCTCATGATGATTTCAGATTTTTAATTTGTACTTTATATATCGGGGTATTTCCCCACGTTATTATTGGTTTGTGGCTCACATTTTTTAAATTTCAAAGACGTCCTTTACACTTGGAGGAGGTTATATATGAAAATACTTTCACACTTGAAGAAATTAAGTGAAATACTCTTTCACTTTGGGGGGGACAACGAAATTACTGTTATACTTGGGAAAACTAATTGAAATGTTCTCACAGTTGAAAAAATCAACCGAAATATCAAAACCAATAAAAAGTTAGCGAATCAATCGTGCATGCATGCAGTACGTGCACTGAGACACTAGTTATATAAAGATTCATGCAAAACTACATACAGATTGAAGTTCCAATATGGATGGGGAAAATATATAAATAAACTAACGCATATATATGTTCCACTCTTTGGAGTTTTGAGAGTAAGCTGTTATTTATGTTCTTTGTGTTGTATCATAGCCTTAGTAGCTCGACGAAAAATTATATGTTGACAAAAACTAACCAACTAAAGTATATTTTTGCTACGATTGTATAATATAACTAGTTAACTACTACAATTTCATGATCGAACAGCTCTTCACTCCTCTTTCATAGCAAAAAAAAATCTGCTCCACAAGAATTCACCTCAAAATTTTATCCATTTCCACGGTGGGCTCTCAATCAAGCCCAGCCCACAACTGATGCGTAAAATCCTCCTACGGAAGAAGAGACCCATCGTTAAGCTTTCAAACCCCGTATTCAGTGAAGATTAAAAATTAGGAAAAGATCGATGAGTAATTAAAGATAATAAATTATGAAGTGTTCTAAAAAACTTCCATTTCATTATATTTAGTCAGTGAAGATTAGAAATTAGGAAAAGATGAGTAAAGATAATAAATTACGAAGTGCTCTCAAAGAGAATAAGTAAGGGCTAAGAATAATTAGAGATCCAATAAAATTTGAATTTTAGTGTGTTATCTTTGTAGGACAGTAATTTTTCAAAAGAGAATACACGTATTCTTGTTTGTTCAAAGACTTATTTTAATTGGACAATATTTTTAAACAAAGAGATAGTGTGGTATATTGTTTGTCTATAAGATATCCTCTAGCACTAAAAAAAAAGAAAAAAAAAACGAAGAAGAAGAAGAAGAAAAACAGGGGGAAAAAATGGAAAGAAAACAAAGAAGTCTGACATGTGTAAATGTGACGGAAGAGTTGTTGTTTTAGTAATATTTTAAATTTTATAAACAATATGAAGATCATTCATTTTTTATTATGAAATGTTGCATTTAGCCGACTTGGAAAGAGGATAAAATGCTTTTTAAATAATATTTTCCCCAAATTTGAGGTTCTCTTTTCTCCCATAACTTCCTCATCTTTACAATTCTCCTTACATGACAATGTAGATATTCATAAATTTAAGTATGATATATTGTTCTTTTTGAAAATTTCATGCATTTATTTCTACTTAAAAATCAATCAATTTCTTTTTATATCTTCTATAACTTAAATATAATGGATATTTAATTATGTGGTCTCAATCATTATTTCATAGAAAGTTTTGAAATAAAGAGAGAGGAAAAAAAAAAGAGAACATAATAAGGAGAAAACACGGAACTATTTATTTGATAACCCAAATCAAAATAGAACTAAGAACCATAAGAGCCATATTAGAACCTCTCAACCATGAAAATGAGGATTTGCAAAAGTTCGAAGTAAAATATGGCAAGCCAAAGACTATATAAGTTTATGGCTCTCAATGAAAATCCAGCCCACAACTGTTCCCAAGGAGCCCAAACACAACGAACGGGTAAAGATGCATCAGTATCTCAATCGCACGGTCGAGATCAACCGATCCCAACAACAAAGAAGCCGCCCTACAACAGGGAAACGACGAATTCCTCGTCTTCTTCCACTCCCCCCCCCCCTGTGTTCTCTCTCTTATTATATACTTATTATATTCACATTTTGGTGCTATTAGGTTTAGGGTTTTAGGGCTAGGGTTTCTTCTTCGTCTCTCTAAAGATGGCAATGGAGGAGATCACGGACGCAGTCGGGAGCCTCAACATCAGCGACGGCCACAAGAAGAATAGGATCCAGGTCTCCAACACCAAGAAGCCCCTCTTCTTCTACGTTAATCTCGCCAAGGTTTATGAAAATTTTCGAATTTATTCTCTGTCTAGTTTTCTAAAGTTTTTTTTTCTGCCCGTCTTATTTGATGTTTTTGTTGTGTTTTCAGAGGTATATGCAGCAGCACAATGAGGTTGAGCTATCTGCTCTTGGGATGGGTATTTTTCTAACTCTGGCTGTCCTTAATGCTCGTTGTTTGTGTAATTTTTGTGCTTTGAGAAATTTTCCTTTTAGGGGGTTTTCTGATTTTGAGCCAGAAAAGTAAAATGGTGGTTTGGGTTTTAGTGATTTTAGGAAAATATTGCGGCGATGGCTGTAAGAGTCAATTACTTTGTTTATAGTGATCTGTGCTGCTTATACATTTTATGAGTACATCTAGATGTATGTTTTCTTCACATGCGTGCGTTAAGGGTGTGCTCGGATGTAGCAAACATCAGACATTTCTTTGGTTTGTCGTTCATTTTCGTGATCAATTTTTTTAATGTTTGGTTAACCCATATTTAGCCATAATAGGAGCCCGATCGGTCTAAAGAAGATAATTGCAAAATGTTAGTCTTATACCCAAAATAGGAATTTCCAAAATCATGACTTTTAGGATGTTGAGGAGTCCCTTATCTGTAATACCTAAGCACTTGGTAAAAAAATGAAAAATCTCTCTCCTAGAATGTGGGCATAGAAAAATTTGTTAGGTACTGCTGTACTGGTACATGCAAGGGTAGGATACTTGAACATGACTATATGTGCGTGTGTGTGCGCATGTGTGTCACTGTATATCAAGATTAATAATTTACGCGAGATCAATGTTGTTTTTTTTCAATATATGTCTCTGTGTGTGTGTGTGTGTGTGTGTGTGTGTGTGTGTTTGTTTGTTTGTGTTGAGATTAATAATTTACTTGAGACCAGTGTTGTTTTTTTTCCATTAACATGTTATGAGAAGTGTAGGATATACATCCAAGAAGTGCATGATTAGTGATTTAGTTTAAAACATGTAATATATAATTGAGCACATCCCTGAATAAACGTAAGCGTATATTCAGAAGTGTCCAATGAAGTGTTGGTGCGGGTATGGCTACGGGGTCATGCCGCATACTGGTACGATTTCAGATAGATGTACCAGGTAACTTAGAGGATTAGTATGCTTATATGGGTCATGCCTTGTGGCCTTTGAGCGCATATCTGTTCGTCAAGAGTGCTTATTTATTCTTCAACTTCTCTATACTAATATTTTAATAAAGAGAAGAAGAAGTATTAAATGATCCAGTGGTCTTTCAACTATGTAACTTCTTAGTTTTGTTAAACATAAAGAGGGATTTATTTTTGTAAAATCTGGTAGTGGTAAATGCAAGTATGAGCTGATATGTGGCTTGAGCAATCTTGGGAGCACAACAAAGTTGCGGAATAAGTGTTAAATGTAAGTCTTATTCAAATAGTACTATATCTCGAGTATTTTATTGAAGATATATTGGTGGTGCACTTCTTCCACCATGCTTCTAAACTTCAAATTTGGGGATTGTTCAAGTAAAAAACTCTTTCATATTTCTGTCCTACTTATTACTTATACAGCCAAGTCAATAATACAGCACTGTTTTCTTCTTCTTGTCTTCGTTTGAAAATATGCCCTTTTCTTGTCGAGAATAACCAGTTCGGTAATGCTTTCACCAAATTTCTTGAAAATGTCCCTAGTCATATACAGATTTCTAAAATCTTGATCTGGGATGCACTCTTTATCTCATTGTTATTTATATCATAGGAGATCCTTCTTAAGATACATGTGATATTTATATATGCTTTTCAGCTTAAAACCTATAAGGAAGGTGCATATGCTCTATCCCGCCAATTTATTTGGAACCTTGAACTTGGTGCACAACTCAATGTAATATCAAACTTGACTTCCATCTTGAGTTCCGTTCTACACAGGCAAGGCTCTGCTCTATTGTGCATGGCCTTGATCGAGCCTGACCTTATTTTGTGATACATGTTTACGTATAGATAGGCATAATCTTTATGAATCCAACTTTTGATTTGTCAAATCTTAGGATATGTCTAATCTATTGTTCATCAATGACGGTAGTGATGACGAACATCAACTTATATAGATATGCAATAGTCAACATGCAATAGTCCAATCCCCCACGACCGTATTATCTACCACTGTGCAAGCAGTGTCTTCTCTTGAAGTGCATCTCTGTTTTTAGATTAGGAGGATAAGGAAAGAATAGTGTCAATAGAAGTACTACGGATTAATTCTTTCAGTTGCACATATATTCTTAATTCTTTTCGAGTATGTGTACAGTTACTTATACAGGTATTAAGGCTTCTCTCATATGTGTCTTTTGCATGAGAACTCCACATAGGAATGTAATTTCAGAAATTCAAATAGTTCATAAGGATTACAAAATAATTATTGGATCCATCTGCATCTAGGCTTCTTCATTTGTCCAGGAGATCTTTCTGTGAAAACCATGTAACTGTTGGAAGCCTTAGTTTTTTACTAGCACCAAGAGAAAGTGAACATCTTTCTTTATCTGGTAGGTGGATCGAGATGTCTGAACCTAGAGTAGATGTTTTTCAAGTATCAACGGGATTTTTTTTTTTTTTTTGCAAGTTGATATACATGAGCAACCTTTTGCATATCATGAGCAGTTTTTTGTTATGCAATGTAAATGGCATATTCACAGTTGCTGGGGCTATTGCTCTGCTGACTGGTTTTGACCAGTCTAGGAGAGAACAAACATCTATTCACTCCATCTACACAATTCATGATGTTGGGTGTATAGTTATAAATAGGCAATGTGGCTTAAGACCTCTTGGATTTACACTAGTGTGGTGTTTTTGTTACCCTCAGGGATGTGTTCCATGTTATGATTATATTCACCAAAATCATTTTTCTTTTTAAAATTTCGCCTTTGATAGGGAGTGAAAAGTGAGTGGTCCAAAATTAGAAGTGGATGTTAAAGGGAGTACAGTTATTTGTGGCATTCATATTGGTCTCTGCATTCAATTGTTTCTTTATTGGCTTATTCAATATACTTTCATGTTCACATTCATCATTGTGAGAGGGTGTGTGTGTTGGAAGCACTGATATTTGGATTCAAAGTTTGCGCTGCTTAGCCTTTAGGTATAGGTTTATGTCATTACTTTTGATATTTGGAAATGAATGTTAGCTTATGTAATGTTTACAATTGGATTGCTGAATTTATGTGGTGAGGAATATGATGGCGACATATGGCAGGCTGAACGCTACATTGCTATATTTGTTTGAACTGAAAATTTTAAATGTTTTTGATTGAAGAATTTGTGATGAAGTATCTAGAATGAAGTTAATTACGCGTGCAATGGATTTTCTCATCTTCAATACACTTTTCTTTTCAGCCATTGCAACAGTCGTCACGATTGCTGAGATTCTAAAGAACAATGGACTTGCTGTTGAAAAGAGTGATTTTCTTCACTTTTCCTTTGAGTTGATATTTTCAATTGATTATTCATTTCAAGTAACTCTTATTCTTACTAATACTCTTCTGCTGCAGAGATCACAACTTCCACTGTTGATATGAAGGATGAATCAAGAGGGCGATCCATCCAGAAGGCTAAGGTCAGTGAAGAGTTCGTGTATTTGTGTAAGATGCTTGTATTCTAGTTTCAACACAATTATGCTAGTGTACTAACCTCATTTACGGGCCCAGATTGAGATTTTACTAGGGAAGACAGAGAAGTTCGATGAGCTAATGGCTGCCGCTGCTGAGGAAAGAGATGCAGCAAATGCCGAGGAATGAACTAAGAATAAATGTGTTGCTTTTGCTCCAGATTAGCATCGTGTATTGTTTACTGCAATTGGTAGATTTCTGCTTAATCTAATTTCGAGAGAAGTTGGTCAAAAAAGTTCGGCCTTGTGGCCATTGTATTAGTGACTAACACCATGGCTTATTGTGTCGGAGATTGAAGTATAGATATTTATTTTGTATGACTGATTGAGGATTGGTGTTTTCATATCTCGGTTAAGAACATCCGGTGCCATTTTTCTCCAATTTTGTTGCCTGTTTCTTGGCATGTTCACTCATGAATGTCATTATGTGTTCGATTAGATCTATCGTTAGCTATCTTTGATTAGATTTATCGGCAATTAGCATCATGGGGGCGTAATAATCATAATAGTGTAGAAGCTTGAGGTACTTTGCTTTAAGGACTTTGTTCTAGTTTTCCATTTGTGATTTTAATTCCAGGTACGTTGGAATTTACAATTTCGTGTTTTGTTCTCTTGCACGCACCGTTTAGTTTCATGTGGATTCTCAATCATGCTTGATTAAACACTAAAATGTTTTCATGGTGGAATCCACAACTTAAATCAAACACTAAAACAATTATAAACCTTGAATTGGTGACAACTCATACATTGAATGTGATTCCAGGCGTAAGTCGCAAAAGAAGCAGCTTAGTATGTGTTATTATCACATGTTATAGATGCAAAGTACGCAAAATATTTGTCATAATATGAGATGAATTACATGCAACTACAATGAACACAATTTTGATGGGAGAAACCTTATTTTCCCGTGATAGACTTCAATTAATCCAAGATTTTGAAGACGATTCATATTTGAATTTTGCAATTAAGATTGATTTAAAATAGTGATAAATCTGAAATGTTGGAGGAAATTGACTTTTGAAATGTCAAATAACAAGATCTAATAAGAATTTGACGCGTAGACATTGCATCTATTTTGTTCTTCTTTTTTTTTTTACGAAAAGTTTCTTTTTGTGCTGCAAAATAACTGATTTGTTTCTAGATCAAGTCTAGGCATCGAGACACCAATAAAGGATGCGAATTTTTCTCGAAAATAAAAGAAAAATAAAGCTAATTTGTACCTCTTAAATTTCCTAGAATCAAATAGATTTATTAATTACTTTTCATCCATCAAAAGGCATGATAAGAAAAATTCAAATAATGATATTGTTAAGTATGGACTCGGATCCTCTCTGATTAGGTGGTAATTCAAAAAAAAAAAAGCATAAAACATACATCACATTTTCTACAAAGCTCAATAGCAAATTGGGTTCACAAATTTCTTGACAAGAGTAAGCTTTAGAAGCCATTTACGTAAATGACAAATCAAGAGTTTACTACAAAATGTTGAAACGTCTTGAGTGAGAGATTAGTGTAATTTACCCTATCGTACACAAGTTAATAAAGAAATATAACATTGTTTAAGGTTCCCATCCTCATGGAAGCTCCATAATTTTTCATGTGGGTCCTCAATCATGCTTGATGCGTTCTACAAAGAAGGAAACGATTAAAATGCCACAAGATTCGTTGATTGCGGCATAGATCGATGAAAAGGTCTACCATGATAAAAAGGCTAAAATTCAACAGTTATAGTAACCGCAATAAACACAATTTTGATTGCAAGAAGATCGATTATCTTTCTGCCAAAAACTCCTGTCGTCTTCAATACGCCGAACGATCCACTTTCGTATCGATACGACGACTAAAATTGTCCCAAAGTGTCATCGTCATGTTGGAGGAAAATTGATTATTGAAACGTCAACTAAAATTGTCCCAAAGTGTCATTGTCTGTAGTGTAGCTCAAGTCGATATCTATGTTTTTATGTGTTTATACGTTAATTTCAGTTTCTTGGTTAATTTTAATCTTATCTACTTCTTTATTACTAAAGGAGAACAACAAAAAAGTTATAATGAACAGTAACATAAGTTTCTAAACAATGAAAATAAAAATAAAATGAGAACCCACTTTTCAACCCATCCATTTACTCCCACGTTCTCTCCCACGTTCCCATTTCCCAAACTTCCCACGTTCCATCTTTTCTTCGATCTCAACCCCCTTCCGCTCTCGCGATCTCTCTCCCTCCCCACTTCCGCTCTCAACCGGTGGTGGCGACGACGACGAGATTTCTCTCCGCCGCCATCTCCAACGGTGACGACCTCTCCCCCTTCATCCGCCGCTTCTTCGCCCAGTTCAAGCCTGAGGCCCTCCTCCACAACCTCCGCCTCTTCGCCCGATCTAGGGAGTCCGAGATTGAGTCCGTCTGCACAGCTCACTACCAGGACTTCAATCGCGCCTTCGACGACCTCTGCTCCCTCCTCTCCAAGGCCGAAACCCTAAAAAGCTCGATTTCTGACTCCAACTACACTATCCAGTTCGCCGGCGGCCCGCTCCTGGCGTCGCTCACCCCTAATTCTCAATAACCCTCTCGATAAATAGGTTGTTTGATCTCTCAACAACCCTCTTGATTCCTTTCTCTCAAATGGGTAATCCTTCTTTCTTTCAAGTTTAATTCGTTCCCTTTCTAATTCTTAATGATTTTAGAATGGACCCATCAATTATTTTGATGTTTTCAGTCGGTTTTCCTCTAAAAATATTTTCTTGTCGAGTTGATTTTGTGATTTTACAAGAATTAATTATTTGGTTTTAATTGGTTCTTTATGTTGTTGATTCATTTTGGGGATTTTTAATATGGGCATTAGGGTGTCTTTTTTGTTGATTGATAATTAAATTTCTTTCCATTTTCTGGGTTTAATTTTATAGAGACAGATTTGATGAGTTCTCATTGGGACAATGACGATGAGTACG
>BQKN01063893.1:41249-65597 GCA_022839385.1 Asparagus kiusianus
CTTTCTTAGTGATTTCCTTTCCAGCTTGGATCTTGTTGATTCAGAAGATTCACATTCTTTTATCTATCATGATGTCGTGATTAGGCTTCAGCTTGTAGCGTAGCCTTTAAGCATTCCATTATTAGTTTCTACTCCTTTGGGATGGGTGTCTCTCTTAGAGAGTATCTATAGGAGAAGTATCATCAGTTTAGACGAGTCTGAGTCCTTGGTTGATTTGATCATCCTACGAATGTCCGAGTTTGATGTTATTCTTGGTATGGATTGATTATCATCCTACCATGTTAGTATAGATTGTTTTGCAAAGACATTCAGCTTGTGAGCATTCGATGTGTTTGAATAGATAGTAGCCCCCCCCCCCCCCCCCCCACACACACACACACAGTCTGACCAAAAAATAGCCCCAAAAACCCACAAAACAGCCTCAATTCAACTGCTTGGGATAATCTTCATTCTGTGAACAGTAAGCGTACTGTTCATGCTCTAATAGTAACAATAGTTGCTATTTATTATGGATTATGCCATCGTTCCGCCAAACCGTTGATGATATCTCGTCTCTACATCGAAGCCCTCCGCCCGTTCCTCATCAGCATGTGTACAGATTTCTTAGTATTAAATCTGTACGAGTGATCAACCATTTGCGGAGCCTTGACGGACGGAAGTTGAAGATCCATTTGATAAGAAATGAGTCCCCAGGGGAAAGCTTCAAGAGCTGATTGATCCGAGCTATGGCTTTCTTATCCAAGCCAACTGCCAAAAAATTTCCATGTAGCCTTTAGAAGTGAGCCGCAATGCAAATAGGGCTTTTAGCTTTAGTAGAGTAGTCAAAGTAAATATCCATGGGATCAAATTCCTATTCCTACATAGGGTAAATGATAGTGTTGTACGAAAATAATGATGACTAGTTTACCATTGTCATTTTCATTTTCACCATCACCACCGCCACCCTCATCAACAAAATAGATTCAGCTATACACACTTTCTTGTTCTATGCGGCCCTAAGGAGTAACTAAAATCTTATGATCAGTTACGACAAGTCATCAATTTTGACTATATTGGTGCCAGCTTCTGCAGAAGCAACTACTGCAAAGAAAAGAAATGCACGAACATTTTAAGGCTAGCTGTATGGTAAAAAATTGCTTGTTGGACTAGTTCAGAAAATGCAATAACCTTGAGATTCCCGAAAATAGGAAAAAAGTTTAACTCCAAAGGGAGCAGTGACATGTTGACATTGTTTAAGGATCAAACAGTTAACTCCAAGAAGGTATCCAGTGAACCAAGTGGAAACACCTCCCAATAGAAAGACAATTATTTGCCTGAGCAATACTAATACTTTTGACATGTTTTTGACTAACAACTTACATACAACAACTAACAAATAAGTGAATAGAACACAATAACGATCTGATCACCCTACAAGAGAACAGGGAAGTTTCAGTCATAAACTTAAAACTCAATACATCATTTAACAATTTTACCTGATTCAAATCCTCGGGAGCTCTATTACTGGTAGCCACGAGGACCGTCCCAGTACTTAATAATCTGCTTACAATTCCAGATAAGGCCACAATAGCAAATACATCAATAGTCTGTATGGAAATTGAAAAATTGCAATTAAGGCCTCACTGAATAATAGAGAATGAAATTGTCATTGAGGGTACAATTGAGCCTGTGTCTTGTTTTCAGTTATCATTTCAATTAAACTTGCCGCGTAAGAACTATATTTACTGAATATCATTGAGATTTACTGCAAGAAACATCAAGGCAATCAGAAGTTCATCACTGAAAGCGAAGTACCTTTTCTATGATTGTATCCTCCAGTACCATCACTAATTCTAAGTCAAATATAACCATGACCATGTATAAGCTTCGCATTCAGAAGGGAAAAAGTACCAGTAAAAGATAGGTAGAAGTAACTATATTTGATTATATATGGACATGATTGGTACCTCATGTAGCAAAATGAGCTATCAATGTCTCACCGCCAGATTATGTCTTGGTAAATCATTTACCAAAAAGAGCTGCCACCTCATGCCCATTATTTCCCGTACCTGTGTGTGTGCATGCTTGTGTGGGCTTGTGAGTATGAACATTAGTGTGCGTACGGGTGTGTGTATTCCCAGTTGATATATAACATGACCTGCTCCTTTACACCCTCATAAAATTGGTTACATTACAATAGCCATAAGATAGAACTCATGTGGAGCTTATCTTCAACCATCAGTCTTAAATATTTTGGAGCTCAGATGAGTACCAGTGCATTGTTTTACATGGCTATGGTTCTTCTTTTCACCATAACTTGACACTGGCTAAATTGCCAAAGAAAGCTAGCAGGTCATATGCTAGCAGGTCATATACATGGAGGAAGTCATTTACAAGATCAGAATAGCATGCAAGATAAGCAAAAAAGAATATTAGAAATGAAATATTTGAGATCTCAGAATTATGCTTCGCATTGTTTACAGATGTTAGGGAAGAGACAAAAAACAATGTTCTAAATGTACTTTCATGATACCTGTATCTCATCAAAACAGAGTATGCTCGCCCCACTCTTCTCAGTTTTCCTGTCAACAAGAAACTTATCTGCTACAGCAGGTAGGATATGTTTCCTTCGTACCTCCTCTTTATATTTCTCTTCTCCAATTAACCATTCTTTCACTTTTGTATCAAATGGGAGGTTAGAAACCCAGCTGCTTATTCTTGGGTGTGAAGATTTATCCTCAACCTGATTCTTCCAAATCTCATGCATATGTTCATGTATCTGAAGCATTGCCTGCCAAGATAGATGAAGCAAACTTGTGGAAGGTAGAAAAAAATTGTGATGCTCAGGCTGACTGCAAATTCACAGAACAAAAGATCTACCAATAGAAAGGAAAAAAAGCAATACACACAAGTGCATGCTGATCAAAATAAAGATAAAAATGGCGTGCACAATAGATATATTTTGATAGGAAAGGATAAAGTCAGTCTAAAATTTTTGTTATCAAGCAAACCGTAAAAAAGGTACTAGTTGATCATACTAGGAAAGGGATATTTACAGTGTAGAAAGATGGAGAGAGACTCAGAAATATAAAACATCTTGGATTCATGGTATGAGAATGGAGTATATATGCTTCATTGAGATGAGATAACCAGCAATTCTGCACTTGGATAATTACTAGGAATTCATAGTGAGATAAGCTTCATTGTGAAAAAGTAATACCAGTGGGGGACTGTCAATATTATTGTTCAAATTGTGAAGCTCTGCAATATCCAAATCACAGATCACAGAGAAGCTTACGACTTTCAATAACATTGGCATGATGTCATTAATATGAAGATCATTAATATATGCAACCATTTAGATTCCTATGAACACACTTAATTGATATGCAGCGGAAATTGGGGTACAAAAGCATGTTCCAAGTATTAGAACCTGTCATATGTGCATATATGCAAGAAGATAGGTAAAATCCAAGTTACATGTTAGCTAACATAAATATCTAGATGCAAACTGCTTTGTCTATAGTGTAACAAAGAAAGCAAAATAAACTGTACTCACCTCGTGAAAGTGAAACCTCCTTCTATGTTTAACAATACCTTCAGTGGCATAGTAAAACATGTCCATAAGCATTGTTTTCCCTGGACAATGCATAATTCAATCTTCAGGCTCTGTTTATCTAACCATGTACCACAAAAATATCGCGATATTTTGGGATTCCTCAACTTGAAATCTAGAAAAAATTTTGGTGTAAAATAATTACTACTCCAATTAATCACACTTTGGAAATCATATTTTCAACACATACGTACGCATGCGCACGCACAAAAACACACACACACACCATGAATCCAAATGGGCCCTAAGACAAGAATAGCCAAACAAACGATTTACAGGCAAAACTTTAGGCATGCTTGTCTTTAGAAGACAACAACCCCTTCCCACAGATCAATTCGGAAACCTTGTGCCGAATCCTCATGCTTTCAGTTGACTATTAAAATGAAAACCCAAAAACTGAAAAGGCTGAAATTTGAATGAGATGATTCAAAGAATTTCTTCAATGTAAATATGTACCACTTCCAACATTTCCATACAAATATATTCCTCTTGGAGCTGTAGGTGCAACTGGACGTCGACCAAGTAATGAATCTAACTTCTTCTCTCGATTAAGATACGAGACCATTTTCCCGACTCCAGGTTCTGGAGTTCCACGTCTTCCCCTGGGACAGAATTTTTTTTTTTTTAATTGAAGATGCTAGCTGCAAAACATATTTTAAAACTGCGGTTGAATGTTCAAAAACCACGGTTGAATGTTCAAAAACCATAAATAAATACATCAAAATAATCATAAATTCACACAAAGGGAGAAGATCATAAAATTTGCTAAGGGAGCCAC
Source organism: Asparagus kiusianus (assembly GCA_022839385.1). NCBI lineage: Eukaryota > Viridiplantae > Streptophyta > Magnoliopsida > Asparagales > Asparagaceae > Asparagus > Asparagus kiusianus. Next base: position 45,623 of record BQKN01063893.1, read on the forward strand.
AAACAATTTGTTATGCTAACCACATTCCCACACCACAATCTGTTGGAAATTTTAATTAAAAAGACTCAAATTTCATATAAGTACCATTCATCACTAAATCAATTTATTATTTTATTTATGAAATTTTTTGTAACCACTAATACCTTCATAAACCTATTAAATGGGGGTAATGTTATGATTAATACTTTCTATATAAAAAGGAAAGTTGTACTATATTCATATTAGTAAAAAGTTCATAAAAGAACAAGAGAGAAAATTTTCCTTCCTAATTCTCCATCCTCATACATACTCTAAAATATATTCCCTTCTTTCATCTGGACATGTTTCACAATTCACATACAAGTAGAGATCGCCACCCCTCAGTATTTGTCTGTTAAGGGTTGCGGCAGATAAGGGTGTATAGCTATTGGGTATGATGCCTTGGGTTACCACACCATGTCAGTGCATATCTTTTAGGCCGGTGACTGCATGCATATTTTGAGCCGGTAATATTTACCTATGTTTTACAATTTTAATTTATATTGTATATAACTTAATTATGGAGCTAAATTTTAAACACAAACTTGTAAGACATCATCCTTAAATATGATTTTTGACTGCCACATTACCCATGTAGTGTGATGCCACCACGTTTCTAACACGTTTTGTGGACAACATAATCGAGAAAACTAGTTAGTATGGCAAGGTGATATAGATATCAGATTATCTGTGAAATGCCATAAAGAGGGACACTAAAGATCTACTTCATGTCATAACAAGCCTTAGTTTCAGTAAAAGTAGCTTACCTTAAAAACCACTTGTCAAAGAACCTACTTCTTCGAGTGTCATTTTCTTTTGTCCATACACCATCCTGTTGTTTAATCTGAGCTTCCTCCAGCAGAAGTTTGCGATGCTCAATCTCTCTATTCCTTTCCCAATTAGCAAGCTTTTCCTTTCAAATATATATTAAAAAGAGGCCAAACTTCTTTAGAAAAGATCACATAGTGAATTTTACAGAACATGACAGAAACTTTTGCTTTTTCAGCGATTGTTAAGACGTACATGATACTCCTCCATCTTGTTCTCATACTGTTCCAGTCTATCGAGTAGCCCTTCCAATTCGATAGCTACTTTTTCTTGGTGGATATCATGTTGAAGTTTCCCTTGCTTAACCATACCCCTGTAGAGAGTAAGTGGGCCTTCAAGAGACGCACTCAAAAAAATGAAGAGACACGGATTAAGCTCATCAATAGCCAGAAAACAGTATTCCAAATAAGTAATGATTTTTTAGCTGTTCTTTTGAAGTAGATTTATGAAAGAAAATTATACAAGATTTATGCAAGAAAATGACATTGAAATTTTATAAAGCTGATTTATCCCATACAAACAATGCTACCACCGCGTGCCACCTAACACTGCTAATCAAGACGACTAGCTCTGCTGAAACTACCACGATAAAACTAAGACTTAGAAGCAATAAGATTGCTGCTAATCGAGTAACAAGATGAAACAGCCTATTAAACTCTATGTGCTCTTGCTCCCTGCATGACTACTATCACTATACCAGTGCAAACAAATACCTCACCAGCAAAAGGAGGGAGGATATGTAACATCGAAGCAAGTCGAGAAAATTCCATGAAAGAATTTCACTACTTTTATTTTCTCTTTGTTAAGCTACTAATGAACTAACCTTTGTTGTATTAACATCTGTTGCAGCGAGGGAGGCTTCACAGACACAGAAGATGTCTATATAAGAGTAAAGAATAACAACACTGAATAAACACAGTGCAGACAAAGAGAACATCACAAAAGAATTTAACATGGTTCGATCAGTATGACATACGTCTACAGGCGAGAACAACAGAAAACTTCAATAATCACAAAAGAAAAGATTACAAAGGAGATCACTCTCTATCCAGATACTCACACAAAGAAAAAGACAAATTCTTTCTATCTCTCTCTCTTTTCTCTCTATTCTTCTTTGCGTCTGATGCTGTAAACTCTCTCCCACACCCCCTTTTATAGTTTACAAATAATAATAATAAATAACAAATGGGTGGTGTAACAAAGAGGGAGAAGGTGAAACAGTAATATTAGGTAATGGGTCAAAGTTTGTATCAAACTTAACTTTTGCTTCTCTTCTTTCAAAGTCACGTTTCACAAATCTTCACATTAACTTTGAATATGAAGATTTTCTCTTCTTTCTTGCTGTCTCGTCAGAAGCCCTTACGGGCTTAACCTCCACTTTGTCGAACTCCAAGCAATTTGAGATAATGCTCGAACTTGCGCGAAGGTACGACCTTCGTCATCATATCTGTTGGATTATTTGTATTACTAATTTTCTCAATTCTGATGACTTTAATTTTTCTAATAAAATGATACCTGACATCTATATGTTTGATTCTTTCATGATACATCTGATGCTTCGTCAAATGTATAGCACTCTGGCTGTCACAAAATATCGTAGTAACACCTTAGTGTAAACCGAGATCTTCAACCACATCTCTCAACCAAATCTCTCAACCAAATGGTTTCTTTCACTGCTTCTGTCACTGTCATATACTCTGCCTCTGTAGTAAATAAAACAACTGTCAACTGTAAAGTCGCCTTGTAACTAATGACACTACCTGAAAGAGTGAATATATAACCTGTCAGGGATCGTCTCTTATCCAAATCGCCCGCATAATCTAAATCAGAATAGCCAAGTATTCTGCAATCTAAGTTTGTATTACTGCCAAAATATAAACCAATATTAGATGATCCTCTCAAATATCTAAGTACCAATTTCACAGCCTACCAATGGACCTTTTCAGGCTTATCTATATACCGACTCACAACACTGACTGCATGTGAAATATCTGGACGGATGCAGACCATAGCATACATAATATTTTCAACTGCACTAGCATAAGGAACACAAGACATATACTGCTCCTCAGTCTAAGGTGACAAATCTGCTGAAAGACGAAAATGAGCAGCCAACGGAGTCTTCACAGGCTTGGCATCAAGCATGCTAAATCTTTCCAACACCTTCTTGATGTATTTCTCCTGAGATAGGAATAAACTTCCTTCTTGCATATTTCTATGGATCTCCATCCCTAAAATCTTCTTTGCGACTCCCAAACCCTTCATCTCAAACTCGTGTTTGAGTTGAGATTTTAACTCGTTGATTTCTAACATATTTTTAGCTGCAATCAACATGTCATCAACATACAAAAGTAAATACACAAAAAATCATTATTAAGTTTTTTATGATAAACACAACTATCATATTTACTCCTAAAGTAACCATGCTCAAACATGAAAGTATCAAACATATAGATGTCAGGTATCATTTTATCAGAAAAATTAAAGTTATCAGGATTGAGAAAATTAATACTGTAGATAATCCAGCAGATATGATGACGAAGCCCGTACCTTCACGTAAGTTCGAGCATTGCCTTGAATTGCTTGGAGTTCGACAAAACGGAGGTTAAACCCGTAAGGGGCTTCTGGCGAGACAACAAGAGAGAATATGAAGATCTTCATATTCAAAGTCAAGGTGGAGATTTGTGAAATATGCCTTTGAAAGAAAAGAAGAAAAAATCAAGTTTGATACAAACTTTGACCCATCACCTAATATTCCTGTTTCACATTCTCCCTCTCTGTTACACCAACCCTTTGTTATTTTTTATTATTATTTGTAAACTATAAAATGTGGGTGTGAGAGAGAGTTTACAGCATCAGACGCAAAGAAGAATAGAGAGAAAAGAGAGAGAGAGAGAGAGAGAGAGAGAGAGAGAGAAGAGATAGAAAGAATTTGTCTTTCTTTGTGTGAGTATCTGGATAGAAAGTAATCTCCTTTGTAATCTTCTCTTTTGTGATTAGTGAACTTCTCTGTTGTTCTCGCCCGTGGACGTAGGTCATACTGACCGAATCACGTTAAATCCTTGTATGTTGTTCTCTTTGTCTGCACTGTATTTATCCAGTGCTGTTATTATCCACTCTTGTATAGACATCTTCTGTGTGTGAGGAGCCCCCCGCTGCAACAACATCAAATACACCCCTTTATCTTTAGCTATATAAATCTCAATAAAATATTAAAAAGATCATACACCTAATTAATCATGTTTTTATAATAATCAGAAGAAACTCTCTTTAGTTCAAACTAGAACTTGAAACTAAAGATTGTTTTTGTTGGATATAATTTTTTAAAATAAATTTATGTGGACCCCATGATTATGACCTTGGCCTAACATCATTTAAAAAATGAAACCTCACATGGGCGACTAAAATGCAGGTGACAAATTTTTTCAAAAGGCGTGGGGCCCACCGAAGAAAAAATTAGGATGTGGGCCCCATATGCATAGTAAAATATATTATTTTATTAGTGTATAGTGTTTTTCCAAGCACTATAAATAGACCTCAAATCCTTAAGGAAATTTCATTCCAAAAATAACAATCAATATATACAGATATAGATTGTAAAATAGCTTGTGCTTATAGGAATTTTACCTGATAGATCGAGAAGATCTTTTGCCTGATAGATCGAGGAGATCTTTTGCCTGATAGATCGAGGAGATCTTTGCCTGATAGATCGAGGAGATTTTTACCTTATAGATCGAGGAGATCTTGACAGTAATGGGTCGGTGCACACCAGAGTACTAGACTGTTGTTCCTGGAAACAATTTGGCCTTGGGATCCTTACACCGGAGTAGGCTAAATAATGCTTTAAGCACAGCGTTTTACAAACGCACAGCAGCTGAGTTAAAAATTTTAAATTACTGCACTTTAATTTTCTGTTTAGTTTTTGCTTTTATATATCTGTATTATTCCATATTTAACCATAGACGCCAACAATCTTAAAGTATTATTTTGATCTACCATGGATCCTGCGAGGACTCTTGGAGTGGACTTGTAATAGCCCAGGAAAAAAAACACATATAAAAAAATGATAATATATTAAAAAATGATATAAAATAGAAATATAAAAAAAAAGAGAGAAACTTACCAGCTTGAGCTGGCTCATTTAGAGCCTCTTGAAGAATCCCAAAATGACTGTTCTTTCTCCTTTAATCCATGAAATCATCCCTATGATCCTAGCAGCTCTGAGGTCGTTAGCCTCTGTCTCACCTTCTCTTTTTAAACCGATAACTTAGGAGATGGAAGAATGAAACAGAAAGAGAAAAAGAAAATGAAGGAAAACCAACGAAAAAAAAGAGAGAAAAAAAGAAGAAGAAGAAGGAACGTGATCAACATCCCCAAGTTCAAATCAGTTAAGGTATAACACTATCCTCATGTTTAAGTCTAAAATTTCTTGATTTAGAAGAAGTAAATCTGTTAATAGAATAGTAATAAACTGATAAATTGATGATTTGATTAACTGTTTTTGTAAATAAGAGAGGAAAAATTACTAACCCTAGTTTTGACGAGGTCTGACCGTCGGCTACCCCTGAACACCGACGATCCCTTGCCGCAACCTTGGGGCTTTGGCGAGACAGGGAGAGGGGGAGAGAGAGAGTGGAGAGGAGAAGGAAACCAGGAAAAAAAATCACCGAAAGAAAAAAAAACGGAAAAGAAAAGAGAGAGGAGGAAAAAATAAAGAAACGAAGAAGAGGAAGATGATCAGGAATCTGGAGTTTTGATAAGGAAAGTAAAATTACCTTTAGCCCCTGAAACATAATTTTTTTTTTTGAAACAAACCTTATAGTAATAAGTTATAGTTGAAAAAGGACTGGAAAAATATTTATCAAGCCCATGTCTTTTGTTCAGTTGTAAACAAGTCCAATCTGAAGAATAAAAATTAATTTTTTAGGCTTGATAAATTCCCTATAACCCCCTGTTTTATAGTAAATTACTAGAAAGTCCAAAAGCTAGTATATGAAAATTATAAAATTTTGATAACTTGCTAAAATTAACAATAAGCTCATATGTACTGTAGAAATTAATTATTATTGATTATATTTGAATTTATTAGATTCTAGATTATGAATTGATTTACCTATTATATACGTTTGTTCTGAATTAATAATTAGTCATGTATCTTACATTATAGGTTATGGTTGATATTCGGGAGACAAATATTTTGAGAAAGTCGTGACCACTAAAGGTGAGTTTATTTCTCACTAGTATTTTTATAATATGAAATTGCATGAGTTTTATATTTGATTTGTCTTGTGATAAAAAAATAATAATAAATAAATAAATAATATATCTTTTCGTGTATATTAAAGATTTGACTTATGTCTATTATGGTCTATCCTATAATACGATGTTAGCCTCATACAATATATGAAAAACAAATTTGATTTTTTTATATAAATTATGAAAAGGAAAAATAAATTTGGCTCTCATGCAATTTTTAAATAATTGTAGACTTTGGTGTATCTGAATGTCTTGATGAGGTATTTGGAACGTATTTCAACAGTTTAACGGATTCAAAGATTTTTGTAACTTAGTATCTGATAAAAGAAAAAAATAAACATCCGTAAACTGTTTTAACAGAAATGAGGAGCTTTATCTTGTAAATTTTATTTGAAATATCTGCAAATTCTAATATGCAAAGTATTTCTCATTTGATATGTGATCTCGATGTTTTCAAACCCTCAAATAGTCCACTATGGATTGGTTCTGCCTGCCATATGGTGAATGCACCTTTATTTGACCCTTCTGTATTGGCCTTGGCTCATCTGTATTGGCCCTTCTGAAATCTGTTCTGGCCCCTCTGTATTTGGTCGGTAGCCTATGGCAGTGTTAGGTGCATTCGGTTCTCGAGAATTATATGTTATCTGATGCGATTTACGCATTCCCTTGCTACTGGGCTAAAATTCGTAGCCTTAGTGTGACCTATGAGGTGACTTTTACATTCATAAAATACTCATCGAGAAATAAGATTCTGATAATTGATTGTGAAATTAAGAAAACAACAATTCTCTGATTTTGTACAAATTAGTAGTTCTTTTCCTTCTTAATATTTACCTTGATTCAAAAATGGTTTGATTTCAAGAAATTTCACAGTTTATTCAGTTGCACATGAGAAAGAAAATATAATTGTTGTATTCTTTCAAAAAAATGACAATATTATGATATTTGGATCGTATTATGCTATTTGTGAATTTCTCATGCAAAACTTAAAATTTGTTAATTTCTGAGAACTATTCTTATTACTATTTTGTTAGTTATCTAGAAACTCTAGTGGGCAATGTTCTCACTGAGCGCTAGCTCATTCCGTTATTTTTTTAAATTTTTTTTTCAGATCCGACGTAGCTTCATAGCAGCCGAACTTTTGTGTTGAGCTTTTGGCTGAGAGGCGTTATATGGAGAGTCTCTTCTTGTTGATGCTACCTTTAGCACATTTTGTTTTGTTTTGTAAAAATACTTATAACAGTGAGCTTGTGGGTTGTAAGTACCGATCATATATTTATAGTTACTCTGATTTCTATCATCAGCAGGTTATGAATATTTTTAAAATAAACTATGTGATATGAATTGCCAGGCTTGACTCGTGCATAAGACTTGTCTAGTGCACGGGTCGCTGCTGTCGCATACCCCGTATTTTATGAATTTCCGCTGCAGATTTCGGGGCGTGACAGGACTGTCTTAAGTTAGAGAACTTTGACAGTTCTAACTTCAACGCATGGCGTCGGAAAGTAATCTTCGGGATGCAAGTATGCAACTCCTGAAAATCTACTATGTGGTTTCTGAGGAAAAACCCGACTCTGAAGAAGACTCTGAAGCTGAAGCCTCTTGGGCTAGAGATGATCACTTCTGCAGGAGTTATCTCCTTAACTGCCTGGCCGATCATCTAGCAGATGCTTACACCAACAAGCCCTCTGTAAAGGAAATCTGGAATGCTCTGAAGGATCAGTACAAGGATGAGGAGAAGCTGTTCAAATCTTACCTCATTGACAAATTTCTGGACTTGAAGTTCGAAGATGATACTGAGGTTTTACCTCAAGTCAAAAAGCTTGAAAAGCTTGTTACGAAGCTGAAGGTTGAAAAGATTAGTCTTTATCAAACCTTCATCTCTTGTGCAATTATCAACAAGCTTCCTCCATCTTGGATGTCATTCTTCACTAATATTCGACGAAGAAAAAGACAGGTGACTCTGTCTGACTTGAAGAGGTTTATTTGGATCGAGGACGAGACTCGGACTCGCACGAAGACTGAGCTCATTACTAAGCAGAAGGCGTCTGCTAACATGGTGGCTGCTAACTCTGAAAAGGGTAATAATTCAGCTTTCAAGAAGAAGAAGTCTTTTAACAGAAAGAAGAATCAGAATCTGAAGAACCTGAACGTTCAGAAGGAGTTCAAAAAGAGCGGCAAATGCTTCAACTGTGGGAAACAAGGACATTTTGCCAAAGACTGTAGAGCACCAAAGAAGGAAATAACACACAATATCAATCAAGTTGATGATTGTGTGGCCATGCTCTTTCAGGTAACAACTCCAAGCAACATCTCTAGTTGGTGGTTAGATACGGGTGCTACTTGTCATGTATGCTCCAATAAAGATATGTTCTCTTCTTATGTTGCTACCAAAGAGAACGTATCAATGGATGATCGTTCCGTGGTTCTTGTTCTTGAAACTGGGACTGTGGTGCTGACTCTTTCTTCAGGAAAGACTCTCACATTAAAGGATGTGAAACATGTTCCCTCAATTGTTAAAAACTTAGTCTCTGGAAGCATGCTGTGTGATGCAGGCATGAGGCTGGATTCCTAAGGAGGAAAGGCTGTATTATCCTTCAAGAAAATGTATTTTGACAATGCATATCGTACTGATGGCATATATAAAATCAGTACGAGTGCACCCAACCTCGTTATAAATGAAGTATCCTCTTCTGCTTACTCCTCTGTGTTATGACACAATAGGCTGGGACATGTAAATTATAGAAAATTATCCAACATGGAGAAGTTAGGATTACTTCCAAAATGTGGGGGTAACAAACCTGAGAAGTGAAGTTTGCGCGCAAACAAAGCTGACGAGGAAGCCATTTTCAAGTGTCACGAGGAGCACCAACCTGTTGGATCTGATTCATTCAGATACTTGTGACTTCAAGAGCTTCATCACTCGTGACGGCAAGAAGTACTTCATCACCTTCATTGACAATCATTCTCGCTTCTGTTACGTTTACCTGTTGAAATCTAAAAATGAAGCCTTCAGCAAGTTTGTCGAATTTCAGACTCGAGTGGAGAAGCAGCTTGGACTTTAGGTGAAAAGACTTAGGAGCGACAGAGGAGGAGAGTACCGGTCTAAAGAATCGGAAGCATACTTCAAGGAGCATGGAATCATTGCTGAAACTACTGCTCCGTATTCTTCGCACTCTAATAGGATTACAGAAAGAAAGAAGCACATTGACCGAAATGGTGAATTCGATGCTAATCACATCTGGTCTACCTACCTGCTATTGGGGAGAAGCTTTGCTAATGACAAACTGGATTCTGAACAGAGTACCCTATTCCAAAACTGGTAATACTCCTCATCAGTTATGGTTGGGATATCCAGATTCTTTGGATAGTCTCAAAGTGTGGGGTGTCTCGCATATGTTCGAATTCCAGATATCAGAAGGACTAAGCTCGGACCAAAGGCAAACAGATATGTGTTTCTTGGTTTTGCTGGAGATAACAATGCGTGTAGGTTCCTGGACCTTGGAACCAACTCCATCATTGAAGCTCGGGATGCAGAATTTTTTGAGGATAAGTTTATCAAACATAAAGGCTTATTGCTCAAAGATGTAGCAGAGAATGCTAATACATCAAATGCACAAGAGGAGCTAATCAATGATGAATGAGTTATCGAACCATATTCCAAGCGCGTCAGAAGACAGAAAGTTTTTAGAGATGACTTCATCACCTATAATGTGGAAGGAGATCCACAGACTTTTCAAGAAGCAATGCAGTCAACAGACGTTCTTCTGTGGAAAGAAGCTATAGATGATAAGATAAATTCATTAATCCAAAATCATACTTGAGGGTTGGTGGATGTACCTGAAGGTGCTAGGCCTATCAGTTGTAAGTGGATCTTCAAGAAGAAGCTCTGTCCTGATGGTACTATTAAAAAGTACAAAACAAGACTGGTGACGAAAGAATTCTCTCAGAAAGAAGGTATAGACTTCTTTGATATTTATGCACCAGTTTGCAGGATCACTACCATTAGAGTGCTTATCGCATAAGCGGCGATTAAAATGTTCGTCATACATCAGATGGATATGAAGACTGACTTTCTCAATGGAGATCTCACAGAAAAGATCTATATGAAGAAACCAGAAGGACTTGATGCTCCAGCTGGTAAGGTTTGTAAACTTGTTAAGTCATTATATGGACTTAAGCAGGCACCAAAACTCTGGCATAAGAAGTTCGATGGCGTTGTTCGCAACAATGGGTATCAAGTCAGTGAATCTGACAAGTGCCTATATATCAAGGTCATTGAAAGAAAGGTGGTGATCATCTGCCTCTATGTAGATGATATGCTTATCATAGGGAGTGATTTGGAGATTGTAATATCTACTAAGAAATTTCTTTCAGCACAGTTCAGCATGAAGGACCTTGGAACTACGGACGTGATTCTCGAAATCAAAATCATATACTCTGAAAAGGGTATTGGATTGTCCCAATCTCATTATATCGAGGACATGCTACGAAAGTATGGCTACTACAACCTGCCAGAACTGTCAGTGCCATATGATTACAACAAGAAGCTTCGATCAAACACTGGAAGACCAGTAGAGCAGCTGAGATACTCAAAGATCATTGGGAGTCTAATGTACGCGATGAGCTGCACAAGGCCAAATATAGTATTCGCTGTAGGAATGCTTAGTAGGTTCACAAGTAATCCTGGAAAGCTTCATTGGGATGTTATCCAGAGATTGATGAGATACTTGAAAGGAACTACAGGTCTGGGCCTATTCTACACTGGATATCCGGGTGTAATCGAAGGCTATTCAGATACGAGCTGGTGCTCAGAACCAGATGAGTGCAGATCTACTGGAGGTTTTGTCTTCACCATAGGTGGAGCTGCTATCTCGTGAAAGTTTAAGAAACAGACTATGATTGCACAGTCATCGATGGAATCTGAGTTCTTCGCACTCTATGTTGCAAAAGATGAAGCAGAGTGGCTCAGTTGTATTCTCCGAGACCTTCCATTGACGGAATTGCAAGGCGTAATTACTATCTATTGTGATAATCAAGCGACGAGTGCTGTGGCAGCGAACTCGTTGTACAATGGAAAGAAACGGACCATTCGTCTGAAGCATGGCTATTTGAGAGAGCTCATTTTTCAAGGAGTCATTTCTGTAATTGACGTCCGATCTTCAGAGAATGTGACTGATCCTTTGACTAAGGGTCTGAAAAAGGACATAGTCGAAAGGACGTCTGCTGGAATGGGTCTTAAAATTTTGTAAGTCTTACAAATACTTACCATGTTTATTAAGTTATTAGTTCAAAGCTTATGCTACTAATAATAAAATAATTGGTTCAAAAGTCAAGTAAGATTTGCAAAGTTTGGTAAGTCTTACAAATACTTACCATTTACATCAGTTATTAGTTCAAAGCTTATGCTACTAATGACAAGATAAATGGTTCAAAAATCAAAGTAAGATTTACAAGTGAAAGGGTTCAAGTTTTCTTGGATTAGTCGGTGTCTAAGGTAAGGTTTGGGGGTTATGTAACGCGCTCCGCAAGGAACGGGGTACTTAATTGATCTTTGATCAACCTCTAATACTATCCTTACCTGGCTGAACTACCCGAGTAAAACGTTGATCTTTTCACTTAAAATCCTATCATGTAAAGGGGATGGCTGTTAAGCCTTAATGAGTCCAAAACATTTCGGATGCGGGGTGTTAAATAGGAAACACACCTAAATGACTCACCTAGAATCCTATCATGAGAGAGGATGGCTATTAAGCTTTAATGAGTTCAAAGCATTTCGGATGCGGGATGTTTGATAGGAAACATGTCTAAAGAACTCACCTATACATGGGTGGAGATTTGACCGTCTCCTATGATGTCTTGTGGAAAGATACCTAGAGTCCTAGCAGAAACCAGGACATGTATAGGCCATAAATGTGCAAAGACAAGGCAAAGACAAAGGCAAGTGTGGTTCAAAGTGAAAACTACCATAGATAAGTTTGATCTTGTGTGATCACTGAATTTTTAGACATGTGCCGGTTCAAGTATCTGCGACACCATGCATCTATCTTTTATTCAATTGGTCTAAAGGGGATTCAAGTCCTTGCGACATCTACCTTATGCACAACGATTGAAACAACGGCACCATTTAACGACTCTGGTTTAAAAAACTTGTGGGGGATTATTGGATATAATTTTTTAAAATAAATTTATGTGGGCTCCATGACCATGACCTTAGCCTAACATCATTTGAAAAATAAAAAGTCACATGGGCGGCTAAAATGCAGGTGACAAATTTTTTCAAAAGACTTGGGGCCCACCGAAGAAAAAATTAGAACGTGGGCCCCACATGCATAGTAAAATATATTATTTTATTAGTGCATAGTATTTTCGCAAACACTATAACTAGACCTCAAATCCTTAAGAAAATTTTATTTCAAAAACAACAATCAATATATACAAATATAGATTGTAAAATAGCTGGTGCTTATAGGAATTTTGCCTGATAGATCGAGGAGATCTTTTGCCTGATAGATCGAGGAGATCTTGACAGTACTGGGTCGGTGCACACCAGAGTACTGGACTGCTGTTCCTGGAAGCAATTTGGCCTTGGGATCTTTGCACCGGAATAGGCCAAATAATGCTTTAAGCACAGCGTTTTACAAACGTACAGCAGCTGAGTTGAAATTTTTAAATTACTGTACTTCAATTTTCTGTTCAGTTTTTGCTTTTATATATCTGTATTATTTCAGATTTAACCATAGGCGCCAACAATTTTTTCTCCGCACGTTAACACAAAGATACCTGACTAGTTGATGATCCGGCCTATTAAGAAACATCACGAATCGCATTGTAACCTCTGATGCTTGCCGCGCCATTAGATTAAGGTTTATCGTACTTTATTTCTTTCAGTAACATTATTCAATCTTATGATTATAAGACACAATTTATCACAAAATTTCGCCATCACCATAAACACATGCCATTGCAATCACGATAAGATATCACAATTCGCATTACAATTGAATTCGTCAAATTTCAAAGCCCTAATTGAAATGCGAGATAGGGTTGGGATCCACCTGGACGCCGCCGCGTTGATCGCTGCGGCTGATCGCAGTAGAAGCAAACGCTAATCCTCTGAACCGCCGGCGATCCATGAGCTAGGGTTCTGAGCGAGATCGCTCGGTACAGAGACGACGCAGAGAAGACGATCCCTCTCATAACTCGCCGAGAAGAAAGAGAGAGCTTTGGGGATAGCTGAGGATCGATCTCGGGAACAAGAAGAAGAACTGCGAACCGCGAGCGACGTGGTGTCATCAACCGATCATTGATGCACACGTGTCAGCGTCAGAATAAGGACGCTTGTTCCAAATGATCGCCTCTCGTTGTTCGGACAAGAGGCAAGAGGGGTTGTCGCTGGAAAAGGACTGCGGTTGATACGTGCTTGGCTTGTAACAGCACGGGATAGGTACGATAACAAGTTCCGTAAAGAGCACTTATATTGTTTCAACTACTTTACACTTAAATACACCAACTTGTATTTAGTAGCAAAAAGATACCCTAAAATTTCTTAAACATGTACTTATATACCCGTATTTTTTTAGCGGCAATTAAATACGCTAATATTTTTACAACTAGCACTTAAATACCCTAAAGAATTTAAATTTGACACGTAAGTAAGCTAAACTTTTTAGAAGTTGCACATAAATACCCCGAGTTATGCAAACTTGGGTGTATTTAAATGCAAGCTAAAAAATCTTTAGAGTATATAAGTGCCGCCAAAAAAAAGTAAGGATATACAAGTGAACGTTTAAAACCTTCAAGGTATTTGCTCGCTATTAAATATAAGTGGGGTATAGAAGTGAAAAGTTGTCTAAACAATAGGGTGTGTAAGTGCTATTTGGCCAGAAATAAAGTTCCGGTTTATAATTGAATTTGGTAGGTTCAACTTATAAATAAACATAACAAAAGCCTAAAAATTTTCATGTAACGCGCCAGGTAGGGGTCGAACCTACGACTTTCTGCTTAGGAAACAGACGCTCTATCCACTGAGCTACAGGCGCTGATGCTTTCTAACATAAGTAACTCTCTTACAAATACCTATAAGTAACGTGCTTAATCCAAAAGTAGTTGAACGAAGCCCGTAGCATAAAAAAGACTTAAATCTGCTAGAGGAAATAGATATGCAGCTTCGTTAACAATATTTCTTATCAAATTTAGTATGTCACCAATGAAAACAGAAATCTACAGCAGATGTATAGGACACTCGATCTCAATCTAAACAACTCTCTAAACAAGTAACCCGAGATGTATAATTTAGTAGGACCGTAGCTCCACAGCATGGTAGAAATCACATCCAAAGTCATTGGGATTGGTCGACACACTGTGCATGCTAGTGCAAGAACTTGATTGCTCTAGTGTCAACATGAACCACCAATTATCATACCATAAACAAGGAACAGTAGTCATTTCTTTTCCTTCATAGTATTCATGTTACAAAACCAGCAACAAAAGTTTTTGTTTTTATTTGAGGCTAATTTCGGCGAAGGAAAAGAGAATACAGACTAGAGTTTTCTTAACTGCAAGATACTGCAGTATGAATTTACAGTTGACAAGGTTCCTGTATCACATACACATTTTGTCAATCATGACAAGATTAAACGGAGGATTTCCCCAGAATACTTGAAAGATTTCTCTGTCTCCTCCAAGCAATGATTCTTCTCCTCTCTTGACCAGCTCTGAGAAATATCATAAAGAAAAGATATCCCAGTTTTCAGAAAGTGAAGAATACTCAAATTGCTATTAAAACACAAGCACTACGCAAAAGGAAAGTGTTGCTTAATCATTAAGAGTAAAGACAGAGACTCACATTAGCTACTTGGTTGAGCTTCTCTCTGACATTCTGCAACAGCTGAGAAAGTTCCCCATCCCACTTGTAGAACTCAAGCTCCTTCTTGTCAAGAATTTTCTCCGCCACCTTGACAACAAGGAGTTGCAAGGCAAAAATACACAAGAAATCATTAGCTAGAACACTTGTAGCCATTAGTTTACTAGTACCAAGTTTAAACATTCATCAGGGAGACAATCCTCGGTTACTTATCACAGAATAGAAACCTCGATTTGTTCACAACTTTGGCAAGTTATGCTATATACTTTTGGAGCAAAGTTTCTTTGATTCAATTTGAAATGAGAAGAGGAAATGATTAGGGACTAAGAATTAATGCTTGTGAAGGTAGTCATGTATCAACGGAAGAAAGAAGTATCCTTCCTCACATGCCATTGTTATTGTTATGGGCTTTTTCCAATATTAGTCCCTTAAGTTTTTAATATTTTCAAATTAGTCCTTCAAATCATTGAACATTGCTATTAGATCCCCTGGTGCTCTTGATTGGAGGGATTAATTTGAAACAACTTATAAGAATTGGGGGACCTAATAGCAATTTTGATGGTGTGAAGGGACTAATTTCAAAATATTAAAGATTTAAGTGAGTAACATTAAAAGAACCTATTTTTATCCCATCATCTACTAGAATTGGAGTTCTCATTATCCTGGTGGAGGGTATTATTGAAGCAAAAGATACCTTTTTACCAATCATTCGGCCCCCAGCTGAATGTGCAAAATATACGTTGTAGAAGTGACAGATGAATGCTTGAGGATCCTTTTCGGATAGCTCTTCCAAATGATGAGCATAGGAGACCCCAGGAGATGACGGTTCAGGAATGGCATGTCCTTGTGCCTTGAACCACTCCAAGTCCTTTGCCAATTTTTCAGATCTTTCCAAGCCCGTATTCCTGAATTCAGCATCTGCAATCAAGACATCATTTCATAAAGTTTCATAAGGAGTCTCTTTCTTAATTACAAAATATGCAAACAATATTTCTCCTCTTATTACTCAAGGAGTGCTTAGCAGGGAAAGTCTTCATGTGAATTCTGTCAGTAAAAACTAGCAACTTTACACAAAACTTTAGGCGTAGTCAGTGCACTAACAGTTCATGTACTTCCATTTAAAGTTTTAGTTAAAACACATTCTGAGGCATAGTCATGACTCCCAGGCGAAAGAGTCGAATGAAACGCATGTCAAGCTCCAACTAAAGCTTAGCTATTTATTTATTTGAGAATAGGTCTGATACAGAGTTTTTTTATAATAAATAAACTAATATTTACAGAGATAGGGATACACGGGGAGGGAGGGAGGAATGAGGAAAAACAAAATTGTGTGAGGTCTTCCATTTCTGTGTAGCTATAAGTGATATCCACTAAGCATGTCCAACTATCTTCATAAGAAATGTTTAAAATTATATAAATAAACAGACATGTCGATATAAATATGGCGCTCTAGTTTCTGTACTATGTTTGTGGATCACCTTTAGGAGATAATGAAGCAGATTTATTGATAGCGTAATTTTAAGCTGCTACATGTCACAAGAACTACCTACCGAAGTCAACACTAGAAAGGATATATATTCAGTATTTGACAGTAAAGCAAAGTAGGAAACTGTTCGGAGGTGAAAATTGAATTAAGGCACTTGGGTTAACCTAGTGATTATGAGATAACTAGATTTGATGCATCTGCACCACATCCATTCGATAATTATAAATTTATTATCCACATATGAGTTCTGCTCTTTTTACTTCATAATATTGCAACCAGGAAGAAAAAATTAGTTTTTCCTTGAAACTGAATTTAAAATGTGGCCATTCTACAGAAATCACATTTGATTTTCAATTTATACATAAACCACATTTGAACGGATTTTTATTGCAATCAACCACCTGGACCGACTTTTCAGTTTATTATTATTTTTAGTTTTGCTATAATAATTAGTTGTCAAATACCAAGTATATTTGAGAGATGATCCTTAATGGAGATTAGGTGGAGTCAACTACCAAAAATACTTGGCTAAAAAGTGGGCCCAATGGTTGATTGCAACAAAAAACCCTTTAAAGGTAGTTTATATATAAATTGAAATCAAAGGGGTTTTGTGTAGAATGATCTTATTTTAAAGGTGGTTTCTAGGAAAAATTCCAAAAAATTAACACCATCACCTACTGCTCAACCAAGTGACAGCATATAAGAGAACATAACATTAGTTTCTAAAACTATCCCATAAAGTCAGTTTAACCTCTGATATCATCTTATTTAGATCTTTGGTTTGTCCAATGAAAATTACCGGAATTCAAATGGCCTTTCAGTCTAAAATGTAATGTTAAGGCAACCTCAACAAGTAGGGCAAGGAAAAATCTAACTTCAAGCACCAAGCCACCAATAACAACAAACACCACCCTTTTACTGATGGTAGCTCTCACTGGCACGACCTAGTTTAAAGAGAGAGAGAAAAATTTTACATAAGAATTCGGCATATGGTTGTCCATTGGTAAGGTATTATTGCCTTGAATATCTGATACCTCCAAAGAGCCAACTGAAAGTCGCTTCAGTATAAGACGGAGGAAAAAAGACAATATATAGCACATCATTTTAAACTTTCTAGCAATAGCATCTCATATAAAGTATTTCAATATATTATATATTGTGCTTTATCCGAAGATAAGAGAATATTATCACAGGTTCCTGATACTTCCAAAAAATTTCCTTCATAATCAACACTTCTAATCCATCAAAAAAAAATTAATCAACACTTTTATTATTGGTGTGACATGACAACTAAAATACTCACTTCTATAAATTGCAGAAGAAAGTAATTTGTGTTAAACATGCCATTCTCCATCAATTAAAGATAACAAGAAACTCCATTTTGGAGTAGCAAAAGCCAAAAGGTATATTATTTTGTTAGAATATAAAAATTATAACCCTCAACCCCCACCACAATTTCGGAGTTTTGACGTAGTGGCAAGGACTTTAAGATGGTACCAGAGCAATCCAGGTTCAAATCCTACTGCCCATAAACTTAAAGCAGATTTGAACAATGTTTTGGTTGTGTGAGTCCAGATTCAACCTATATAAAAAAGCGCTCAACATACAGGGGCATGTTAGAAAATAAATTATAACCCTCATCACCAATTTGGAGTTTTGGCGTAGTGGCAAGGACTTCGAGATCATCATTATCTCATTAGAAAGAAAGTTTGGAAAAATATTACTAGAGAAGAAATATCAGGCCTCCAGAAGATGGTTCATGAATTCCTAGGAAATACACTATCTATGAAACATGATAAAAGATTTTCTGGACCTTCTACCAGTGTGATAGGAGCATGTTTGGTTGGATGGAAAAGGTCAGAAAAATGTTATTAATAATGTTTTAAACTATACAAGGATAAGGCAATGTTGTTTGATTGTTTTTTTCACTTAAATGATACAACATTCTGTTTACTTTAAGAGAAAGAAGAAATGAGAACTAAACATCTATGATTTTAAGGATACAGCTTGAAAAAAGAAAGAATTTTGGAAGGCTACGTCTATTCTCAATTGAATACATTTTCATGTACAGCAAAAATCATACCATAACATCAGCAGTATAAAGCAAGCTACATAGTTCAACATTAAGAGCTAAATATATGTTTACGAAACTCAGAAGACACAGATTGCATAAACAAAGGGTTAATATGTGCAAGAAGAGAGAATACCATTCAGTTTGAGGTCACTGTTATGTTTATACTATTAAGTCTTAATAAAAAGTTAAAATACTAACAATTCCCAGTAGCAAATTTATCATTTTTTGACTTAACTCGTGATGAGATAACAAACCGTTCATGGCTATTCCTTCAGCTACAGCAACAACAAAGCTTTTATTCCAGATTTCTGGATCAACTAAATGAATCATATTCTTCCTTTGAAATATGTTAAGGGCTATAACCTACATCCAGTCCTCTTTCCTTTCTTCACAGCAACAACAACAACAACAAAAGCCCATATCCAAAATATAACATATTGGGATCAGCTACATGAATCATATATGCTCCATTAATTCCAACTATTGCCACACCCTTCCTAATTGCATTCAATCAAGCCCTCGTCTGCTTATCTCCAACCCTCCTTATCCCGTTAACTATACTAGTGGCCTCTGCACATGGCCTCTGTTAAGTTTATTCCATTGTGCTTAAATTGTATAACAAAACATAAATTTATTACTAGTTTATTCAACTCCCCAAACATCCCATAAACTGTTCTCCATTCCCCAAACTCAAAATCCACCCAACAAACGCAAGTTTTATAATCGTAAACTCGTGATAAGGAACTTACACCAAGGGCAGCTGGCCTTATCAACAATACTCTCAAGCTTATCATAAACAACCTTACTATCCACCAGAAACCTCAGATACCCTTCGATCGTCGGCTCCCACTTCGCGATCGGAGCAGAGTTCGACTCCTTCTCTCCTTCCTTAGCCTGATCTTTAGTGTGCAGCTTCATTGCAACGAACCTCATCTCCTCCACAAACCCTTTGGACTCCCCTGGGTACCTCTTCTTCTTCGGCATCTCCTCCGTCGTCGCCGCCGACACCACCATCGCCGTCCTCCTCGTCGGAACCCTAGCGCTCGGGAGAACTATGAAAGATGGGATTTTTATGGGGGATTTGGGTTTTGGGGAGAGGATAGATTTGGGGTTAGGGTGAGAGAGGGGGGTTCGAATGGCCATTTTTAAGGGGAGAGTTGAGGTGAGCTCAAATTGACGCAAGGAGAGGAAACAAGAAAAGGGATTTTGGAGCAGAGAGAGATTGCTTGAGGGGTTACTTCTCTATTTCTTGTTTTGTTGGTTTCTAGGGCTTATTTTTTATTGGGTTTGGATGAAGGAGAGGAGACGATGAGGAGTCGTCCTGCTTTTGCTTCTGGATGGGGTGAAGGGTTAAAACTCACACAACGCGAGGAGGAAAATAACAGAAAATTTCCTTCATTTATTTGTTTATTTATAGTTCTATAAAAATAATTTTTTGTAAAAAAAA
>BQKN01063893.1:65607-75690 GCA_022839385.1 Asparagus kiusianus
GAAACTAATTGTCTCCAGGAGCGACACTCTGCTACTCCCATCTGAGCGAGGAGTTGGGTCTGCAGGTTGTGCCTGCACGTTTCAACCAGAGTTGATTGAGTCATACCTGAGGGGCATCGCAATGCCATGCTGCGGAACCTCTCTACGTAAGCCTTGATTGACTCTCCTTTCATTTGCTTAGTGGCAAGAAGAGTTGGGACGGAGATCGTCCTCAAAGAATCTGGCCAAGAATAGCCTTTCCAGATCTATCCATTTTTGGATAGATCCAGCAGGCAATTTCATGAACCATTCGAAAGCGACACCTTTAAGGGTACCGATGAATAACCTGGTCAGGATAGCATCATTCGCTACTACGTCTCCAGTTTGGGATTTGAAGTAGTAAATGTGTTGATTCGGCGATCCTGTGCCATCGAAAGGTTGTAAGGTAGGGGCCTTAAATTTTGGTGGGTAGGGAGCTGTATCCCACTCAGCAGGGTAAGGCCGTACTACTCCCTCTTCGCGAAGCTCGCTTCTGTTGGCGATTGCGTTGAGGCGAGCCTCCAGTTCATCCACCTTGGTGGATTGAGGATGCAGTTCTTTTTCTATCTCCCTCTCACCTTCGGAAGAAGATCCCAGATTGTGAGTCTCACGATCTGAATGTTCGTGCACTCTTTGTTTTCCTTTCGAAGTTGTTCTCCGGGAAGATTCGGGTTTGTGGCCTTTTTCAGCAAGAAGCTGGGCCAACATCTCCTTTAATTGGAGGAGTGTTTCCTGTTGCGTCTGGAGTATGACACTATGTTCGTCCACTCTTTTGGCTATGTCTTCGTGGTTCCTTGCTGTGTAAGCGGAAACCTCGCGTGCTCCAACAGAGCTTGAAGATTGAGATTCGGCTATTGCCGAATGTTCCTTACTTGTTGTAATGCCCTTGGCTAATTTTTGATAGTCAACCGGGCGAATAGTTCCCGTCCGAGTCCGAGTATTCTGATATACCCCTTCGAACTGGTCACAAATTTCTCGGACAGTTGGTGGATGACTCTCTTGTGACTCGTCAGAATCAACGTGCGAGGCCTTCCCTCGGCCGATCATGTTGATAGTGACCTGAGGGTATTCCGCTTCAGTTGTCTTCTTTCTGTTGCGGCGTTGTCGTTTAGCTGGCCTAACAACGTTCGTCAACCTATCGAATACTGACTGCCGAGGTGCGGATGCACAACAAGGGCATTCTGACAGGACTGCCGAGATGAGCCTCTCACATTGACACGAGTGAGCTGCTTGTGTTGTTGATTTTCCTCTCGACAATAATTCCCGTAAGTCAGGAATTTGGGAGGAAACGTTCCCCGGGCTAGGAGGTGGAGATGGAACCCCCTGCCCTTGGGTAGGTGAGGTTGGTTCTTGTTGAACGTGAATTTTAAATCCACACTGACCTTTTTGAACCTGACGGACCCCTTGAAGATCGCGTTCTTGAGACATAACGCGAGGGTCGCGTTGAGATTTGTAAACACTAGGCCGAGGCCTGCGTTTAAATGAAGAACTTGGCCTCTGAGGGTCGAGTTTTGGTTGAACGCGCCCCTGAGGGTCGCGTTTAGTTGGTGAAACGGACTCCTGAGAGTCACGCTTCGTTTGAACGCGCACCTGGGGGTCGCGTTTAATTTGTGAAACAGACTCCTGAGAGCCATGTTCAATTGGAACGCACCCCTGAGGGGTGCGTTTAGTTTGTGAAACAGACTCCTGAGAGTCATGTTCAATTGGAACGCGCCCCTGAGGGGTGCGTTTAGTTTTGACAGCTCCGTTCTGAGGGCTGCGTTTTGTTTGAACGACGCGCCACTCAGGGTTGCGTTTGAGCTGTATCAGCCTAGGTTCATAGTTGGGCTCATTGCCACGCAGTGAGCGTTCTTCTTTGGGAACGCTAGGCTCGGTTGGATTTTCAGTAACGCGATGTTCGCGTTGGGTTAACAATCGGCTTTCTCGTAAGTGTGCTCGTCGTATGGATCTTCTCCGTCGGCGAGCAGCGTTCTTTTTGGCTTGTCTCAAAGCCTTAGCAGCCACATCATCGACGTTCACAGGACTCGTCTCTTCCAAAGGCCGTTTGTGGCCTGAAGCACGTTGGGCTGGCGCGGAGGTGGGATTTTCCGCCTGCAGAGCCAACTTGAGTTCCTGGCCGAAGGAGAGGGCTTTCTTCGGCACTTCGACAACAGAATTGACCTTCTTGGAGGTCCTGCGTACATCGTGCTTAGCTTTGGGGCTAAGCGATCTAGAGGATAATGTTTCCTCATATTTTGCTTGATCAAACTCCACGATGAGAGTTTCTACTATCGTTCCCATGAGGTGGACGTCGGACTGCGCCACCACTTCTTCATCGGAAAAGCTTGTCCCCAGCGGAGTCGCCATCTTTTGTATGTAGGAAAATTGCAATAAGGAAGATAAAAGAAAATTTGAATTGATTCCTTTGATCTCGATTACAACTTGATTACAAAAGAGAGGAGAACGAAATTGGTTCTTCCCCTTTGTTTAAAACTGGGTTCTTCTTGGTAGCGATGGAGTGCTTCCTTCGATTGATAGCGTCGAACTTGCTCTCCGTTGACGATCCGACCGTCTCTTATCTCGTGGGAACGATGAACTTCTGTAGGAAGTGTTATACGTAACTCTTTAATGAGTTTAAGAACTCTGAATGAGTTAAAACTCTGTAGATAGAGTTGTTAGAACCGAAAATTCGGTTAATGATCAAGCTGTATCCGTTGTCGAAGAATCCTCTCGGCTCTGATCTCCTGAGATTGATTCAAAAATCCTATCTCCAAGGATTTCGTTGCTGCTAAATCTCCAACCTGTACGGTTTAGATCTCTAAAATCCAACCTACTCACTCTTCAGTTTTCAAAGAGCCAGCCTCTCACTCTCTCGAGTTTGTTGAGTTTTTATAGGGGGATAAGGGGTTGTAACTGACCCCTATATCCGCTCCTACGTGGGCGAAAATCCCTCAGAACGTGGGGAATCAGTTCTGAAACCGTTCGACTCGTGTTTGAACAAGTCAAACGCCCAATCTGGCGTTCAGAACCCAACTTCGTGTCTTAGGATTGAGACGCGAGGTTGGGTGTTAGCTGAACATTGATGAACGCGAGGGTCGCTCGCGTTTTGGCTTGTTGCCTGCTTGGTGACGCGGGGGTCGGTGTGGGTTGAACTCCCACGAACGCGAGGGTCGCTCACGTTAATTTGTGACTTGGAAACGCGGGGGTCGCCTGCACTTCCATAATTGTGACGCGGGGATGACTTTCGCGTTTTAGAAGAAGTTTGTTGACTTGTGACTTCTTCTGTAAGGCGTTGCAAAGACCATTGTTCTGTAATCTTCGCTTTAGCTGTTGTAGAGTGTGAAAGTCGTCAGATTGTAACCTTCACTGTAGATTGTGAGGACTGCTGAATAGAGTTTCCATCATTTATCGGAAGTGTCATCGAATTCGATCTACGTGAAAAGGCCTCCATTCGCAGTTTCTTCGTTTATCGACCCGAAAACTATTTGATTGTAGCTTTCGTTGTAGGAGCTTAGACGGGAATCAACATCCATGGTGTCTTTTAGACGAATATTTGCCCACAACTCTCTACCAAGCAACTCACTAACTAAGTCCAACCTTTTATTTCTAAAATCATTACACTGCTCATCAGCATCTCTATTAGTCATGCTGTTGTCGCAGCCATCAAGATCAATCATCTCAGAAATGAGGTTGTGTTTGCGGTGATTTGAAAGTCATTTGATGGTGACCTCTATCGTAGGGGCTTGTTTTAATCAGCTATCCACTGTGATTTTTAGACAGCCTACAGTTGGTTTTAGTGGTTGTATTAGTTCTAGCTGAGTTATTGTTAGTTCTATCTATTGCCGTTTTAATCTAGCTGCATTCATATTAGTTCTACCCCCAGCTAGCGCTAGTTATATTTTAAGTGTTGGTTCTATTACCTATGTTAGTTCTAGCTTAGTTGTTGTTAGTTTTAGTGGCTCCCATATTAGTTCTAGTTGTTCTCGTGTTATTTCTACCTACAGATAATTTTAAGTTCTAGTTTAAGTGTTTGTTCTATTAGATATGTTAGTTCCAGCTGAGTTAATGTTAATTCTACCTGTTATCGTGTTAGTTCTAGTCGTTCTCATGTTAGTTCTAACTCCAGCTAACGCAAGGTCTAGTTTAAATGTGTGTTCTAATGTCTGTGTTAGTTCTACCTGTGTTATTGTTAGTTCTAGTGTAGGCATTCATGTCTAAATTCATTAGTCAAATGGCTTAACTGAGATAAGAAATGAAATAGCTTATAACTTACTTAATTCCGGGAAAAACGCGTTTGCCCAGCTCTCTGGAGCGTAGTTCATGATAATATTGTATGCTCTTTCATTAACCAGTCTAATGTCGTACATATAATCGTTCTATTCTGCTCTAGTATATTTGTAACAAGCAGATTATAAAAGATTCCCCAAAATATGAGTATCATTTGACTTGAATCCCAAATCCTTCAACTTTGTCCTGAAGTTCTCAACTAGATGCAGAACACATCGAGAGTGTATAGCATCTGGGAAATATTCTCTAACCGCTTCTATGATCCCCTTGTCCGCATCTGATATTATAACTAGCTTGTGTGGAGGGTTATATGGATCTAGCCTTTCATATAGAATAGACCACAAATCTATAAAGAGTTGTGGTTAACATATACGAAGTTAGAGTTAACAAGGAATGAGTTAGAACTATCATGAACTACAATAGAACTAACATGGCTCAGGATAGAACTAACATTGTAAGAACCACTTCCAGTTAACGTTATTTCCTGATCGCATATGCAATAGGCTAATGGAAATATCCTCTGATTTTCATCATATGCTATAGCGCTGAGGAGTATACATTTGAATCGATCATTCAGAATGGTACCATCCAAAAATATAAGCGGTCTACACCCGTGTAAAAATTCATTTATGCAGGCGGCGTAGCAGATGAATAGCTTTGTAAACCTCCCCTCATATTAACCTCTTCTACATACCTAGAAAATTGAAGATTAATTAGTGTTAGGATCAATATTAAGAAAATTAGCATAACCAGCGTCACATAAATGAAATTAGTTTGTATATTATAGATATTATCTTCTTTTTACCATCATAATTGATCGTAGGACTCATGTGCATCACCATATAATTGCTCTTGTGCTCTTTCTTTACCCCACCATATCTTACTATAATCGACTCTAAGCCCATACGAACTTAAAAACTCCTTTTGTACATCAACATGTCGTGTATCCGATCGGACCTTTAACGTGGGTTGTAATTGGGTCGCAATGAATTGTCGGGAGGCCCTAGATTGACCTGTATTATTGTCATGCTGTCCACAAGTGTGTTTGTCCACGAACCTTTTGATTTCAAGTCTATTTTCATTTTTAGTTGGAGAGACAAATAACATCCACGGGCAATTTTTGGCTTCCTTAAACCGACAAAAGACTCAAATGTATTTCGGTTCATTCTTTCCAAACTTGTACTCAAATTTTTTTACCATGGAGTAGTATAGCAAGGCCAATCTTAATCCCTTCATACTTTTAAATCGTTGTCCCTCACCTGTTAAAGCAGTGTGCTACCAAGAAGGAATCCTCTCTGATCTGCTAATCATGTCATCAAACATCAAAACATTATCTCCGGAAGGATTGTCATTAAGAATCTTTTCTGAAACACATGTGGGCGTCGACAACGGCGTGCCAGAATCTATACTTTTTTAGTTCAAACTACCAGAAGCGCTGCAAATATTAAGAACATATACAAATAATCATAAACTACACAAATAGTAGTAACATCAATAAATAATACCAATCAGAAAAAGCTAAAACAACAACTGTTTGCAGTTAGAACTAGCATGAAATACATTAGAACTAACAAGAAAACCATTAGAACTAACAAGACATCGGTTAGAACTAAGATATTTGGCCACACATAGAACTGAAGCTAAAACTAACAATAAATCGAATAGAACTAACAAAATAGCGATTAGAACTAACAATAAAACCATTAGGATTAACAAGAAATTGATTAGGACTAACATATTTGACCTCACATGAAACTGGAGCTAGAACTAGCAATAAATCGAATAGAACTAACAAAATATCGATTAGAACTAACAAAAAAATCATTAGAACTAACAAAAAAATCATTATAACTAACACATTTGACCTCACAAAGAACTGGTTAACAAGAAATCGTGTAGAACTAACATACGCTCAAATTAGAACTAAAATCCAATTAAACTTAACATAGAACTAACAATACGATGATTAGAACTAGCATTAACTGATTTTATACTTAACGTCATAAATATAGATCTTAGCATCAAAAAATCTAATAACCTACGTGTCTTGTCGAACTTGCTCGTTTTTTTGGATATTTGAAGAATCATCTGCTTCTTTAAAAGCTTGCATGTGAACCTCTTTAAGTCCAAGATTGTGGCAATGCTCCACCATAGACGACAGATCCCCCTCGTTCTCAATAGGGAATTTGAAGGTTTCATTGTTTCATCATTGTATGACAAACTAAATGAATCATATGAAAGATCTAACCTTTCTGACACATCAAATTTGAGATCCAGAATGGTGGTTGAAGAGTTAATATTCATGAATACTGCTTTATCCCCCAAAGAGACAATACAGATAATGTCTTTCTCAACCATTATGAAGGAAATGTAAGAGTAATGGATCAAATTTTAGGATAAAGCGGAGTAATAGAGAGAGTAATAGAGAGAATTTTCGTTTGAGGAGTAATGAAAAACTAAATAGTTATTGCTCATGATAGAGTTAAAGGGGGGGACTTTCCCTCTATTTCTTCCATCATATCGCATTAATTAGAAGTGAATATTGCAGCTTTTGGGGACGAGTCGTCGTCTGAGGAAGAATGAGAAGGGTAATTTTGGGTTTTTTGTAAAATACAATCTGCTTTTAGTACAGTGCTGACGTGGAGGGGCATTGCCACATTAATGTTATTTGTTTGGAACTTATCCACATGAGGCAGAATACAAAAAGGACCTCGTCATATGAACTTCTCTTTTTTGGAGTCCGGACACATTTTTCCCTAGATGCTTTTAAGAAAGTTAATTACTTAAAATTTTCAGATTTCGCTTGCCTTGCACGTGAAGAAGGTATGGCAGCGGCAATACAAGGACAGTAGGAAGGCAGAGAGGAGCGACACGATTATGAATTTCAGCAGTTTCGTTCCATGAAGCGACAAAGCAAGCAGCGTGTAAAGGACCAAGTTTAGTTTCTCTGTGTACTCTCTGACCTAATCAAATGTAGCTATGACGCAGCAAACAGCGATTGCCGTGGTTAAAAGGTAGATTCGAGGTTGAGGAAGTGGCGATTTTACACGGAACACAGTGGAGTGAAGATAAATGAAGCGGAGACTTTTTTTTTTTTTTTTTTTGAAATCTTAGTACGAAAAAGAGAATCGTTAAAAAATGGGGGCATTCCGAGAATTGAACTCGGGACCTCTCGCACCCTAAGCGAGAATCATACCACTAGACCAAATGCCCGGTGCGAAGGCTGTTGTAACATCAAATTATTTAAATACGTCTTTTCAATCTTCATTTCTAAACAACATGGAGCACGAGGTTTAGCCCATACCAACCTCTGGGATTCAGTAGATCAGTACGGACATTATTTTATAAAATTATTACAATTTGGTAGCATTAACGTATTAAATATTAGAAACATCAAGTTTTACGTAAGCCGGAATTAAAATCTCTGCCTGTGCTGCCTTAATTATCAGGTATATTTTATGGGGAACTTCTTACATATCGTAAAGCTAGTTCAAGGAGTTTTATTTGGCTAGGTTGACCTAGAACTAGAAGGCAACATTTTCTTACGCCAAGTTAACGAATGCCTCTGTCTTGAGGGTAAGGCATGGCTGAGGTGGTCACCCATGAGTTTTGATTATTCGAGAAAATCTTTATATTTGTCAAAGGTAAAAGATTAATTACTGTTGTGTGAATCATGGTTTCGGCTTATAAAGAGAACCCTTAACATGTGGAAACATATTAGAGCATAAAGTTATAACCTTCTGTCACTATATCAAAACTTTAAAGTTATGTTAAGAGTTGAGATTAACGAAAGTACGGAAAAATCTATGCTAGCCACTATAACCACTAACTTGACATCGAGGACGGATCAAGAAGTTTTTTACTATGGGGGCACATTTTTTTCACTATGCATATTAATGGCGAAGAATTTTAGGTTTTATTTTTTGGTTCTTCTGTATTAGTCCCTTAAATCTTTCGTACTATGATGTTAGTCCCTCAAATCACTAAATTTGCTATTATATCCCTCAAATCTTAGTTTATTTTGAAAATTAGCCCCTCTAATCATCAAAATTGTTATTAGGTCCATCAATTTTTTTTTAAAAAACTAGTAATAAGAAAGGTTAACTTGAAATAACCTATGAAACCAGCAACTTAAATGTATTGAGGGACAAATTTCCTAGCAATTGCTACTTTTTACCCTTGACTTGAGGATCTAATTTTAAATTAACTTAAAAATTAGGCCGCTTAATAGCAATTTCGTGATTTGAGGGACAATGTTTAAGATAGCATATAAATTGGGGGATCTTATAGAAATTTCAATGATCTGATGTGTCTAATTTTAATATAAAATACGTAGGGGACTAATATCTAAAACACTTTTTTTTGCTTCGTAGAGCCACCAGCCCATCACTGTTTTGAGTTAAAAGGAAGGTCCATGGGAAATAATTACGTTTTATAAATTTTCATACGTGGATTTTGGTTAATTTGGCGCCCTTGGGATGTGGTTGGGTCAAATTGGGCCTTCTGCGTGGGTACCTATCAAGCTGCTATGATGGCCCGTCTTTATAATTTCGAGATCTCTCTAATCTTTTAGTAACATAAGTGGGGGCACGTGCCCTCCCGTGCCCCCACTCCACCTCCATCCTTGCTTGACATGCAATTAATTAATTATCAGCAATTAATCAATATATACCGTGTACAACTTTCTTGCCATTATCTGCACCACACAAATTAACAAACTTTGCTAATTACAGTCATTTAATTTTAATCCATTGATTCATCACCAATCCACCCTCTCTTCCACCGACCAGGAAGACTACACAGGAGATATATAGTATCAACCAGATACATAGTTGATGCACATCAAAAGACAACAACCCTTCAATCGTACACCAATTTCTAGCCTACAAACTAATGACTTGACTTGATGCACAAAACTAACCAAAATCACTGAAAGATGTCTATAAAGCGATGAGGCCCAACCTCATGATTCTGATCTCCAATATTAAACAACCAGTTGCTCTCATCAGAAGCCAACATAGGGGCGTCTTGATCACGAGGGCTGAAGAACGAGCGAGACCCTGACCCGTCCTGTTGACGACGCAGCGCTAGTCGAGCCTTAACTCTCACCGGAAACTCTAGACACCTCCGCCTGCTCGCACGATCAACCCCGGCCTCGGACGTGGAGTCACCGGAAGCAGACTTCCCCGTGAGTCGCTGGACCAGCGCCATGAACTCGCTGGCTTCGGCATGAATCACCGTCGGAGGCACCAGGTATATGATCACGGGCCTTTTCTTCTGAACCTTTTTCTGAGCGCTTGAAGTCATTTTAATTTGTGGATTAATTACTTTGGCTTGCATGTTGCCAATTGTATGCATCAATTAATTGCTATGGTTTAAATAGGATGAGGGGAAAAAACTTATAAGGGAGACTCTGGCAAAGTCTACCCCTCAAGGGACCCATAGTAGTAACATCACTAGAACAAAAGTCTTATTTGTCTTACCCTTATTTTATGATACATATTAAAGTATCATTTTATTTGTAAAAAATTAAACAATAGTGATACAAATAAAAGTGTAGCAAATTACTGTACATATTTATTTCATTAGATATATAATTAGATATTACTGAAAAAGGCTAATAGTCCAACGTGAATGGTGAGAAGATTAATTAATGGACTTAAATAATAAATCTTATATTTTAATTATCGGTTTTTCTATAGAGTGCCCTTGGGCACTCTATAAGAGAGGAGAGAGATAGAGAGAAATGAATGAGGAGAAGATCCCAATGTAAATCAGGGGACCCCCCTCCTCATTCAT
>BQKN01063894.1:490-55794 GCA_022839385.1 Asparagus kiusianus
TTGGACTATAATCCCTTAAAGTCCTCGTGTTGGACTATATTCCACTTCAGTCCTCGTGTTGGACATTGCCGCTTATTCCATGAGATTTAAAACTGAACTATATATATATATGCGGTTTCGGATATAGTTCTTGACCCTGCACGTGACTATTATACAGCAGTCCACGACGTGATAATTATATAGGATTTTGGTTTTGACACTTATGCAGAAATAACATGATATTCATGTTGGCTATTTCACAGCTCTGTAATTATACTCTGGTGTTTGTTGTTTTTCTTCTATTTTGTTACAGTACTAGAACCTTGGGTTTAGTATTTAGGAGTTTATATATTTGAGATATAAGGTATATACATGAGGGTTTCCTTGTTTGGATTATTTCGCTCGACGTACCTATTCTCGTGTTATAAACCTTTAAATACTAAAACCCTCCTTAGTGAGATTAACGATTTTAGATCTATTATATATTATCTGTATTTTCTTATACAACGAGCCCTTTTCCCTTGGGGTTGGTTGTGATGTTACTCGCTAGCGCTTTGACGCTCGTTGTCCCTCCCCCTTTCAGGTCACGAGCCAGGAGCACGGAGTGCCGCAGGTTGATAGCGATGCACTTTAGTGTCAGCTGTCTACTTTAGATATATTTTTCGTTTGAGCTCCACTGTACACTTTTTGGTTTAGATATTTGAGAGTTATTCTAGAAGTTGTAAAGGCTGTGTGCCTTATTTCCTTTACTCAGACTTATTGTATTTGAGACTTGTTAAGAACTCCAGTTTATTCATTTCAGACTTTGGTTTTGTACTTCAGTTTATTTTGTTGGTGAGATATGTTATGTCCTATCATTTCATCCAGTATTGTCGATTTACCTTTTTACTTGCTTTGTACCTACACCTGTTGTTGATTCCACTAGAGAGATAGTAGTTGTGATGGTGAAACGTGTTATTGCACGGTGTGGTGCATGGCAGGTTTGACATTTCTGGTTTCACCTCGGACTGCAGCCTTGTGTGAACCCAGGGGCGTCACACGTACATCTGTTTTTATCTGGTGTACATCAGACTTAGAGGAAGAACAGGTCTAGCTGGGAGATTGCCAAGAGCCAGAGGATTCTCAGCAGGAGTGCCTTGCAGATAGAGTTGAAGAATAAGCTAAAGCAGTTATCTCTTCTTAGTTGATGACCTTAGTAGTTCTTGTAGTATTTTCCTTTCTATTTCCATTGAACGATGTAGTTTATATTTTCTTTAGTATTCATTGTTCAATTTGTATAAGGGTATGTTTGACCCGTATTTTTATGTCTTGGATGATATTTATTTATGATATGTATTATTTTATTCTGTGTTGTTTATTATATTCTTTCTATCTGTGATCGGGAACATGTGCCTTTACATTGTATTTATTTCCAGACGCTTAGCGTATTGGATTGAGAAAAAAAGAAAAGAATAAATGATAATGTATATTTCTTCTCAATCTAATACGTCACGGGCTTGTTCACGTTCCGATTCCTGGGTATTTTGGGAAGCGAGGCGTGACATAAACAAAGACTTAAAAGATGGAAATAATTGTGTAAAAGAAAAAAATTTGAAACCCAGATTAATTCCAAAATATGTTGACCATAGGTGGAATTCTACTTATGCAATATTAAATATAGCAATAGAGTATAAAGAAATTATAAATGATTTTATTGCTTTTTATCCTTTTAGTTTTAGCTCTAGTAGTAGTATGTATGGAATAACTGAGCATGAATGGTTAGTTATATGTAGTGTAAAAGAGATGCTACAAGTTTTTTATGATGCTACTATGTTATTATCTTGTTGTTATTATCTAACTATTATTCAAGTTGCTTTACAAATTTTAAATATTCAAACTTTTTTTAATAATTATCATATAGATAATTATTTTGAAAATATAATTTTTCAAATGAAAAGTAATTTAATAAGTATTTTAGGCATATTCCTATTATTTTTGGTTAGGGGGTTCTTATTAATCCATGTTTGAAGGATGTTAGTCTTCGATATTTATTAAATTCTTTATATGGTAACATGATAATAGACATCGATGATGGTCAAACTATTATTGTTCATACTCATCATAATATTATTAGAACTTATTTTCAAAGATTATATGATGAGTATGCAACTAAATATGGTGTAAGTGCATATTAGTTTATATCTTTTGTTTCTACGAGTTCAAGTCAGGGCAAAGGTAAGAGTTTTGATAGGGAATTAATGATAGCTCAGCTAACTGGTGGATCTGGATCTGGATCATCAATGAAAGTTTCTGAAATTGAACATTATTTAACTGCATCTTTAGTTAAAAGTCAAAATAGTAGTTTTGATATTTTGTAATGTTGGAGAGTATATGGAACAGTTTCATATCCTATACTTTCCATCATGACTCGTGACTTACTAACAACGCATGTTTCTACGGTAGCTTTAGAATCCGCCTTCAGCATATCAGGATATTTGATCGACGACCATAGGACATCACTAGATTTGTCTACCGTACAGGCGGTAATGTGCCTACAAGATTGGTGGAGGTACGAGAAGAGAACTCAAGGCATTGATCGGTTGGCTAGTATTAAAGATAAACTTGATGAGTTGGCAATA
This sequence comes from Asparagus kiusianus, assembly GCA_022839385.1. Classification (NCBI taxonomy): domain Eukaryota; kingdom Viridiplantae; phylum Streptophyta; class Magnoliopsida; order Asparagales; family Asparagaceae; genus Asparagus; species Asparagus kiusianus. The sequence continues at coordinate 3,088 of BQKN01063894.1, forward strand.
GGAGATAGAGATAAATAGTAGAAGTGTAGAAATACTCATTACTTTGTAATTTTTATTTTTTAGCTGAAAATTTATGATAAATTATTTTGGAAAGAATTGTAAATGATAGTGATATAGATGAGTAGGTATCAACCTAGTTTGGATGTATTCATCTATTGTGACGCGATAAATTTCAAAATAAATTTGTAATTGTTAGTGGTTATTAATAAATAATTTATTTTTATAATTTTAATTTCTATCATTTTTTGTATTTGTAAACTATATAATTACAAGTGATTAATAATATGATTGATTTTTTATCAAAAATTCCCTTAATTTATTGTAATTTACTCTTAAATTTTTTTTAAATTAAATTTTAAGCAAAAAAAGGAAAAAAGAAAAAAGAAAATAAAAGATCGGGCATGCCCAATGCCCGGCCCGCTCAGGCCTGGGACTAGGTCCGGGTCATGGGTTTTGCCCACCCAGGGGCGGCTCGGTTGGATAGGCCTAGATACAAGAAGAAATGTATCCATAAAGTTATTGTTTTTTCCCCTTTTCATATGCCCCTTTAATGCAGTAACATGAATCAATGAATAAGGAGTCAAAGTTCTATTTTGATGATAATAATAATAAAGAAAGTAGTGAATAAAGCATCATATATAAACAAACCCTCTTTAAACTTCTCTTTGTTTTCTGTCATCCACAAAAAAAAGGTTAATTTTCCGAATAAAATTAGCAGATGTAAGGAAAGTAAAAAACATCAAAATAAAAATTGATGGGTTTAGTTGTCATTTATAGTGATTCAGATCCCCTCTAATTATGTGGTAATTAGTTAGAATCCAATTATCTCGATCATCGCCGACTATTTTAGTTTAAAAGAATGAGATTATGACCGTTAGGCCAAGTAGGAATTTTACTAGCATTATAACGATTTTCATAATAATATTTGTAAAGACTATCGTTGCCTTCAAGATAATAGGGAAAAGCTTGGGTTACTTTCTCAAACCGCCCTTTGGGGGTTCTCGTACATAACCCCCCTAAAATTTGTTTATCCCACTTAACCCCCCTAAACTCTGGGGCGTCGCGCACCCCCACCCCCCACCCCCCCCCCCCCCCCCACCCACACACACACTTTATCTTATCTCGCATAACACCCGTTCATGTAATTTAATAATAACTAAAATGTTTTTGAGTGAAAAAAATCTCAAAATTTATCACTTGTCGTTTTACACGTAATAGACTCCCTTCCCAAAATTGAGTTTTTTCCTTGAAGAAAAATTTTAGTTATTTGAAAATTAAAGGAAGGGTGGCTATGTAAGATAAGGTTTTTTTTGGTGGGGGGTGGGTGGGTTGGGGGTTTGTGAGACACCCTATAGTTCAGGGGGTTAAGTGAGATAAACAAAGTTCAGAATGATTATGTACAACACCCCCCAAAGTTCAGGGGGATTTTGTGAAATTAACCCAAAAATCTCACATGACCTAATCTCATCCCTAGAAAGTAAAATGGACGATGATGACCGAAGTATTAATTTAGCCTTTTCTAATTGATATTTAATTGGAGGAGATTTGGGTTGAGCATTCATATGTGAGTATAGTCTCAAATCGGATAGGATAAGAAAGAATTATGAGTTTAAAACAAAAGTTGTTGCTAATGGCTAGTATACATAACTTTTGAGTTAAATTTGGTTTCAAGTCTCTTTCTAAGGCTCATTAACCTAAGGCGGGCCAACAACTTGGATCTCAACTGAATAGCCCTGCTTCCTTCGCAGATCACCTTTATAAGCGATAATATGTCCATTGCTGGTAATGAGTGGTTTTGAGGCTCACTAGTAAAAAAAGGCCCAGCCCCAACGGGTGTATAGAACCGTTGGGGCTGGTTTCACTTGCCCCAACGGTTTAAACCGTTGGGGCAAGTTAATTTTGCCAAAATGTCTGAAGGAGGGAAATCTCCGCCTATATTTTCGCCAAAAAAAAAGAAAAGAATTTTATAAAATCCTCGTTCTCTCTCTCTCTTGCTCTTTCTCTCTCGCTCTCTCTCATCAGAAATCAGTCGCCGTCGTCAAAGTTCTTTCTCGCAAATTAAGGGGGTTCTCTCTCTCTCTCGCCGCTGCCGTCGGAGTTCGCCGTCACCGTCGAGTCTGCAGTGCGCTTTTATGAACTAGGGTTTTTTGAACTCGCCGCTTCCGTCGGAGTTCGCCGCCTCAGTCAGAGTTCTCCGCCGCCGTCGGGCCTGAAGTTCGCCGTCGTTGTCGATCTTGCAAGTTACCGCCGAATCCCATAAAAAAACTTCGGAGTTCTTCCTCATTTTCGCCCCAAATCCCCAGTTTTTCGCTGCTTCCGTCGGGTAATATTTTCAAATGCTATCTTTGTTTATTTTAAGCTAATATCTTCTATATGGTCCAAATAGGCCTGCTATTGTTTCAAACTAAAAAATTCAATCATCGACAAACCTTTTTTCCCCTGATAAAGTCATTATTCTGTGTTGTGGTTCTTTAAAGCATAGTTTTAATCGGACCACAAATTTTCTATGTTTTTCTTATAATGTAAGATTATATGTCCAATAATTTTTTATGGATTGTAATGACTAATTGAGAAGACTTCCATTCATTTTAATTTGTCTGATCACTTTCTCATGTTATTTTTGTTTTTTTGTTATTTATTCTTTAGAATCAAGGAAACAAGACATAATGATGAAAATGTAAGTTTTCTAAAATTTTCAGCTTATTGTTCCACTCCATGTTTTGAATTTTGCTTAATGTATTTCCATTATATCTATCCATTTATTTGTTTTCATATTCACTGTGTCTATTGTTTTTGTAGATGGGTTGATTATGATGTGATAAAAGCAAAATGTCATTACCTTAAAGCAAAAGTTGATGATCACGTTTATGACCTTTATGACAATGCTTATGTAAAAGTGAGTATCTTCTAACTTGCAATATTATAAGTATTTTTTCTATACTGTGAGTTGTTTCTATTTTTTATTATTTTCTGATTTTGATGACGTAGTATTCTTTTTTTAATAAATTGTGAATATTATAAGTATTCTTTTTTTAACAAAATCACGGGGGCTTGTTAAGGGGCTTAACGCAGGAGGGTTACGGCGAGGAAGATGTCCGCAAGGCTTTTGTTGATTTTCTTCAATTCAATCAGCAGTGACTTGTACTTTTTAGATATTTGAGACATTGTATTTTGGATATTCTTTATGTTTGTGATTTAGTTGTTTAAAAATTACTACTCGCATTTTATTTTAGTAAATTTTGGTTTTGGCTTATAATTGTGTATGGTGTTAGGATCTTGAATTCATTTTATGACATTTATGTTTTTGGTTGTATAATTGCATGGGAATATTGGTCTGAACAGGTTGATTATTATTCTTGAATTCTTACAGTACTATGGGCTGATAAGGTGCACGAGTTGTGCACATTAACAGCACCAACGGTTTTAACCGTTGGTGCAAACAACGTGCACCAACGGTCGAAACCGTTGGTGCAAACTTGCACCAACGGTTTCAACCGTTAGTGCATGTTGTTTGCACCAACGGTTTCAACCGTTGGTGCTGATGTTTGCACCAACGGTTTCAACCGTTGGTGCATGTTTTTTATATTTTAAGAAATAAAATAAAAAAATATCAGCACCAACAGTTGGAACCGTTGGTGCTGCTAAAGCAACCGTTGGGGCAAACTTTGCCCCAATACAATTTGCCTCAACGGGCCTTTTTTTTTCCCAACGGTTTCAACCGTTGGGGACACTATCTGCCCCTGTTTCTACTAGTGGAAAAGCCTAAGCCACCATGCTGCCAATTTTAAGTATGAAAACTAGTGAATCATGTTATAAAAATCCATAGAGATTTCATCATGGCCGTTAGTCTATTTCTTCCTTTTTGGAGGGAGGTCCAATTTCTCTCGTTTAATAAGTAATGGTCTCATTTAACGCAAAGTAATTGATATTTAATCCTTGAACCAAATTGGAAAAAATAGTATTGTCCTTATAGTTTTTATTTAAAGAAAATTTTAACTGGGGGTTAAAATAGGACTAAATTTATATTTAGGACAAATTTTCAAAATAGTCACATTTTGAAAACTAATCACAAAAAACGACCTCATTTGAAAATAATTATCAAAACCGACCCAGTTTCAGCTGTCGGGCTGAAACTGTGTCAGTTTTGACAAAAAAACTTCGAAACTTCACGGGACTTCAAATCCCGTGAAGTTCAGCCCGACAGCTGAAACTGAGTCGGTTTTGACAATTATTTTCAAATGAGATCGTTTTTTGAGAATTTCTTTATAAATGGGACTGTTTTAAAATTTTATCCTCATATTTACCAAAGATGTACAAGGACTAGCTTGAGAAAAAAAATGGAGAGACCAATTTGAATATGAAACCTTAGTACAGATACCATACTGGTCTTTTAGCCCTATCCCCCCTTCAATTCGTTTCTAGTTCATTAGGGGTTTCCACTGTCTATATCATAGGATGCACCTCAATATCTATTTCCGCCTGTTGCTATCTCGGTGCGAATTTTTTTTAATATGGTCCTGAGTTAGAAAAACATAAAATATACATTAGCTATATAATCTCTTTCCCTAACACGCTGATATGTATCTAATTAAAATACGCAAAAGAAACTCCATCCACTGCTTTGACTTTTGCTGGTCTGCATCCAAACATTGACGCAGCAGAGAGAGAATAATGCTAATTTAGTTTAAGTTGTGTGAATGATTAGCCTTAGAACTCAATCATTGGCATTGATTCCTTCATTAGGTACAGGTTAGTGAATGGATAATATATAAACCGGGGTGTAAGTAAGGAGATAATGCTTACTTGTCTCCAACTGCCTACCTAATTATTGGAGAAATTGTGAATTCTGTTAAATTTATCATAAGCAAGTAGGTCCTTTTGCTTAAAATCGCCCAAAAAGAAGTAATATAAAAAAGCTAATAGGTTCTAGCTATTTAACTAGAAAGGTTTTTGTATGACATTTCTTGCACCCCCAAAAAATCACCCAAAAAGAAGTAATATCAAAAAGCAAATAGGCTTCCTTTGGATACAAAGATGTTTTCCTTGTTGTATTTTTGTAAAAAATACCATGGTGTTGTGTTTTTCCATTAAAATGCTTTCAAAACATCATGTTAAGTGTGGAGAAGATCTTTTGGGCTGAGATACTTACATATGTGAGTCACCTCATTAATAGGCTGCATTCATCTACAATTAAGGGGAAGACCCCTATGGAAATATGGTCGGAAGAGCCAGCACATGACTATGACCAGCTCAAGATATTTGGGTGCCCTGCATTTTATTATGTGAGAACAGATAAATTGGAACCTCGAGCTAGGAAGGTCATATTTGTAGGATTCAAGCGTGGTGTCAAGGAATACAAGCTATGAGATCAAGTTGATAGGAAGATTATGCTGAGTAGGAACGTCACATTCGATGAGGCTTCTATCTTGAAACTTCCTAGCTCTCATGAGGTGGAGAGCGACCCGACGGAGGAGATATCGTAGGTGGTGGAGATCGATGCAGCTTCACATTGTCCAGATGGTACAGTATCCATTAGAGTGCCGACTGAGGTGACGCTAGACGAGCACAGCGACGATGAGGAGGATACGAGTACAGTTATGCAGGATCAGGGACCGACGGCTCAGATTCAGGATTCTATTACGGTTTGGAGACAAAAGAGATACATACGGATGCCAACACGATATGCTGACACAATTACGTATGCACTTCCGGTGGAAAGTATTAATGAGATAGTACCTACTACATTCAGAGAGGCCGAGTAAAATTCGGAGACTGATTCGTGGCAGATAACTATGTAGGAGGAGATGGAGTCTCTTCATAAGAACGATACATGGAAGCTTGTTTTGCTTCCAAAGGGGCGGAAGGCAATTGGTTGCAAGTGGGTATACACGAAGAAGGAGTGCATTGAGGGCACTCCATTGAGGTTCAAAACTAGGTTGGTTGCGAAGGGCTATGCACAGGAGGAAGGTATTAACTATAATGATATTTTCTCTCCAGTGGTGAAGCACTCTTCGATTCGGATTTTGCTAGCTTTGGTGGCACAATATGATTTGGAGTTAAATCAATTAGATGTAAAGATGACATTTCTTTATGATGATCTTGATGAAGAAATATATATGACTCAGCCATTGGGATTCCGAGCTGTAGGGAAGAAAAACCTGGTTTGCAGGTTAAAAAATCGCTATACGGTTTGAAGCAGTCTCCTCGACAGTGGTATAGGCGATTCGATGGTTGTTTGATCCTTGCGTATATTTTCGCAATTTGAAAGGAGGTGTGTACATCTATTTGTTACTTTATGTCGATGACATATTAGTTGCCTCTATTTCCAGATCTGCTATAGATGAGCTGAAGGCACAGCTTTCAAAGGAGTTTGAGATGAAGGATTTGGGTGAGGCGAAGCGCATTTTAGGGATGGAGATCGGCAGAGACAAGAAGAATGGCAGAATTTGTTTAACACATGTGGCTTATTTGAAGAAGGTTCTACAACGATTTCATGTTAGTATGGATACGAAGCTAGTTAGTGTACCATTGGGAGCCCATTTGAAGCTTTCAGCTGACCTTTCACCGAAGACAGTTGAAGATCGAGAGTTGATGTCGAAGACTCCATATGCAAGCGTGGTTAGGAGCTTGATGTACGCGATGGTATGTACGAGGCCAGATTTATCACAGGCGGTGAGCATGATTTCGAGATACATTCACAATCCACGAGTGGGTCATTGGGATGCCGTGAGATAGATTTTGAGATACATTCAAGATATGCTCAATGTTAGTTTGGTTTATGAGCGGGACACTACAGGTGGGCAATTGTGCATTAGCTATGTTGATTCGGATTATGACAGAGATTTGGATAAGCGCTGGTCTATGATGGGGTATGTGTTCACTTGACCCGTGCGCCGGTGTGTTGGAGATGCACCTTACAGTCGATGGTGGCTTTGTCTACGACGGAGCCAGAGTATATGGCGGTTATGGAGGCTGTGAAGGAGGTTATTTGGCTTCAGGGACTTTTGGAGGAACTTGGTATATCGCAGAGGTCCATCACTATTCATTATGATAGCATGAGTGCTATCTATTTGGCGAAGAATTAGGTTTTTCATGCGAAGACGAAGCACATTGACGTTCATTATCACTTCGTTCGAGATATTCTTGAAGATGGCGATGTGGAGATTGTGAATGTCTACACGAAGGATAATGCGGTGGATATGCTCACTAAGGTGGTTCCGAGTAACAAGTTTGATCATTGTCGAAACTTGTTGCATATTCGTGATTATTGAGGCCGTTGACGGCCATTTGGATGAACTACGTGAGGCTTGATTCCTTGGGCAAGAGGATACGTAGAAAATCTTTACGATGCAACCAGTTTTGGATTACTTGATTTTGATGGGGTGAGATTGTTTGGACTCTCATTCGGGTTCCCGACTTGTTATGGATTGAGTCCGTTGTCGTGAATTAACTTCACAGCTTACTGGACACAACAAGTGGGATATTTGGATGCTTTGGTGTCGGCTCAGTTTTGGAAGAAACTTCAGCGAGATAGAGAATTGTGAGTGGGGGTAGAGGCCACAGCACTCTTTGCACATGATTAGCAGGCCAGGCCTACCCGATTCCGCTCATATATATAATAACATGATTCCTAGGTTTTGAAGTGTGCAAAGCAGCGTGCATGCTAGGGAAAAGCAGAGACTTAGGCGGCAAAAAAAAGAAGAAAAAACGCAGCAGTCTTTTGTGAAAAAAGGTGTTTTTTTTTAGCAGCCCTTTTTCTTTTTAGGGTTTTGAGTGTTCATTGGTGGAGAAATTTGTGAGGGATTTGAGAGATTGTTTGAGGGTTTAGGTTGTGAGATTGTAAACCCTAGTTGTATTCTCTCCCTCTAATAGTAGATCTCCCCCTCCTTGCCCCGTGGACGTAAAAAATTTGTCGAACCACGTAAAATTGGTTGTCTCGCTATTTGTGTGATTTGTAATAGCTTATTTAGGTTCCCTCAACAGGTCAGTCCTAGAATTGATGAGATGAAGAGTTGATATCCCACTTTGTTGAGATATTTTACTTTTAGTTCTTGTTTCCTTGGTGAAACGAGAATTCCTATTACGACCTAACTCTCTTGTTGTTGCGTCGAGGTGCTGCCAAAATTTTCGCTGCGCGCAACAGTGTTTTTTGTTTGAGGATGATTTAGCTCAAAAAATATCATAGTTTCCAAACGTATAGTGTTTTATTTTTGACAAAAACACTATGGAAATAAATAAAACACCATGGTATCCAAACAGAGCCTGAGGTGGAATTTATTCATTTTGACTTTAGTTTCCGGCTCGATTCTAAATAAAAGCATGAAATACAACATCATCTGACTATTGCAATTGCTTCAGAGTTTGTGTTGAAAGAACAAGAAGAGTACAGCCTTCATAATACTAGTTAGGGAACATGACGAGATATCTAAGATTCACAATGTAAGAACGGGTAAACACGCAAGAGGCATAATCACTTTTTTTGCTGCAAGTAAGGGTGTCCACTTGTGATGTTAACTATATATTCTTGATTTAAGAATATGTGATTTAAGATTCTGATTTCCTATCTTATATTTTACAACCTCTCTTTCTTTGAAGGTAATTTTTTTTATCAAGAGCCTGAGCTCAACATCTCTATTTTTGATTGACTATCTCTAATAACTCTTACTTTAGTCCCTTTTCATTTTCCATTTAATGCAGGGAGTTCTTTCATGCATTATCATCTTCTCTTAATTATAATGTGTAATAAAGCAAAATTAGGTCTTGAGCTCTTCGTGCAATGAGATTAAATTTTAGGAAAATGATAGGGGCGCACCCCCAACCACAACTCCAACCACACCATCTCTCTCATTTGTTACAGTACACCGGGCTCCACATGGGATTTAAAATGTCATGTGAGGCCCTGTGTACTGTAGTAAATGTGAGAGAGGGTGTGGTTAGAGTTGTGGTTGGAGGTGTGACCCTAGTGCCACTCTAAATTTTATTCAGGACAAAGCATATAGATCAGAATTTAATTGGAGAGAATAAAAGGGAACTAGAACTTGTTGTCTTTCTTAATATTTTAAAAACAAATAACTTCCAAGTTAACTGTCTAAAATCACTATTTGATAATTTTAGCAGGTTAGATTGATTTTAAATTGGTTCAGAAGAAGTGTGCTAAATCAAAAGTACAGGGACCTCTTAAGGTAATATGGTCATAAATAAAAACTTAACACCCAATTTCTAACCAACATTAAAAAAGACTTAGTTTTTAGCTAAAGTGTGGTACAAGGATCAAGTTGAAAAAAAAAAAAAAAGTACAAGGACCAATTAGAGTATGGAGCCATGGTATAAGGATCAAGTCGGCCTTTTAAATATCAAGAACATCACCCTTTAACTTCGGACGACTAATAGATAACTATCCATAATTTTCAAAATATGAGAGAACCTCCCGTAAGTTAGGGGTTATCAAAAAAGCTTCCTTTAAGCTTAAGATTTTATCAAATAATTAGCTAAATATCGGGAAAAAGGTTCACATGAGTAAGTAAAATTAGAGGAGCTAACTATCATTCACTATATTTATGGAAGTACACTGTATTTAAATTATAACGAGCGTCCGTAGGCACCCTTTAGCAAAATTATTTCACAGAAATTAGCCACTTTATAGAAAATTAGGAGAAAATTATTAAGTAGGGTAAAACCTGGCTCAAAAGTCTAGTTTTAAAACCAAAACATCTGATCTTCCCTGATCAGACTTCGATAAGCTGCTGTTCTGGACGAATTTGTCTCGTTTGATGCTATTTCTTCACCGTTTCGCCTCCGGTCTTCTCGTACGCCTTCTAGCATGTTTAGACGACTAACTGAAATTTCCTAAGCCATGTTACCTAATCTAAAAGGGATTGTATTTTTACTCAAATCAATCCTTGTATGGAAAGTTAACTTTTATAGTTGAATATATAAGGTGTAGATATCCTCAAATTTGTTACTTAAGATTGTTGCTTGTTGAGACGTGAAAATTTTTTTATGCGTCTACAAACCCGTTAGAAAAACACTTTTACCAAAACTAGTAATCCATGTAGAGAATTAAGAGAAAATTATAACGTATGGTAAACCCGACTCAGACGTCTAGCTTCAAAATTAGATGTCTGGTCTTCTCCAACCAGACTCTACTATACTGCTGCTCTATACGAATTTATCTCGTTCGGCTCGCTGTTTCTTCTCATTGTTTCGCCTCGAGTCTTCTCATACGCCTTCTAGCATGTTTAGACGACTAACTGAAATTTCCTAAACTATGTTACCTAGTCTAAGGGGCTGTTTGGTTGCACATTTTTTGAGAAAACTTTTCTCAAAACATCTGACAATAGCAAATTTGTAATTAAAAGTTTTCCAGATATTTCTGTAAATTGTGTTTGGTTCAACAAAAAATTTACAGAAATATTTTCTATAAAATATCAAAACCTACCAAATTTTACAAAAAGCAATTTCCTCTCAAAATGAGAGGAAATCACCAGAAATCTGACACATACCATATTTAATTAAAAACCTATCAAATCTTGTTATTTTCTATAAAGTTATGAGTCATTTTCTTGTTTTGAACCAAACAAGCAAAGTAAAAAAAACAAGAAAATTGATACCTTTTGATTTCTCAAAACTTTTCCTATAATTTTTTTAAGAAATACAAGGAAACCATATTTTAGATGGAAAACATTTCCTATAATTTCTAGAAATTGAACCAAACACCCCCTAAAAGGCATTTTGTTCCTACTCAGTCGCCCCTCGATTGGTTTGGGTGTCCCGCTCTCAATTTGTTGCGGATTACCTTTAAAAAAAAGGTAACTTGCTAATCATTTTATTTCTAAGGTTTAACCTTCCATTTGCTGGACCTATCACCTTCTATTGCTCAGTACTAGTTTACTATAAAAATAATATTACATACTTGCCCAGATATTACTAAAATGAGCATATAGAGGAGAGGAAATACGAAGACTAAGGGTTTTTGTTTATTTTATTTTCATTTAAAAAAGTACTATTTTCAAGGTTTTTTCTACTCCAATTTTTTGCTAATAAGGTCACCCGAGGCAATTTTCCAGAAAATAAAAAAAATTATAAACGTGTTAAAAAAATCTCGTAAAGCATTAAAATCGGACAACTAATTTCAGTAGAAAAATTGTTATTTAAAGAAACCACATTTAAAATAAGTCATTCTAAGAAACCATATTTGATGATCAATTTATGCATAAACCATCTGTAATGTGTCATTTGTTGCAATCAACCATATGTACCTAATTGTCGATAAAGCTTTTTCGGTAATTGAGCCCGCACCCACCAACAAAAAGATGAAAAAAAAAACTCAATTAAATATCATCTCCGCAATATTCTTGATGTTTAACAATTAGTTATTATACTAAAATTGAAAAAATTTAGACTTAAAAGTGAACCCAAGCGATTGATTGTAACAAAAAAAATCTTTTATGGTGTGCATGGATAGAGAAGGGAAAGGGAAGGTAAATTTGTATGTAACATTATTTGGGAGTTCTATTAGGAGGATAGAGAAGGGGAGGTTAAAAGAAGATTTTACACTAAAATCTTACCCATGGTGAGGAAAGAAAGGGAAGAAAAGGTTTAACCTTCTTAGTTCCGATACCTTAATTGTCATTAAAGACGATCTTTCTATAGAATGATGCTAATTTTAAAGGTGCTTTCTGAGGAGGGGAGAAAAGCGAGATAATAATTGGGTTTTGGAGTTGGTACGCGGAGCGGTTAAGCGAACCGGGGACACGCCGACGAAAGCATCAGTAATAACCAATTAAAGGCTCCAATAACTCAGCGCAAAGAGAGGGAGGAGCAATAAGAATAATATTAAAAAGGAAGAAGAGCAGCGAGCTAAGTCATGGGGCCGGCGGGGACCGCGTTGGCCCCACCCACGTTCCACCGGCCGCCAGTGCATTCCAGCTAGGCCAGTCAACAATAACATCTCCCCCTCTCCATCCTCCGTCCTTTCCCTTCACTCACTCCACCCCCTCTTCCCCCCAACCCTTAGCATTTCTCACCTCGACCGGCAGCAGCCAGTCAAATGTCGGCTCCTCCGCCGGTAACCTCACCGGCCCCTACCACCCCTCCCCCGGCCCCACCAGCATCACCCACACCCACCTCCTCGCCCCCGGCCCCGCCCGCCTCCTCTCCGCCGGCCCCGCCCGCGTCCTCGCCTCCGCTGCCGCCGCCTCCAACCGCGTCCCCGTCCCCGCCATTGCCGACCTCCCCCTCCCCGTCCTCACCCCCACCACCAGGCTCTTCCTCGTCCCCTCCGTCGCCGCCCGCGCCTTTCTTCGACGGCGGCGGAAGCGGAAGCGGAGGGAGTTCTCCGACGACGCCGTCGACTCCGTCTACGCCGGGGAGGTCTGCGGACAGATCGCCGCCTTCCACGCATTCGTCGTCGACCTCGATCTCTACGCCGCTAGTTGTGGGGTTGGCTGCTGGAGGGGTGGTGGTTTTGCTGCTGCTCAGTGTGATTTGTTTTTGCTGCTTGAAGAGGAGGAAGGAGAGGCGGCCTCCGTCCTATGCGGGCCCACCGCAGCCTCTCAAAGGTAAAAAAAAAAAAAAAAGGAAAAGGGATTTAGATCTGAAGTTGGGACAAATTGACTGGCTCCATTATGAAGCGCTCTGTTTTAAATTGATGTTGGTTATTTATATTGGAATTTTAGATGCTTTGCTGACTCTAGTTTTTGCCGGGAGTTTGTTCAAAATTGATGCAAATTAAGCTCAAGAGTGTATTTTTTAGGCACTTTTAGAAAATGTAGATCCCACCACCTTTGATTTTGCTTATTTGTTGATTTTTTAAATATTTTTAAATCTTATTTTGCATAAATTATAAATCTATGAAAAAGAATCTCTCTTTGCATTTTTAGATACTTTCTCAACTTTATTTTGCCAGGAAAAGAAAAAACATCAATCCTGGCATAAATTAAACCGTAAATAATGTGCATCTGTGTGAAGTTAAAATCTTCACAGCCCTCCACATCAAAACTTGGAATATTTTATAGATATTTTTAAAGAAATTGGAATGGATCTCAAAGTATAATTGACTGGAAGAATAATATTCTTATAGTTCTCTTCTTCTTTTTTCCGCGGTAGTTCTCTTCTTCTTCTTAAAGTGTTGTGAATTTGACTGCAGATGATCTCTATACGACTCCACAACAAAACTGGCAACAAAATGCTCCGCGGCCACCAACTGAACATATGGTCCAAATGCCTCCATATCCTTCTCCTCCTCAAGCCTCGCCCTTCTCTTCTCGACCTCCACATTCACCGATCAACCCCCACTCAGCTCCAACCTCCCAACCAATGATAAACAGCAGTGGAGGTTCCGGGTCAAACTATTCACTATCTGATTACCCAATTCAATCATCATCACCGAGCGTATCCTATGGTTTTTCAAAAAGCACCTTTACGTATGAAGAATTAGCAATGGCAACGGATGCTTTTTCTGATGCCAATTTACTTGGGCAAGGTGGATTTGGATATGTGCATAGAGGAATGCTTCCCAATGGGAAAGAGGTTGCGGTGAAGCAGTTGAAGGCTGGAAGTGGGCAGGGAGAGAGAGAGTTTCAGGCCGAGGTTGAGATTATAAGCCGTGTGCATCATAGGCATTTGGTTTCTTTGGTTGGATATTGCATCTCAGGAGGGAAGAGGCTTCTTGTTTATGAGTTTGTTCCGAATAATACGATGGAGTTTCATTTGCATGGTAAGCATTTTATTTCAGTACCTTTATTCAATTATTATGTAGTTAAATTGGATTGAAGAACTGTGTTTATCATATTGAAAACTGATGACTATCAAAAAATTTGATGATTACCTGTGATTCCTATAGAACTGTTTTAAGATTTAATTTGCAAGTATTCAATTACACATATTTTCAATCATTACCTTGGAGCAACAATTGTCAATCTTTTGTGACTATATCTAGTTTTTTCATCATGGGAATGACCCAATATCTGCAATGGAAATCATTTCTTAAAGTTAACTGGTTAATTGGTTCATACTTTTCTGTGACCCATTGGTTCACTTCTTAATTGTTTTATCTTCATATACTTTCTAGTTAAATCTTTTCTTAGATTGTTTTCCACGAATACTTATGCAGGTAAAGGTAGACCAACCATGGATTGGCCTATCAGATTAAAAATTGCTCTGGGTTCTGCCAAAGGCTTGGCGTATTTACATGAAGATTGTAAGTTCCATCTATCCCTTTTATCTAACTCTTACTTTGCAAAGTGTAGCTTGATGTCACTAGCAGAGGCAATTTAGCCATAGGGCTTTATTTTAAATGGAGCGTTTCTTTTTCTTCATGTGCAGGTCATCCTAAGATTATCCATAGAGACATCAAAGCAGCTAACATTCTTCTTGATTTTAACTTTGAGGCAAAGGTAGTTACTACATTTATTACTTCTTGATCATGTTTCAGGCTTCATGTTCTTGCATAAATAAGTTACATCAGTGTTATGTTTCTAGTATGTAGAACGGTAGAACCAATTGAATTAATAATAATAACAATTAAACATACATTTCTCTATATGTAGAAACTCATAGGATTCTACTCTCTATTAAATTACAAGCCACTTACTTCTGCCTTTATTTGTGAAAAAGTCTAAATTACTGTAAACCAAGTGGGTTTTCTTCATTGAACTACTGAAATAGTCAAATTCCTTCAAATTCCTTGTTGTTTTAGTTCCGAATAGTTCTCATTCTTGAACATCTTTACATAATTGTATAAATTCTGCTTAAAATAAGTGGTCCCTTAAACTAAGAAGGCTTATTAGGCACGTCATCAGCATGTATTAGTTTGTTCCTGTAATTATCTCCAAGTGGCTAGTTGGGTCTGATATCACTAACTGCAGAGGATATGTTTTTACTCGACTGAGATCAATACCTTAGCAAATAGCACATAGTGTTTCTAGCAAAATTGGAAACATATTTCTACTATTATTATGATCCGGTTGTGAAATTGGATGTTTTTGCAGGTTGCAGATTTTGGGCTAGCAAAAATTGCATCAGATACCAACACCCATGTTTCCACCAGAGTCATGGGCACTTTTGGGTAAGAGCAATGTCTCTGTTGTTTATTTCATGAGTTCGCTTCTGCATGTGAACGATGAGTGAGTTATGGCAGGGAATGGACATTATTGCCGTGTCTTTACACCAATCATAGACATTATCCTTTAGTTGTTGTTCGAAATGCTTTGTAGATTGTATTGAGTTCCCCTGTTAACTTTCTGTTAAACCTATTAGATCCTCACCATACGACATTTCTTTGTTTATTCCCGACAGGTACCTTGCACCAGAATATGCATCTTCAGGGAAACTCACTGACAGATCTGATGTATTTTCTTATGGTGTTATGCTTCTGGAGTTAATAACTGGAAAACGTCCTGTTGATTCGAACCATTCTTTCATGGATGATAGCTTGGTAGATTGGGTGAGTCTTCAGTCTTGCATGCTACCATAATCAGTTCGAGTTTCTTAAGTTTTGGAAATTAGATTAGGAATTTGATTCGTCATTCTTGGCTAGAAGTAGGATATTTAATCAGTTCTACTTTGGCTGGAAATTAATGTATACAGTGTCTTCTTAAATTAACCATAAATGGAGTTAAATATGATCATTCGAATGTTAGTGTGGAAGGCATAGTTGAGATGGAGTAAGATTTGTTAGAATTTTGAAATTACTGACTATTATTGCAATGCATATTGCTTGTGTATTCTCAAACTTCCACTTCACTGCATATTGTTAAGACAAATACAAAATGTTAATAATTAAACAAATCTAGAAATATTTCAAACTAAACTAATGTTAGAATTTAGGAATTTAATGACAAACTTGTGGGCTATATAGAAGTATTTTCTACAAAATCACAATTTTAATGAATATAGAAGGTAGGAAATTACATATTACATTATTACCAAGTTATGCAATTAATAGCCTTGTAATGTTATTAATTATCAATTCTAAATAGTATGACGTGATCAGGTGTTTAAGAGTAAATAATCTGAAGAATCGAGCATAAGTTGTTTAGATTGCTCTAGAACCAGAATATTTGTTCTGATTCAAAGTTGAGGAGTTAGTTTTGGCCAAGCAAAAGTAGGGTTTAGATCAATCTAATTCTCACGTCAAAAAGTTTGAAACAATATGAGCATACAGAAATAAATCAGGATTGTCTATTGATTGCTTACTCATATTTTAATATTAAAGCTTAATTGTTCAGCAACCGTAATTATAATGTCAAGCTTGTTTAGTCTTGTATTTTGAGTGTTATGCTTTTCTTGATTAGTGTGCTCAGTATCCATGAAAGAATGAGTTGATAGTATTCATTTGCTGCGTAATGCAGGCAAGACCTTTGCTTACAAGAGCGCTTGAAGAGGGCATCCACGAATCCCTTGTTGACTCAAAGCTGGGCAATAACTACAATTCAAACGAGATGGCACGTATGATTGCCTGTGCCGCTGCTTGTGTTCGTCACTCAGCAAGACGCCGTCCTAGGATGAGTCAGGTGCAATTTGTTTTCGTTCTAGGTTCAGTCTGTGTTGAAATCGAAATTTATATTCTTTACATACCTAGCGCTCTAAGTTACAATTGTGCATCTACAAAAAATGGAATTTCTATTTATTTCCCACCATTATAATTGTCAATGGAGTTTTGAAAATTGACAAAGGACAGCCATATTAATTGTATTCTGTTTGAGATTATATCCTGTCGGGATGCTAAATCAAAATTCATATATACCCATCAGCGATTCACCAACTGTTTAAGATCTTTCTCGATTTATTATTGTATAGAACTCATTTCAAGGGTATTTTAATTTGGAAAATAGTCCTTAAATAACCCTGGGTGTTATATTGGTTTTGTTCCTGTCTTCGAGGCCAATATTTTTGTAGAGCGTCGTGAGGTGTCAATCTATTCTGTATTCTCCACCTTTCATAGTTATAGCAAATGATCATTGAGCACCACAAAATATCATTTGTTATGTTGTTTTTTCTCATTGTTTTCTCAATATTCTTTGAATATCGGTACTCCAAATGATAAGATTCTAAATTTTGCAACATATGTAGACCAATTAAGTGCTGGAATTGGAACATATTGTGTCAAAATCAGTCCCTTTATACGTCATTGAATTGTATGCTAATAGTACCATACTGAAATATATTTATCTTACAATTATACAGATAGTTCGCGCCTTAGAAGGAGATGTATCTCTCGAAGACCTAAACGAAGGAGTTAGGCCAGGACACAGCAGAGTTTATGGCTCATATGGAAGTACCACAGACTATGACTCAGGTCAATACAATGAAGACATGAAAAAATTCAGAAAAATGGCCCTTGCAAGCCAAACTTATGCTAGCAGCGAGTACAGTGCTCCAACCAGTGAATATGGCCAAAATCTCTCAGCTTCGAGCAGCGAAGGCCAACAAACACAAGACATGAAGGGGAGTGGTATTAATAAAGATAGCAGAGGATTCAGCTTGTGATTCTTGGGCTGGTAGAGGCATTGTACAATTGGAGTGGTGTTTTTTTTCATTGGTTTATTTGTGAGAAGAAAGGAGTACAGGGTTTTTCGATGTATGTATGTATGTGTTTTAAAGAATAATTCGAAGCTATTGATCATTCTTTTCATGAGTTTTGAGTATGTTTTCGTGAATAATCCAAACTTGTTGATCATTTTTTTCATGGATTTTTGTTGTGAAGCTACATTGGCAAGGGACACCTGCATTTTGAAGTGGTTGGGTACATGTTTATCTTCTGATACAGGATTCTCTCTCTTTAGCTACATAACAATTACATTTGCAAGATAATTCACTAGTCTAAAAGATAATTGATACTTGTTGTCTAGTTGATTCAAGAATAGAGGTAGTTGCTGACTAGCTGATTTAACAATTACAATCTTCCTTATTAGCGTGCTAGGGAAGTTAGGCTCCTAGCGAATATTGTAATTTTAAGGTTTGGGTAAATTTCTCACACTTCCCGAACTTTGTGCTTGTGTACAAAACCCTCATGAACTTCAGGGGAAATTTCACATACTCTCGTGAACTTTATAAATAATGGAAAATGCCGTGAATTTTTTAAGTTATACTAAGACCTCTCTAAACTATTGAAAATTCTCATAGGTGACATGAATAGATAGGCCTATCCAAAAAGCCCCTCGGGCCCGGAGCCCGGGCCTGGCCCGGGTATGGGCCGGCTCGCCGGCGCCCGGGCCCGGGCTAGCCCAGAACAGCGTTGGCCAGGGCAACAAACCCGGGCCGGGCGGCCCGGATCCGGAGCCCGGCCCGGCCACAAATGTCACCGAAGGTGACCGTTGTGGGCAAAAGCCAGGCCGGGCAGCCCAGATCCGGAGCCCGGCCAGACGCGGCGTTAACGGTCACCTTAGGTGACTGTTTTGCCAAACGGTCACCTAGGTGACCGTTATGGTCTGGCCGAGCCGAGCTGGTCCGTCTCGGCCCGGCCATAACGGCCAGATTTGATTTTTGACCGTTTTGTCCCCAAAAACGATCATAAATCGGTCATATGGTGAGAGTTTTTTTGGTCATTTGCCTAGGAGGTTGTCTCTATAAATAGACAGGGGTTTTCACTTCTTCTCCTCGCACCAAAACTCATCTACTTCTCTCTAATACTCTTTTATACAATCTTATACTCTCTTATACTCTCTAATAATCTCTTATACTTTCTAATCCTTCTATCAAATGACTTCCGAATGTGATTTTGAAAAGCAAAATCTATCTCCTACCACTCTTGAAATGAGTCCTCCTACAACTGCTACTCCTACCGATCCTACCGGTGTTAATCCCGAATCCGGTGGCGACGATTCTACACCAAGAGCTCCTAAAAGACCGAGATCCGATGTGTGGAATTTTTTCGAGAAGATAGACGTCACCAATGATAAACATGGTAGGATCCTCACCCAGAAGGCTAAATGTGTATTGTGCGGCAAGACTTTCCAAGCTCATCATAAGAGCGGCACCAACCATCTCAAACGTTATAAAGAAAAACACAACAAAGGCCAGAATCCTCAATGTGATATCTGACAATCTATGATTTCTCAATCCTCCTCTTTTGATAGTCTCAATAGTTAGAATTATGACGCTGCCCAAGCCAGGAAATGCGCTATCAGGTTTATTATTCTTAAAAACTTCCTTTTAAGTTAGTAGAAGATAATAAATTTGAAGATATGTTTAGAGATAGTTTTTTTCCCGCATTTACAAAATTTTCTCGTCAAACCTATCAATGTGATATTTTAAAATATTATCAGGAGGAACAAAAAAAAATTCTTATTTTAAAATTTAAACTGTTGTTTTTCTTTAACTTCTGATATTTAGACATCTAGAGCACAAACTGGTTATTTATGTATCACAACGCATTGGATTGATAAAAATTAACAAATGTTTAAAAGAGTTGTTTCCTTTACTGCAATTGAAGAGTCGCATACTGGTATTAATGTTACAAATTTAATAATTGAAGAACTTAAGAAACTAGAAATTGATCAAAGAATATTTTTTCTTTCACTAGATAATGTAAGTAATAACAATGTAGCTATTGATTTTATCAAAACAATTCTGTCATTGCCATGTCATGGTGATCTTTTTTATATTAAATGTATCTGTCATATTTTAAATTTAATTGTTCAAAGTACATTTACTGAAATTAAACCAATGATAGAAAAGGTTAGAACAATTGCTTATATGCATAATGCTTCTAAACAAAGACTTAAAAGATGGAAACAATTTTGTAAAAAAAATATAAGCCCAGACTAATTCCAAAAGATGTTGACCATAGGTGGTTTTCCACCTATGTAATATTAAGTGTAGCAATAGAATATAAAAAATTATAAATGATTTTATAAATTATTATGCTTCTAATTCTACCTCTAGCTCTGGTAGCACTTATGAAATAACTGAAGATGAATAGACAATTATATGTAATTTAAATAAGATGTTATAAGTTTTTTATGATGTTACAATGTTATTATCTGTCTGTTATTATCCAACTATTACTTTAGCTGCTTTACAAATTTTAAATATTCAAAATATTTTTGCCAAATATCGTATGAATGATACTTTTGGAGCTATAAATTTTCAAATGGAGAGCAAATTTAATAAGTATTTTAGACCTATTCATCATATTTTTAGTTTGGGAATTCTTATTGATCCATGTTCGAAGGATATTGGCCTTCAAAGTTTGTTACAATTATTGTATGGTGGACAAATTATAGACTTAGATGATGAATCCATCCTTACTGCTACTTCTCATCATTTAGCTATTAGAAATTAATTTCAAACCTTATATGATGAGTATGCAGCTAGACATTGTGTAGCTGCACAACAGTCTACAGCTTCGGCGCCTTCGAGCTCAAACCGAGGTAAAAGTGTAAGTTTTGATAGATAGCAATGGTAGCTGAGCTAACTAGTGGATCTGGACTTGGATCATCATTAGAGGTTTCTGAAATAGATGAATATTTATCTGCTTCTTTAGTTAAATGTCAAGGAAATGCTTTAGATTTTTTATAATGGTGGAGAGTATATGGATCAGTTTCATATCTTATACTTTTCACCATGGTTCGTGACTTACTAACAGTGTAAGTTTCGATGGTAGCTTCGGAATCCGCCTTCAGCACAGTAGGACGTTTGATCGACGACCACGGGACATGCTTAGATTTGTATACTATACAAGTGGTGATGTGCTTACAAGATTGGTGGAGGTATGAGAAGCAAACGCAAGGCATCAATCAGATGGTTGGAATTGAAGATAAATTTGAAGAGTTGGGACTATCAGATAGATATAAAGATTAAATAATATTCATCAAATTATAATTTTATTTCTTAGCTTTAAATTTGTAATGAATTATTTTAAAAACAGTTACAAATGATAATGATAAAGGTAAGTAGGTGACAACCTAGTTGGGATGTACTCATCTATTATGATGCGACGAATTCCGAAATAAATTTATACTTGTAAAGGATTTATTAATTTTTAATAAAAAAGTTATTTTTATTATCTTTCATTTTTATAATTTTTTGTATTTGTAATTTATATTATTTTAAGTTATTAATAGTATTATTGTTTTTTATTAGCATTTTCTGTAATTTTTTATGTAGATTTCAAAATTTAAAGAGACTTTTGAAAAATAAAAAAATAAAAAAGTAAAAAAATCCGGGCCGGGGCAACCGGGCCTGGGCCGGCCCGGATGGACAGGCCTATGAATAGACAGTAAAAGGTTTAGCTATCATTTTTTTTATTTTTTGCCTACTCTCACTCGAAAAGAATAATATAGAAGCTATATTTATTCCTCTATAATAATAGGAGGATCCAAGATTTACTATTTATGGCACAATAAATGCTACAGTATATTGTAGCATTTGGTTACTATAGCACAGACATGAGGATTCAGAATCCATTGTTCATGCTGCATGAATTACTGTAGCACTTAAAAAAACTGTATTTAAATGCAGAATTATTATAGCGGAAATAAAAAAGATGGAGGTTGTGCTTTGCACGGGGTGCACACTAGTTTAGTAGAAAGCTCAAAAGTCAAAATTGCCCAAGAGATATCACGTGCTCCGCATGTATTGAGGTAGACTTAGTGTTGTTCCTCATGGCAGTTAAGTGAAACAAAGTTCAGAGGATTTCAATGATTCATAAAAGTTCAGGAGGTTTCGTTCAAAATCACCCAAAGATCAGGGGTTTTTGTAAATGTTACCCATGTAATTATACAATACAATTACTTTATTTCTTAGCAATTGAAAGCAGTTGAGTTGTGATTGTAGGATACTCTCCAATAATTAATAAGACTCACGGTTGTTGTGTAAGAGTTAGCAGTTGGTAACAATTGCATGCTGTTTGATGTGCTCGGAAGAAAGTAAGACTTTTGTAAAAACAGCAGAATCTGAAGAGGAAAACAACAAGAAAGAAGGGACCAGGCAGCGAGAAAGCGCTAACAAATAGGGTGAAGTTGTGATGTCCCCCATGTGACTTGGTTCCTCGATTGAAATTTTCTAGTGAATCGCTAGAGTATGACAGCTTTGTTTGATTCTTTTGGCCAATGTGTTATTTTTCCATGGATAAGCTTTGACCTGTTCTATTTTCCAACAGCCTGGAACAGGTAAGGTTCAAGACTGGTAGATTTCACATTAGTTTTATTATCTCCATTAGTTACGTATACGTTGCTATAGACCAAATCAGTAACTTGTACAGGTCATTTGGTTTGCTAATATTGTAATTTTAACTGCATTTTCAATTTATAAAAGTAAGTTACACGGTAACCCTACGTGGATGATCCGGAAGGTTGGGAAGTTCCAATACGACTCTCAACATCTTGGGTTTAGTTTTAGACTGGATTATTATATATTACAGTAATATTTGAACTGTTTGTTTCGTTATAATTGAGTAGGCAGTAATATTTGTTAGATATTATGCATGCAAAAATTTCTTAATTAAACATGGAAAAAGGAAATAAGAAATATTGAGGATCATAACTCTTATAGGGAGAAATTGTCAAAATAGACCTATTTACAACCTTTTTTACCAAAATCAAAAAATCGACCCAATTTCAGCCACCTCAGCGTGGTCTGAAGCTGAATCGATCTAAAAAAAATACTTCTTTCTAATTAGTCAGGTTTGCTAACCCTGACTAATTAGTTAATAACCTTTCAAAATAGTTGGGGTTAGAAACCGTAATTATTTTGAACTGTAAATTTTAGCCTCACTACTAACCCATGTAATTAAGCTAGTGTCTAATTAGTTGGGGTTAGCATCCCCGACTAATTTGAAAGAAAGCTTTTTTTAAATCAACCTAGTTTCAGGCTACGTTGCTGATGTGGTCGAAACTAGGTCGGTTTTTGTAAATAAGTTTGAAAGGAGTTGATTTTGGAGACTAAAGTTGTAAATGGGTCTCTTGTAAAAATTTCTCCTTTTTAGTGTGCCTACAGACGTCCCATAAAAATGACATTTAAACATGTATAATTCAGACAAGCATCTATCTGATCCGCTGCAGTTGGTTAAGAGTTATTCTTCATTGGTGGAAATATTAGGAGATAATGCTCACAGTAATTAATTGAGAAATCCGGACTCTGATTATTGCACCAATACTTATACACTGACACGCGCATTGAGTTAGCTAGGCTTTTATGACTCAATAACTAATAAAATATCTGCTCGAGCTGCTAGGTTACAGGAAAGGAGGAGAAAAAAAGCTGTTGGGAGGCTTAATATTGATGGCACAACTGTTGGCGGGATGACTGAGCTCCAAGTGATCCAGTTGGAATGAAGCTATCACAGAATGTCTGTTGCGGTTTGGTGGATGGAAAGATAAGTTTTGTGTTTTCTGCTGTTGTGTATAGCATGGGGTTGTATGTAGTTTTTTTTGCTTGCTATGTTGGTTTTCTTTTGTTCTCTTTTTGGGAGTTTATGTCTGGTACTTTGGACATGGGAGTGTGGATTGACTATGTAAGTTTTTGGTTTAAATTAAACAGTAGTTCATGCTCTATGGTTGGGAGTATGTTCTTTTTTGTAACAACCAGTTATCTTAATTTAGCTGGCTGGAATACCTTAATGGTATTCCATCCTTTCTCTCAAAAAAAAAAAAAAAAAACTAATAAAATATTTTTCTTCTCATGCCATCTTCTTGTTGTTACTCTTCTCTAAACGCTCATTTTCACGGTTTCACCTTCCTCCCAAAATGCTCTGCTCTTCTTCCTCTTCCTTTATACTGTTTCTTTTTTTTATTCTCACTAATATGTATGTCAGTCAGAGGCCAGAATTTTAAACCAGTCAGAAATAATGGTTGAAGGCTTTGAAGTTAATTCGACCGCTAGCTTTATTTCTGCACTTGCAGGAAATTAGCCGAGAGGCCTCCCTTTTTCTTTGATCCCTACGTTTACGAGAACTAGATCACGCTACCATTCTTGTTGGGTATAGTGTCGACGAAAATTTAACAATCAAGCATGAATAGCCACCTTGGTTAGCGCAAGTGGCCTGGAACATAGTGATAATACCGTCAACATCTCCAGCTCCTAGGTTCGAATCACGTCTGTCTGATCTAAAGCGTGAGAATGGGAGGTGGACTTGTTGGTCTTAAGAGTGGAGACTCAAACTTAGAATCAAAATCAACAATCGCACAAAAATTCAAGACAGGTCATGGGTGTGGTGTCTGCCACACTCTGGTGTGGCAGAATCTGCCATGTCTGTCATGGGTGTGGTGTCTGCCACACCCTGATGTGACAAAATCTCCCCTGTCTGTCATGGGTGTGGTATGACAGACTCGTTTTAGAATTCTAATCTGTTTAGGATTGTGTTTGTTATAAATAGAAACACGTCCCTCAATGGTTTAAGAGAGAAAAAGAGCACGAAAAAGAGGGGTTTTAAGGGCTCCTTGAGATTAGAAATCTTAGAGAGAGAGAGAGGCCAAGCAAGCATTGTAATCTTCTTCAAGTAATCAAAGAATTGTGTGGTGTAGCTCTCGAGGACGTAGGCATGTTGCCGAACCTCGCTAATCTGGTGTGTTCTTTCTTGTTCTTATTTCCTACAAATTTTTATCTTTGATTTGCGGTGAATTTCTTTCTTGCTCAACTCTTAAACACAAGATCCGGAAGGGTACGTATTTGATTTGATTGTTTCGAATCCCCAACAACTGGTATCAGAGCTTCGTTCAGCAAATTTGTGAGAAAGAGAGCCATGAAAGAGAAAATTAAATCTAAGATTAAGAAGTTTGACGGTTCAGACTTCGCCTACTGGAAGTCACAAATGGAGAACTATCTGTATCAGAAGGACTTGTATCGCCCGTTGATGGGCAAGGAAAATGGACAAAAGAAGGAGGAGTCAGATGAGATACTAGATAGGAAGGCTCTAGGGCAAATCCGGTTGTCGCTCACCAAATCAGTAGCCCACAATATTTTGAAGGAGAAGACAACAGTGAGGCATATGGAAGCGCTCGCGAAGATGTACAAGCAACCGTCGGCAAGAAACACAAACAATGTGCATCTCGTCAAAACTCTTTTCAACCTCAAGATGGCAGAAGAACGGTCCTTCACGATGCACCTCAGCGAGTTCAACAGATTGTTGATCAGCTTATCTCCATAGACATAACGTTCTATGACAAAGTGCAGGCCATTCTACTACTATCACAGTTTCCGGATAGTTGGGCAGGTTGTGTGATGGCAATTAGCAATTCGGCGAGGAAAAAAAAGTTAAAGCTGAGTGAGGTAGTTAGTATGATTCTATTCGAAGAGGTTAGAAGGAAATCGTCCAAATCAGAAGGTTCAGGTTCAACCCTAAATTTCGAGCAGAGAGACAGAAGCCAGAAGGAAGGAAACCAGAACAGGAATCGGTCGAAATCAGTGAAGAATAGGTCGAACTTGAAAGTTAGGCCTATCAAAGGAAAGTGTTGGAACTACGGCCAGGAGAGCCATATGTATTCAGTCTCCAAGAGTCCAAAGAAGAATGCGGGTGAGTAGGAGGCTCATATCGTACAGGATGCCTTGATCCTTGCTATGGATAGCGACTCGGATTCTTAGGTCATTGATTCAGGAGTAGGGGTGCATGCGGTCCAGATACGGCTCGGATATGATGCTTACCATATCTATATCCGCTTACTCATCTCGGATACGGTTACGGATACAGATATACCTCGATAAGAAAAATTCATATCCATATCCGCTAAAATCGGATACGATTACAGATATACATGCAGATATATAAGCGGATATATATGCAGATACAAAACGGATATGAGAAAGCTAGATAGTATTGAGAAAAACATAGTTCATATGATACAAAAGAGTTCGTTTACATGTTCATTATATCTGAAAAGTTAAGATTAGACATCTTGATCATCAAAATTAACCACAAATCCTTAATCTAAGAATTGAAACTATCGTAAGAGTATGACTAATATGTATTCGGATATTTCGGTTACGGATACAGATATTTCACTATAAAACCATATCCGTAACCATATCCTATCGGTTATAGATTTGAGTAACCATATCCGTATCCTAACGGATATAGTTACGGATATTTCCTCTGATATGATATGGTTTAGCACCC
Source organism: Asparagus kiusianus (assembly GCA_022839385.1). Lineage (NCBI taxonomy): Eukaryota > Viridiplantae > Streptophyta > Magnoliopsida > Asparagales > Asparagaceae > Asparagus > Asparagus kiusianus. The sequence goes on from BQKN01063894.1 coordinate 29,144, forward strand.
CCTATTCAGGAGCCTCTTTCCACGCCACTGCTAATAGGAAGCTTCTTCAGAACTATGTAGCATGAGACTTTGGAAAAGTATATTTAGGAAAAAACGAGCCCTGTAATATTATTGGAAAGGGTGAAGTGTAGATTCAGATGAAGGGCTCTAAGTGGACCTTAAAGAACGTGAGACACGTGCCAAAGCTGAAAAGGAATCTTGTTTTGGTGGGACAGCTTGGAGCAGAAGGCTATGTTTCTACATTCACAGGGGATTCATGAAAAATCTCTAATGGTACTATGATAGTTGCTCGAGGCAACAAACTAGTAACTCTCTACCTCACCTTACATGCGAGTGACACCCTCGCAATTGCAGCTGACAAAGAGAGTACAGATCTATGGCACAACAGTTAGGGCACATGAGCAAGAAGGGGATAAAAATCTTACATTCACAGGGAAAGCTAGCCGGGATCGACTCCGTGGAAGTTAGGGTTTGTAAAAACTGTATCTTTGGGAAGCAGAAGAGGGTTAGTTTCCAGAAGGATGGAAGGTCACCTAAGACTCAGAAGCTAGAATTGATTCATACAGATGTATGGGGTCCAGCTAGTATGTCTTCTTTTGGTGGTCCAAGATACTATGTAACCTTTATTGACGATCACTCCAGGAAGGTGTGGATCTACTTCATAAAGCACAAGTCAGAGGTGTTTAGAATCTTCAAGAAGTGTAAGGTCATGGTGGAGAACGAGACAGATCTGAAGGTGAAGTGTCTGAGATTAGACAATGGTGGAGAATACGAGCTGGAGGAGTTCAAGAGGTTCTGTGCTATGAATGGTATTCGCTTAGAGAGGACTACTCCAGGGACGCCGCAGCAGAACGACATTGCGGAAAGGGTGAACAGGACCTTGACAGAGCGTGCCAGGAGCATGCGATTACATGCAGATCTGCCTAAGACATTTTAAACGGATACGGTGCATACAGCAGTGTGACGCCCCTGTTTTCACTCATAGCTGCAAGTCTAAGGTGAACCCAGAGATGTCAAACCTGCCATGCACCCACACTGTGCAACAACAAGTTTCACCAATCACGGTAATATCCTCTAGCGGGGTCAAATAAAAGCGTAGGTACAAAACAAGCAAAGAAGTAGAACGATAATAATAGACATGATAAAGAAGATGATATCTCATAAATAAAGGTCATGTCTCAACTGAAAATAAACTGAAATACATTTGGAGTCTGTAATAACATACGATGTCTCAACATGAATCAAAACGGAAAATCAAACTAAGGCTCATTGCCTTTACAAAATAGAAATAAACTCTAAGTCTGAATAAAATTTAAAACTACAATGGAGCCTCTAATAAATCTCTTGGGATAGCGACTATGCAAAAACTCCGTCATCCTGCGGCTCTCCGGAACTCCAAGCTACCTGAAAGGGTATTTTTTAAAAAAAAGAAACAACAATAAGAGCATCAGAGCGCTAAAGGAAAATTACCTCCATCCGCCCACAAGGGGAAGGGCTGCTAGATAGAGTGGAGGCTCTATCTATTAAGCATAGTCTACCTAGATTCATTTTTCCCGTATCTAAGTTGGATTAACGTTTAGAAACCTACAACACGAGACGTAGTACGTCGAGCGAAATAATCCAAACAAGGAAACCCTCATGTATATATCATAAGTCTCAAATTGTAGATATCTAAACATTAATACCAAACTAAGAAAAGACAATCTAATGAAACCAATAATTAGAAATCCATAACACGAGACTGGTACGTCGAGCGAAATAATCCAAACAAGAAAACCCTCATGTATATACCATAAGTCTCAAGTTGTGAATCTCTAATCATTGATCCCAACTAAGAAGTAAAAAAGACAGTAAAAGAAATAAGATATCAACACATCGTATTTATAATATCTTCCACTATCACTGGAGAGATAGAATAAAATACTAACACATAATTTTGTATACTTTCAAAAGTAACATATCTCAGTCGTATAGTTCAATGATAGGTCGTATTCAAAATCGGCATCTGCCATACTTAGGCTATTAAGTAATTGTCTCAGTGCAATGGACTATCCTGTAGGTATCCTGAACTATGTACACGGCTCATTAGTCTCATCGCGATCTTAGTACATAACATGAGTGTGGGACGGACTACCAAATAGGCATCCTAGAAATACGACTCACGAGCCTCATCGCACCCTAGTGCGGGACGGATGGATAGATCAAGCCTCCTAAAATCCGACTCAATGGACTATACATATGGAATATCGACGCACTACCTCATGTAGTGCTGAACTGAGCTCATCAACGATATCAACCTCATATAAATCTTTGTATATCAGGTATGTCGACCCACTATCCCATATAGTACTAAGATATGCTCATCAATAATATTCAGCTCATGTATATTTGGTATGTCGACGCACTATCCCATATAGTACTGAGCTGTGCTCATCAACGACATCTAACATGTATATAAACTATATCTAATTCAAATATGATCAAAACAAAATTTATCATAACCCCATTGGGATTCTTAAATATATAACATAACATATTCATAACTAAACGTGTAACATCAAGCGGCTCAAAACTCCGCGAACGCACCTCAAAACGGCGTAACACAGCTCCACAAAACGAGCAGGAAAAATAGACGTGATATCTGTTAGAAAAATAAGCATATCTTTCTCTAGAAAAACTATTTTTATAAATGGTTTTTTGTTTTGTAAACTAGATTCACACATCTTTCAAATGATATAAGTTTGGTTTAATTTAGAGTTTATTTGTTATCCCAAATCTCTAGTTAAATATTATATATGTGCATCCATTTTTCTGCAAGACATATTGTTAGTAAATATAACATATCTTTCTTTATACAAACTTTTTTTAAGAATGATTTTCTGTTTTGAAACCTAGATTCATACATCTATCAAATGACAAAGGTTTGGTTCAGTTTAGAGTTCATTTGTTATCCCAAATCTCCAATTAAACTTTATATATGTGCATCTGTTTTTCTGCAGGACATGTTATTAGTAAATATAACATATCTTTCTCTATACAAACTCTTTTTAAGAATGATTTTCTTTTTTAGAAACTAGATACATATATCTTTCATTTGGCACTGGTTTGGTTAAATTTGGAGTTTATTTTCTATTTTGAAATCTCAGTTAAACATGATATAATTACTACAGTTTCTTCAGAAAATATTTATTTAGTACATCTCTTAAATTTCTCATATATAAATGAAATTATGAAAAATCCTAATGATCATGATCATGATACTATCATAGACAACAAGAAAAAAAATTATTAAACTAGCATTGGTTTATGTTTCAACATCAAAAATTTAACTTTTATCACATCATGTTAAGATTCAAGCATGGAAACACATATTCAACATCATATTAAACATCTAACTAGTTATTTAACTATGGGGAAGGGTTTAGATGAAGATAATCTTGTCTTAGATGTTGTTCTAAGTCTTTGAAATAACCAGTAACCAAAAAGAAGTACAACCAAGCCATTTCCCCCTTGCTACACGTTGATAATCTCACCCTCGTGTCGATATTTGCTTCACAAAGCTCTCAAAATTCTCAACTTTAGGGCTAGGGATTCAGAGAAAGGAAGAGGGGCTGCTAGGATTTGAAACTCTGATGTAAGGATATTAATTTTTGTAAAAACACATGTTTATATATATGCAAACCCAAAATAAACCCGTTTGATCGGAACCAGGAATCCTAATCTGACTAGGAATATGACCTTCGGTATTTTGGCCATAACCTTCACGTCTGACCTCGGAATGAGGTGATCTAAGACTTGTTGAAAAGATATTGAAGATACCTACAACTTTTGTCTTTAAATTTTCCAAATTTCAACTACATCTATGCAAAAAATATAAAATCTCTTTGCTGGTTATAAATTTCCAGATTTATACATCGAGCAAGAATTGTGCATTTGCTCTTATATATATACATATATATATATATATATTGAATTGATCTCAAACCAATTCCTAGCATACTCAAATATCATAATATGTTATTTATAAATATATAACATATTTATTATTATTTATCATAAAATATTCAAATTTTTGGGGTTCTACATTCTTCCCCCCTTAAAAGAATTTCATCCTCGAAATTCAGAAATCATACTTAAGCAAATAATAATACTAGAAAAGCACGTAGAGGGTCTAATTTAACCCGTAAACATAAACATCTCAGAATATTTACTCTTGATAAGCATATAGGGATATTTATATTTAACAATCCAGGATGATAATATTCCCACTCAACCCTTAATCGAATGGATCTAGTACGTCGGGCGAAAAATCCAAACAAAGAACCCCCCATATATATACCATGTGTTCCAAAAGATTAAGAATTAAGCAGAAATATACTCATTCTAGCGTTAAATCTAAATATAATCACACAAATAATCACACACATAAATCAATCCACTTCCTCAATAGGTGCAGGAAGTCGCGCGACATAACATATTTGCGCTCCCAAAAATCATCTTTGATGTCTACATTTAACCATCTAAAATGTAAATACCCCCACTTAACACCTAACTAAATGGAACAAGTACATCGAGCGAAAAATCCAAAGGATACAAACATCTTGTTTCTAAATTTCTTATCTTCCCTAGCAAGCATACAAACTTGGATTTTAATCGTAGTCAGATCATTCTAAAGATAAATCTTCAGTGCGTTCATCATTCGCTGCTGCTCTACATCATGAAAGTGCTTCCTAAGCATAGAAATATGAAATGCATTGTGTATACTAGACATCGATGCTGGAAGATCTAGTCTGTATGACACAGCTTTAATGCTCTCCAAAATCTGATACGGTCCAATGTATCTCGGCGTAAGCTTTTTCTATCTCCCAAATTGCTAAACACCTTTCACATGCGATACCTTCAGTCTAACCGAATCTCCAATCTGAAACTCCAAGCGTTTTCATCTCTTATTAGCATAGCTCATTTGCCAACTCTAAACGGCTAGAATCCGATCTTTGATCAATGTTACTTCCTCAGTAATCAGTTTCATAAGCTCTGGTCCAAGTATTAAACTCTTCTCCGGCTCTACCCAACATATAGACGATCTGTAAGGCCTCCCGTACGATACTTCATATGGGGTCATACCGATTATTACTTGATAATTATTATTCTAAACGAACTCTATCAATAAAATATGATCCTCCCAGCTACTTTGAAAATCAAATAACACAAGCCCGTAATTTGTTTTCCAACATCTGATTTACTCTCTCCGTCTGACAGTCCGTCTTAATTTGATACTGTCATACCTGGAACTCTACGAAGTTGAATAGTCTCCTGAATAAATATCCTCCCTAGAATAAAATGTGCTGACTTTATCAGTCTATCAACTATCACCCCAAACCGATCGCAAACCATTCTCTTTCTTTGACTTCGATAACCCTACAATAAAGTCCATAGAAATGTCTGCCCACTTCTACTCCGAAATGGGTAAAGGCTGATGTGTTCCTATCGGTCTCTGATGTTTCTCCTTTACTCACTGACAGGTAAGATACTTAGCTACATACTCTGAAATTTTCCTACGGATATTACTCCATCAAAAATGTCTCTTCAGATCCTTGTACATCTTAGTTGTGCCTGGATGCACTGTATACCTGGTACGATGCGCTTCGTCGAATAAATCCTTCTTCAGTTAAGCATTAGCTGGTATTATTAATCGGCCCTTCATCCGAAGTCCTCTATCTGCTCCAACGGTCCAATCAGCCTCTGGCTCTTTGGAAATCTCTCCCTTTCGGGCTTGAATCCAAGAGTCGTCCAACTGAGCTCTGACCACTCTGTCACTCCAAGATGGCTGTACAGATAAAGCTCCCAAAAATGCGTCTGCTACGAGCATCTCAAAGCTACAATCCTGTGACGATGCTTCCTACTCAATGCGTCTGCTACGACATTCACCCTCCCCGGGTGATACTGAATCGCGAACTCATAATCCTTAATGAACTCAATTTACCTCCTTTATCTCTGGTTGAGTTCCTTCTGAGAGAAAAGATACTTAAGACTCTGATGTCTGTGAAAAATTCAAACTGTACTTCATATAAGTAACGTCTCCATGACTTCAGTGCAAATACCACTGCTGCTAACTCCAAGTCATAAGTGGAAATAGATCTGCTCATGTACTCTCAATTGCTGCGAGACATATGTTACTACTCTCTGAGTCTGCATCAAAACGTCTTCTAATTCTGCCAACGATGTATTTGTGTAGACCACAAATATCCTGTCGTTGCTCGGAATAGTTAAAACTGGCGCTGTAGACAATTTAGCCTTCAAGGAATCAAAGGCCTTCTGGTACTCCATGCTCCAAATGAACTATACACCCTTCTTCGTAAGGCGTGTAAGTGGTGTTGAAATCTTCGAGAAGTCCTAGATAAACTTTCAATAATAGCCGACTAAACCCAAAAAGCTATGAATCTCTATCTCCGTCTTCGGCGGATTCCAAATCAAGAACTACTGAAATCTTAGCCGGATCTATTGCTATGCCCTTTTTGCTGATGACGTGACCGAGAAATCTAATTTCTGAAAGTCAAAACTCACATTCGCTGAACTTGACATATAACTGATGCTCCTGTAGAGTCTACAAAGCTAATCAGAGATGCTGCTCGTGCTCTACCTTCGATCTCAAATAAATGAGGATGTCTGTAGACGGTAAAAAATACCTCTGTGGACTCACAAGAAATCCGCCTGTAAAGGGAAGTCACCCAAGGCTACGCGAATTCACCTTTTGTCACAACTCACCAGACCGAGTCTGCATTCGAATCCGCCAGCAGACCTCAAGACCGCCAATATGGCCAGATGTCTGCTACCCCACGTGCTGAGATGGGCTTTCCCACCTCTCTCGACCCGAAGGGAGAGGGCACAGTACTCCAGGACCGTCAAGCGGCCGCTCACAGTACGAAGGATTGGGCAGGTGTCGAGTCGACCTGAACATTCATAAATGCAGCTCACCTCAGCTGTCTGAGTCAAGAGATGAGTCCGCCAGCATTCGACGAGTTGTCCAAACCCACTCGAGTGCCAGGAACATGCCTTCCCACCTCTCTCGACCTAAAGAGAGAAGACATGGCACTCCAGGCCCGCCGAATAACCGCCTACAGTACAAAGTGAGCGGACAGGTGTCAAAGCAGCCTACGCCCTCATAAATGCGACTTATCTCAGTTGTCTAAGCAGAGGGCAAGTACCGCCGGCACTCGGTGGTTGGTCAGATTCACTCGAGTATCCGACAGCCGGTGTCACGCATACGAGGAGGGGCCTTCCCACTCCTACATGACATAATGCAAAGGTACAGCCCTTCGAATGACCGCTCGTGTATGGTCGCATCCCATAATTCAAGGAGCAGCCAAGCTGTCTCTCTCTCTCATTTAAGGGCTTCTTTCAGCAACCTTAGGGGGAGATCGGTTGAAAAGGGAAGATCAATTGATCAAAGGGAGGTCAAGAAGAACCTGGAGCAATCGAGACCGAGCTCTTTGCAAGATCCTTGCATTGCAGCACTATTTCCTGGTTTCGAGCCCCGATCGCTAACGAACTAGGAGATCCGAACTCTATCGATTCGAGCTTCTACTGCGTACTAAAGCTCCTCAGCGACCTCGGTCGGATCGTCCAAGGGAAGCAGACTCGACACGAGCATCGAGCGAAGCATCCTGTAGCCACCAAAAGTCCCCACACTAAACAAAGATGACATTCCCTCTGCTTCTGTCGTAAACATTTGATTATTAGTTTGTAATAAGCTTTCTTATCAATACAAACGAAGTTCCCTATTTTCGGGAGATCAAAATTTACACCTACAGAAGATGGCGACCACAGTGGGAGAGGCTGTTTCTTCAAACGAAATGGTGGTGGCTCAGTTCGATGAAGTCGCTGTTGGGACGACTGTGGAGTCCCTAGAGATCAAGTTCGACCAAGCCAAGTACGAAGAGTATTTGTCTTCTTCCTCCTCCGATGGCGATGCATCTCGCAAGCGCCACAGAGTCGTGCGTCGAGGCCGACCTTTAACGGCTAAAACCTCCGCACCTGAGGGTCCCAACCGTGTCTCGTCAGGGGAACCCGCTCCCTTAGAATCGATCAAGGCCAAGCCCCAGATCGAAAGCAAGGGACAAGGATCTGCCAGATGGGTCACCAAACGGCCCCCGCAGACATTTGTCCCGGAAGGATCACCGTTCATCCCGGCACAGACTATGCTGCCACAGCCCGCGCAGATGCTCTCTTCGCCAGAGGAGCTAGCCAACAGTGACGGAAGACGCTTGTTGGGCGGGAAGCCCAAACCTCCGCTTCACACAATGGCCTGAATTACCATACAGGCCCGAGAAGCGTTAGACGAGAGGGCAACTTGCCCGACATCGGGAGGCCCTCCAAATCAGGAGCGCCAACCAAGAAGGACGAGGCCACCCGCTCAGGTGGACTTCGCTTCTCAGGTCACATCCCTGACGCGAATAAACCACCCCAAGCGAGCGAGCCTCCCAGAATAGGCGAATCCCCGAAGGCTGGCGAGCCTCGTCATAACCCGTTGGCGGATAAACGCAAAGGTAAGGAAATAGGCGACACCTCGCAAGCCCGCTCGTTTAAACGAAGGGTTGAAACTCGCATACGCGTTGGAGTTCGCCCAAATGCGAAGACTCGCCCGCCAAGGTGAGATCACCTAACTCCAGCACCACAGCGTTCCAACTGGCGTGCACCAGAGAACACATCCAAAGATCTCTCGTGCACTCATCCAAGCGGTCCTTCCGATGCTGGGGGTTGTCACCAACCACCCGCAGAAGATCTCCGAGAATACTTAATTCGCAAGCGCACCATACATGAGGCGAGTCCTCAGTGCCATTGCGAAAGGCTCATCCACACGGTACTCGCCGACTGCCAATGCATAGGAACGGCGAAGCCTTCGGTGTTTGAGAGACTTTCTAAACAACCTTCTCGACCGAGGCCCTCCCGTCAAAAGCATCATCACCAAAAAGGACGCGCTGCCGACGACCTAGAGCTCCCGTCCGCCACAATCAACATGAAGGACAAGGGTAAGGGGGTGCTTTTTGACTCTTCGGACTCGGACTCCGTCCTGAGGCCTAACCCTCGGTTCGCTCGACACCGGCAAGAGGGCATATACCAGCATACCCTTAGTCGTAGAGGGGCAAGCATCGGGTTTGATTACTCCACCTTAGTCCCTCCCTCCTACGGTGAAGACGAGGTTTACTCGGCGGCGGCCACGTCTCAAACCTCACACTCAAGCCGGGACGCGATGGCAAGGGTGCACATGACTGAACTCACCCATGACCAGACGGTCGCCTAGAAGCTCGAAGAGCAACAGGCGACCATAGATTCCCTAAGGGAGATGATGGAACAACTTCTGAACAAAAAGAAGAAGAAGAGAACCCAACGTCCCTTACCCCAGCGAACAGGAGATAAAGAGTGGGTACCTCCTCACCGTCCAGCGACTGAGACGGAAGATAATAGTAATCCACAATCCGATTACTCTTCCAAGATGTTGCTGGGAACGTCGCATACAGGGGGTAGCACCCGCGACAAAAGGCTCGACGAGTTCTAAAACCAACTGAACGCACTCAAGCTTCAGTAGAACATGAACAAGCTGGGGGTAGTCCGACCCTACCCTGTCGAATGGGATACGATCCCCTACCCAGCGAAGTTCAAGCCGATTAGCTTGGTGCAGTTTGACGGCAAGGGCTCGCCCTCGCAACATATTTACTACTTCATGGCGCAGACCGAATTCCTCACGGGAAACGACGCCATTCTCACTCGGCTTTTCATAGGCACCCTCAAGGGGGTGGCCTTTGAATGGTTCCGCAAACTAGAACCCGGCTCTATTAAGTCGTGGGCCGATCTTGAAAGGCTCTTCCTCTCCCGCTTCTTCGACGACGACACCGAGGTATCAATGGCCACCCTCCTCGCCGAAAAGCAACGAAAGTCGGAGTCAGTCAACGACTTTGTGAAGAGGTTCCGCGACCGATCTGTCCACTGTCGGGACCAAGTTTCCGAATCCATGCTAATCGAGATGTGTCGTAATAATCTCTCGATCCACATCCTATCCAAGGTGGACGCGGTGGAAACTCGGACATGGAAAGAGCTTGTTCGTCAAGGCGAGCAAGTAGAAAACATGATCAAGAGGCTCGAGGCCGAAGAGCCGCAGCCCAAGAAAGGAGCTGCAGAACCAGCCGCGCCAAAGAATCCCCCTCGGTCCAAAGGAAAAGAGATTATGGCTGTGGACTCTGCCCCGGCGCCGAAGGCTGCTCAGAGGCCGAAGCCTAGACAATTTGAGCAATGCCCCCCGCGGCAGTACGACTTCAAAGATGATCAGGTGGTGGCGACGTTCGACACTCTGCTCAAGAGTGGGCGAATTAAATTGTCAGAAGCCACGAAACCTGAGGAGGTAGACAAAACCAATGATCCGAGTTACTGTGCCTACCACAGATTCTTGGGCCACCACACGACCAAGTGTTACGTCCTTAAGGATAAGCTCCAAGCCCTCTACGACGCGGGGGTCTTAAAAAAGGAGAAGGTCCAAAAGCAGGTGACCACGAACATGGTCACCTTGAGCTTTGGAACAAATCTCCCAGAGGTCCAAGCTCCTGCGGGAATAATTCCTATTCCCAAGGTCGTCTTGAAGATCACCAACGATGACCCGCACAACCAGCGTGAGAAAGGCTTAGCTCCGCAGGTTCTGCCATCGGGGCAGGTGATGTGGGTCCATCCGGACCTCGTCAATGACGAACAATGGACTACAAAGCCCACGAAAGGGACTAAAGGAAAATATTGCAACGTTGTCTCTACCATCCCGGATAGAGACAATGCAGCGATGGCCGCCCTGACCGACTCCGAGGAGGACACTAACGTCTTCGCCATGAGAGCAGGGAAAGAATTCGCGAAGGAATATCACACAAGGGCGGAGAACCCGGTGAGACCTCCTGTGAGGCCGGCCGCGACAGCCCCTCCCAATCCGGACGGACCAAGCTCGAGCCGCCAACCTTTCCGGTTCAACGTGCTCGCACAGATGAAAAGCATCCCTACACGAATTGCCATGTACGACCTCCTCCGGTTATCCAGGTCTACACGGGAGGCCCTACAAGAGGCATCGGCCGATTCAGAGGCATTCTCCACTCATTTCTTGAAAGAGACAGAGTCAGAACAAGAATGTGCGGTTTGTTGCCAAGTCTCCGAGAGACGGGTCCCGTACATCACTTTCACTCCCGAGGACATGCTCATCAAGAGCACATCCCATGATCGGCCTCTGTACTTCACGGGATACGTCGGTTCGTCGAAGGTGGATCGAATTCAGGTCGACCCGGGCTCTGCGCTAAGCATCGTGCCCCTAAAGTTGATCAAACACCTAGGGATACCGCCAAAACGTCTGTCCTCGACCACCACAACCATTTTTGGCTTTAACACCACGGGGACACGGCCGTTGGGCAAGATCCGCCTGAAATGTCGAATAGGCGACATGAAGATGGAGGTGACCTGCTACGTTATCGATGCTGAGCCCTCCTACAACGTGCTCTTAGGACGCTCGTGGATCCATGGCAACCGAATAGTCCTATCCACCCTTCACTAATACCTGAAGTACGTGGACGATTACGAGTGAGTAAAGACGGTAGTGGCCGACAAGCACCCCTTCAAAGGCGTCGAAAACTATTTCACGTATTCTCTGCTGTATCAAGACCCCGACGAGCCACCAACAGAGGAGCTGGAGAGTGGCAACGAGGCAGACAGCGAGCCTGAGTACGGTGACAATCTAATCCTGAACGACTTCGAGTCAATTGTAATCGATTACGAGAGTCACAATGTAACCAATGCTGTTCAGGCAGAGGAAATTATCATGAATGAGAAATCCGACTTTGCTTATTTGTCGTCTTGCTCCACATCCGAGAATGATGCGCCCAACGACCCATGGTCAGAACTCTACAGTGATCCATCCCTGCACTTGCCAGTATGCTCGTCATACGTTGCCAAAGCACAGCCGATCAAGTCATCGCAAGCTGTGTTCATCGTGCCAGCCCGGAATAATTATCGAAAAGATATTATATTCGGTCGAATTGATCATCCCCTGCGCACGCTATGGGACGAGTCTGAAGACGAAGACCCAGCGCCCTAGTTTTCACAATACAGTCGAATTGTGAAACGCATGATGAGCAACATAGGGTATGACCTCACTCGTTTAGAGGGTCTGAATTACGGCCGAGAGCGTAAGACGGTCATCCGACCCGCTCACGTACCTAAAGGGAAACCCTCAAATTACTTCAACAGGACTAGGAGAGGCTTAGGCTACTCCTCCTCCTCGTCAGATTTGTGTTTTTACGTCAATGAAGATTCTGACTATGCATGTTCAGGGGATCAATCGTTAACAACCTCGGCATGGGACTCGGATGTCAGCGTAAGGGATCTGTTCGATATCCTCACAGTCAACATGGCTACAATGGATCCCACCGAAATGGTGGCGGATGAACAACTTCCACTCTATGACGAGACATGGGATCGCCATGTTAATGCCCAGTGGAACAATCGCTTTGAGCAACGTGAACCGCCGACTGAGGACGAGATCCTCCAAGTGAACATGGGTAGTGAGGCGAATCCCAAGTCCATATTCATCAGTGATAGTTTGCCTCCACAGGAGAAAGAAGATCTCATTGCCCTCATACGGGAGTATATTGACGTCTTCGCGTAGAATTATGAGGACATGCCCGGCCTGGATCCCCGGGTCGCTACGCATCACCTTAACATCGGCTCAGACGCCAAACCAGTCAAACAACAGCAGAGGCGGTTTCGCCCTCAGATCATGGAGGCAATAGAGGCCGAAGTAAAGAAACTGATTGAATCCGGTTTCATCAGGGAAGAACAACACCCCGACTGGGTGGCAAATATTATTCCGGTATTAAAGAAAAACGGTAAAATCCGCATCTGTATCGACTTTAGGGACCTCAACGCTGCGTGCCCCAAAGATGAATTTCCCCTGCCCATCACGGATGTCATCATTGACAACACGTGTGGATTCGAGAGGATGTCCTTCATGGACGGTTTCTCGGGGTACAATCAAATCAAAATGCACCCCGAGGATGAGAAACACACTTCGTTCAGAACTCCTATGGGGGTGTACTGCTACACCATTATGCCCTTCGGACTCAAGAACGCCGGTGCAACCTATCAACACGCCATGAGTACGATCTTTCAAGATCATCTGCGGAAGACGGTCGAATGCTACGTAGACGATCTGGTCGTGAAGAGTCGCCGTAAGGAGGACCACCTCCAAGACTTGAGGGCGATGTTTGAACTTATAAGGACTCATCAACTTAAGATGAATCCTACTAAGTCATTCTTAGGGATGTATAGCGGCAAGTTCCTCGGGTTCGTCGTCACGACGAGAGGAATCCGGATCGACCCAGACAAGGTGCGAGCTATTCAAGAGCTTTAACCGCCCCGAAATCTTAAAGAGTTAAGAGGCCTTCAAGGACGATTGGCTTACATCCGAAGGTTCATCTCAAATCTTTCGGGCAAATGTCAACCCTTCTTCAAGTTAATGAAGAAAGGTACTTCCTTCGTGTGTGACGAACCGTGCCAAAAGGCCTTCGAGGAAATCAAGACTTATCTCTTGAACCCGCCTGTCCTTGCGGCGCCAATCTCAGGGAGGCCATTCCTCATATATATATATGGGCCATGGAACATTCTCTAAGCGCCCTCTTGGCACAAAACGACGATGCGGGCCACGAGCAAGGCATCTATTACTTGAGCAGAACCTTACAAGGCGCCGAACAATGGTACCCGATGATCGAAAAGGAGTGTCTGGCCTTAGTGTTCGCCATCCAAAAGATGCGGCACTACCTGGTTGACCAAACAATCCATGTCATCTCCCGTATGAACCCCATCCGGGTCTTCATGACACAACCTGCAGCGTTGAATTGGCGTCTAGCCAGGTGGGCACTTCTGCTCTCTCAATATGACATCCACTTCATGCCACAAAAATCAGTCAAGGGACATGCCATTTGCGATCTCATGGCTAGTCACCCGCTGGGGGCGAAGACCGACCTATTCGAAGATCTGCCAGATGAACCCCCTGAAGCCAATGTGACCTCATCACCGGAGGGGTGGCAGATGTTCTTCGACGGCGCGTCTCGTGCAGGCACAAGCGGTTCCATTGTTGCGGGAGTGGGGTTGGTCCTCACCTCCCCGCATGGCCACGTGTTACCCCGAGCCTTTTCTTTAACAGAACCATGCACCAACAACGTGGCTGAATACAACGCGTTGCTCATAGGACTTGAGTTGGCCAGAGAGTTAGGGATAAAGCATCTGGAAGCTTACGGCGACTCACAACTCATCGTTAAGCAAATGACTGGCGAATATGAAGTTAGGAACGACGATCTCATCCTGCTCCATAAAGCGGCTACCAAACTAGTAGGGTCATTCGAGAGTTTCCGCATTGAGCTTGTGCTCTGTTCCAAAAACACGCATGCGGACGCCCTTGCGTCCTTGGCGGCTAATTTGGCCCAGCCCTTAGGAACGACCTAACGTGTCACAGTCGCCAGCCGAAGACTCTTTCAACTAAAAGACGTCCCAGAGGCGAACGCCACCCATCAAACCCCGGATCAGCCCGATCAGGAGGATTGACGTCTCCCGATCATCGATTACGTTCTGTACGGCATATTGCCCGAGGACGCAAAGGAGCGAGATTCTATCCGACGACGTGCCTCAAGGTTCTACTATGATTCGACCACCAAGACGCTATATCGGAGGTCATACGACGGCCTGTTGCTTCGATGTCTTTCAAAGGTAGAGGCACAAGAGGCCCTACGCGAGGCCCATGATGGCACTTGTGGAGCTCATCAACCGGGACCTAAGCTTTGGGATCGCCTGCGGAGGATAGGCTACTTTTGGCCTAGAATGGTTAGCGACACGGTCGCTTATGCGAAGCGCTGCTACGAATGCCAAATCCACGCTAACTATATACACTAACCTCCTGAAGATCTGCACCCGACAAGAGCGTCATGGCCCTTCGAAGCATGGGGGATGGACATAGTCGGACCAATATCCCCGCCATCGGTGAGAGGCCATCGCTTCATCCTCGCGATCACCGACTACTTCTCTAAGTGGGCCGAAGCCATCCCCTTAAAAGAAGTCAAGACCAATGACGTGATCAAATTCATCAAGCACCATGTCATATACCGATACAGCGTACCCCGACGTATCATTTATGACAACGGCACACAGTTCGTCAGCCACGCGTTCACCAGGTTTTGTGACAAGTTCCGAATACAAAACCTGTCATCCATGGCCTACAACCCTTCGGCGAATGGTTTGGCCGAAGCCTTCAACAAAACGATCATCAAGATCTTGACCAAGCTAACTTCCACTAGCAAACGTGATTGGAATGAAAAGCTAGGCGAAAGCTTATGGGCATATCGCACAACGGTTCGCACATCGACTGGCAACACGCCCTATTCATTGGTATACGGTTGTGAAGCCGTGTTGCCTTTAGAGATTCAGATCCCATCCCTCCGAGTCACCCTAGTAGCAGGGATGACGGTGGAAGATAATCACCAACGACGACTCACGGAGCTCGAAGCGTTGGACGACAAGCGGCTAGAAGCTTAACAACACATTGAGTTCTATCAAGCCCGAATGGTCAAGGCTTTCGATAAGAAAGTCAAGCGCCGAGCCTTCAAGGAGGGAGAACTGGTACTGGCTGTTCGCCGACTGATGATCCTCACTTCTAAGAAGAAAGGCAAATTTCAGCCCAAATGGGAAGGACCATTCGTGATAGAGACAGTCTATTCGAACGAAGCTTATCGCCTCGTCAAGCCGAATGGTGATAAAATCATGATGCCCATCAACGGTAAATATCTGAAGAAGTACTACCCTTAGTTCTTCTTCCCAAACTCCCATGAGTGCATGAGTCTAAACTGGTCCTTATATCCTCTAACCGGTAAAAGAGGTTAAACTATGCCCTACGCTTCCATTTCTGGGGCCAAGTTCCCAGTGCAGGCGAGCTTAACAGTTTAAGCGAATTCCACTTCTCGAGCCGGGTCCCCAGTACAGGCGAACCGCTCAAACTAGGCGAGACTAGCATTTCAGGTGGGGCTGCATCAAACAGCCCGTTTGGTCAAACTTCAAATAGTTAGGACCAGAGCCACAATCCCCCGCCAATCCTCTTCAATAGGATGGAGGGACCCCCACTGTCACTTCTGACAAAATCAACTTACCGATCCTCCTCAAAGGGATGATAGGTCCTCAAAGTCATTCCAATCACGACCATTCCTATCACGTTAACTGTCACCTCTGACAAAATCAACTTACCGATCCTCCTCAAAGGGATGGTAGGTCCTCAAAGTCATCCCAATCACGACCATTCCTGTCACGTTAACTGTCACCTCTGACAAAACTAACTTACCAATCCTCCTCAAAAGGATAGTAGGTCCCCACAGTTGCTCCAATCGCAACAAAACACCATCAGGTTAATGATCACCTCGGATAGCGGGCGCCGCTATCCCTACGGATAGCACAGCCTAAGTAATGACTTACCATGCGACGTGTTATTACTTCGGTCGATAGTCACACTCCTACGTTCCTGAACTATTGGGCCTATTCCAGATATCCTAACATTCCATTAGGGTGACTGATGGGTAGCGGCCTACCACGCGATGGCTCCTATAACGATCGATCGTCATATTCCTACATCCCTGAACGACTCGATTATCACCTATGTTGTCGTCCTCGCGGGCGATGACAGCTATCGAGGGCGGCTCGACAAACGTCACGCCCAGCAGTTCCTTCAAGCGGCTACCCACCGACTGGCGAGTCAAAGATTGAGGGTATCGGTTGGTCGCATGCACGATCAGCCATTCCTGGTTTTGGGCTAAGTGTCACCCTCTTGGTCCTACCGAAGCTGCAACGCGAAGATCGGGATCGACCCGACCCCACGTCGCAGGTAGCCGAGAACAAAGAAAAGGCCAAATGACCAAGTCCAAGGTGAATTCGCCAGAGAATACATGGGAAAAGGCCAAATAACGCAGGCGAGTTTAGCCTAAGGGCAAAACAAGCCGAGTATACACAAAAAAAAATGAAAGAAGAAACTGTACGGGCAAAACAAAAGAAAGATCAAAACCAAAGGCCATTACGGGCCAATTTTTACATGCATAAGTTTTGGTTTAGTTCTGATGCACACGGCATCAACTAACTTACAAAAAAAAGGAAGAAGGAAAAACAAGAGCAGGTGCTACAGAAGCTTCAACAGGCTGAAGGTGGCGAACTTGTCTTTGACCGCCGAGAGTTCCGCCGCGCGTCGGGCCTTTGCCACCTCCTCCTGCTTTTGCCGCATCTTGGCAAGGGCGGGTTCGCCTTCCTCTTCCTCCTGGCGGAGAAGCTGAAGCGAATGCTCTGCCTCCCTAGCGGCACGGCAGATCTGCCTGTTTTCCAGCTCGAGTCTCCGCAGCCCCGCCTCGCCACGAGAGGATCCTGCGTCTTCGAAGAAGACAGCGTCGTTGTAGGCGTCCATCTTGGCCAGCGTCGCCTCGTGCTGATTGCGTAGACGCTTAAGCTCGGCCTCCTTCGCCCGAATCCGCTTCGTCCGCTCTTCACGCTCGAGCAGGAGGCGCAGTGAGAGGGGCGGTGGCACGTCAGACGGATCGTCGTATGCCAACTCCTCGAGGCGGTACATCCACCCCTCCACGCGGTGAAGTTCCTGCTCACACCGACGTGCGAGCGAGGTACCGCCCACGCGACGGACCTCCCTTAAACCCGCTTCCATGAGAGGAAGCGCATCATAGTACCTCCCATCGCCCACGCCGACTGAGATAGCAATCCCTTGCACCAAACCCTCCAACCTCTGGAAGGGCTCGAAGGTAGGGTGAGCCACGGGGTCCGGTGCGGAAGACCCCTGGGACGAGTTCATAGGGGAAGCGGGCGGAGGACCATCATTGACTGCGCCCTCGGAGGCGCTATGGTCGGAGTCAGAGGCCATGAAGCAGAGGAGGTTACTGCAGCGGTCTTCTCCTAGCGGACTTTTCTCGAAGAGGTAGGAACTTGGCTGAAAAGATGGCAAGTACGGGAGATATATCCGAAGACGCAACGGTCAGGATCTGTCCCCTCAAGCAATCGAATAGCCCAGGTGTCCTGCGACGCTTCGAGCTCAACGCCAATAAAGGCCATACCTCTCGGGACCCCAAACCAGCCGATCGGATGAAGCCCAAGAGGTGAAGCGTTCTGTCACTTCACCATCAATGAGCATTAACACGTCCCTAAGGCCTTAGCTGGCGAACATTTAGGCCCGCTAGGAGACACGTGCATGAGTTTTCGCCCGCACTTTTGAGTCTTTAACTACGGGACAGATTCGCCGCCGCTTGAGTTCTGATTGCAGTACGAACTCGCCCTAATTTGGATCTGATCGCACAGAGTTCCGCCCACGACCTAAACTCGCCAGAGGTCAAGTTGGGTCTGCAGCGTAAACTCGCCTTCTCATAAGTTCCGCTTGCAGTCTAAACTCGCCAGCGATAGGATTTGGCCTTCAACACGAACTCGCCAACACAAGAATTTCGCCTACGGCTTGAGTTTGCCAACAGTCGAAGTTAACCTTCAAGCGAACTCGCCATTGAGCTCGTTTCACCTTCAGCAGGAACTCACCGGCGTTTTAGAGAGTGGCTCGTAGTGCTAATTTGCAATCACTCAAGTCTGTCTGCAGTGTAAACTCGCCTATACCAGAGTTGAACCTTCAATGTAAACTCGTCACCATTCGAGGAGTTTCGCCTGCAATATTAAGTCGCCATCGGCTATGCAAACAAAACACCGAACGACAACATACTAAAAGGAGGCGTATGTAACAAGAAAACGCGAACTTCATTGGAGGCTTTAAGACAGTACATTTGAATAAAGTTATGATTTTGCAACTGCGAAAGCCATAATATTACATTCAAGAAGCAAAACATGCGCCCAGTTTTTAAGATAATACATTTTTATGGCTTCATAAACAAACAAGTCAGAAACAAAATGTCTTATCACAACCACGAGTCTAAGACATCAGTCGAATAGGCTAAAAGAGGAAAGCTCTTCTCTGGCCACTGCCACCCTTCTCGCGTGGTCCTCCCGAGCTTTGTCTTCAGCCGCCTTCCGAATTCGGTCTTCAGAGCTCGATCTGGCGGCAGCATCTTTTTGACGCAAGGCTAAGAGGCTTCGAGTTTCCACCTCAGCGTTCTTGCTGACCTTTACGACATCGGACTGGAGCCCCTTCAAATTCGTCTCCACCTGTCCCAGTTCGGCTCTCAGATGAGCTATTGTGCGATTGAGGTCGACAATTTGCTCCTCCAACGAGTGTTGTTGACCCACCCAGAAGTTGACGATGGATTCTAAGTCCGCGATTTCTTTGGAACGGACCTTCTGTTCCCAAGCTTCCTGACGCCTGATATGAGCTAAGCAAGACTCCACTTCCGGGCCTTCCCATAGCAATGTCTCTAACCTTATCATACCTGACTCCAAAAGACGGAGCTTCTGCATGCAACGTGTGGCAAGCCGGTTTTCGCCCGCCCGTCGAAAGTCGACCACGCGATCCAGGAGAGATTGCCTGAAACCGTCAAAGCTGTCCATGCCAAGGTTGACAAGGGAAATCACCTGCCTCACGGCATTCTCAAACTCTTCGACGAGAGCCTACAAGGGCAGGGAATCAGAGGAAGCAGGTTCTTGACCCGGGGTGAGCACCGCGATAGGCGGAACCTCGAGATAGGGTTCGGTTCCCGGCTGGGGAACGGGGCCTGGGGCAGGGGAGGTCGCAGGACCTTCAGATTCGTCGTCAGAAATTAGGATGGGCTCGGCCGCATGCTCTTTGGCAGTCGGCACCTCTTCTCGACCTGTGGAATACAACAACGACACAGGGAAGAGTCAAAGGGAGAATACCTGCTTGACCCACGCGAAAGTCGAGACGAAGAGATACCTTAGGCCGCGGCGGCCTCAGCGGTGCCCGAAGAAGACGCCTCCTTCCTTTTCCTAGAAGCAACCCTCTTTACCTTCGGTGCTATTATGGGTACGATGAAGGGAAAACTTGGGTTTCCTCTAGAGAAGACAATGAAAGGAGCTATAGCCTCTCTTAACGGAGGGTAAGGGCGTTAAGTACTCTAAAAACCCTAGACGGTTAATCGCCACTCGATGGGACCGTTCAATGCTAAAACAGTTGAAGAGTAAGGCCGAATAAATCGGATCTTACCTGGACGGCCAGGATCCAACGGTTCCTGGACACGATCTTCAGCAACGGTCCGAACTAAGCACGATAGATGAAGAGCCCCCACTGCGCCGCATTTAATGCGAAGCGATGTGCCCACGTCCTCTTGGCTGACGTGCGCATAGATCAATACATGGCCCACCGAAGGCGGGGCCTACCTGACAACGAATTCGTCGCTAAGATTCCCGCGGGTCGAAATCGATCATCCCTTTGAAGCTTGAGTCAGTTCCAAATCCGCCCGCGGACAAAAGCCGCCCGCGGAGGAAACAAACTCACGGTAGAAATTCGCCGACAGCTGAAAAACCCCCTGTAACTAAGACTTTCTGGCTAACGCATGTTAAAAAAATGGAGCATGCACAGAAGTTATAATGACCAAAGGCGAAAGGATAATTCCATTCATAAAGAAATCCTATTACAACGGAGGATTAAAAGTAAATTACAAAGCTTTCAACCGTAGTTCCGCCTCATGAATCTCTCCGGCTAGGCGAAACTCAAGCCTCCTTAGGATCTCTCGGCGAAGATCTTCCTCAGTGCGCGAGACTAGGTCCTGAACAGAATCTTTGACCTCCTTGAGAGCCCGATCCTTCTCCTCAACAGAATCGGCGACCAGTTGCCGACGAGACTCAATGTCCTCCAACTCCTTTGCCGCCTGCTCACGAGCCTTCTCTTGAATGGCCAAGGAAGCCTGCGCATCGGCTATCACCTGCTTTAGCCTCTCTATCTCGGAGGATAGGCGAGAGAGGCGGTTATCCGCCATCTGTTGATCATGGTCCGCTCGTGCATCCTCGGCTTTGGCCTGGTCCAACTCCGCGGACAACCTTGTCTCCAGTGACATGGCCTCACTTAGACGGCGGTCGCGATCTGCCACGGCTGCTCAAACTTCGCTGGCGGCGAGATCGACAATGGCGGAACTCTGCGCACGAAGGGTGAGCAACTGCTGAGCAGCCTCCTCCACTTCTTTCAGACGGGAAAAGTACGGCTTCACCGCAGTGGCGCCAAGCCTCTTGATTAAGAAGAACATGTGGTGATCGAGGTCCTCCTTGAGCTCCTCGAAAGGACAACTATCCTCCAGGACGAGTCTGACACAGTCGGCCAAAGTGTCTTGAAAGTTGACCAGGGCTCGGGCCGTGCTCCTCTTCCGCAAACGTTCCAAGGGAGAAAGGGCGGTCTCCTCTGCCAAAGACGAAGTTACGATTGAAGTGCTGGTGGTCATGACCGCAGAAACAGCGATTGGCGATGCCAAAGCTGGTATGGCCGTCGACGCCATCAGGGCAGCAGCCGCGGCATCGCTAGCCGCCACGGACGAGGAAGCGACCACTAACCGAGTGGAAGTCCCCCTCCGAATTGGAGACCCTCGCGTCGAGAGTTCACCCTCAATCGGGGCTTTCGCGAGAATAGAGGTTTCCTCTCGTTGGCCAGACGTGTCTTCAGGAGCCAATGCCTCTTCCTCGCTGGATAGCGCCTCATGAATCGAGACGTCGTCATCCATCTCTGATTCACCCATTTCCCCGGTAGAATGACCCTCCCAAGAAGGAGGATCCTCCTTGCCAGTAGCTTCATAAGAAGGGCCGACTGCGGATGTAAAAAGAAGATTGACAAATGCCCCTTAGGCTCAGAAGGATCAACAACACTAAAACCCATGCTTACCTGAATCACTGGGCCCTTTTTCGTCTCCGGCCTCCTCCTCTTCGTCCGAAGGGATGGAGATCACTCTCTCAGCTGCACCTGCTCAAATTAGACACAGATGTCAGAAGATGCAGATCCGGCTTTATATCCGAGAGTACAAAAATTGTTATTATTACCCCCGAGTGCAGGCGTAGGAGTCGTGGAGACCCCCGCCTGTGGCCCCACACCAGATGAAGAAGGGGTGTCCTTCGAAGTCACCGGAGCCGCCCTCGATACGGCAGAAGGGGTAGGCTGAACAATTCCCGCCCCAGAGGTAGTATCGTCCTGACCACCCGTCGCTCGAATAGCCTCCGCTATCTCCTCACAACGGGCCTTCTTGGCCGCTTCCGTTTTGGAACCTTCCGCCGCCATTTCACGCTACCGCTTGGAGAGCAGCGAACTACTCGGAGATAAAAGGGGCATTCCCATCCGCCCCGCTATTGTGCTCCGAGCTCGCTCCAATCGCTCGCCCGCCCGGATTAACTCATCAGATTCTCCCCGCTCACCTTGGGGGTCCAACGGAAGAACGGGAGAAGGGGCTCGGGCCTCAGGCACCTCAGATTTGTCTGGACCCATGTCGCCGCCTTCAGTGTCTTCAGCCGGGTTCTCGGACAACCACTCCTTAACGGTTTGACGTCCCCTCCATCTCGAAGTACGGAGAGGCCTTCTGGGAGGACGCTCCTGCTCCGCCAAACACGAACCTTGGAACCAAAAGCCTTCGGGATTAGCACTAGCACCCCGATACCACCGGCAGTACAGGAGGGTGTGATGCAAATCACGATCCTTTGCGGGTAGCTCAAAGCGGGCATGGGTACAGCCAGCGTGTGTCCAAAACCATCCCCGAGCTCCATCCACCAGCCCTCCTTCGAAGTGCAGATGGGGATTAGCGTTGCCCACGTACAATTGGTCGTACCCAAACTGGCGGGCGAACCTGCAAGGGATATACGGCTCGAGATAGCACACAGAGCCCGTTCGTAGGATATGATACCTCGGCCGAATGTTCACCAACCAGCGAAAGGCACCACGCGAGAGAACGGTGTGATGATCCGCCATTGGCACATCTCTAAGAGACTCCCCGTATCCTCCTCCACTGAAATAAGGAAAGAAACGGCGAAAGTTGTAGTGGACAAAATGGGAAAGCGTCTTCCGCACGTCAGGAATGTCCTTGCACTTTCAAGAGCACTTCTCCAAGCGCTCGACGAACGGAACAAACATGTCTCCCTGAAGGGTCGCAGGGGGCTCATCAAACATTCGCAATGGCAGACGAACCATGCCATCAAATAAGTATACGGCAGCCCCATCCTAGGGTTGGGGGTCCTGATAACCTCTCCTTCCCCCTCATCGATAGTCGATACGCGGCAGAATTGGGCCGTCAGGGTGCGGAGCCCCCGGTGGATGCACGCTATCGTCGCCGACACCAGAGAATAGGACTTCCCGTGGGCCAAGCAAACTACAGGATACACGACCTCCACGGGAAGCGCCTCAAAAGAGTGAGTGAGGATTACACACCTCTTCAGCCATAACATGAGGTACCCCGCGAACAGAGCCTTCCCAGATATGGGGGACTTGGCCTGATGGTGGAATGAGTGGAAGACCGTGCCGGACTTAAATCCACCCTCATCGCGCTCAAGAGTCACGGTGCTTCCCTCTTCGGCTGTCCTCGCCTCTACCTCAGACTGGTCGCACTCGCCTAGCGGGAGAGCAGGCTTCCCCTTGACATCGTTCCCCGGGAATAGATAATCAGCCTAATTCTTGTGGCTGATCCCCGTAGTCCTCTTCTTCTTCCCCTTATGATCCGATGCCCCCAAAGTACCGAGACAGATGTGGTAGTAGCAGAGCAACTCCCACAGGGTTTCAACCACCAAGGGGGAGTGGTCCGCAAGCTGGTCGATCTTACCTTGGTCTGGGACGTACTCCTCATATGGGAAGTCTCCCAAAGGCAACCCCGACACATCATACATCTCATGAGGGGTTATGCCAAGTTCACCGTTGGGGGTGAAGAATATGCCACTTTCCACACAGTACAGTTCCAAAATGTTGTGGAACTGAGAAGCATTAATCCTCAAACCGTGTCGAGTGGCTTGAATGGCCACATACAGCTCAGAATCCTTGAGGTCAGAATTCTCAGCCAGGACGTAGTCGGTGATCTTGGACCACCAAGTGTCGCTCCCGGGCGCAGAATATACCCACCCTGGGGCTCTGAAGTCTTTCGGGGGGAATCTCCCACCAGCGCGGAAGAATCGATGGCGAAAAGTCTCCACTACTACCGTCGTCTCCCCTGCCGGCAGTTCATTGGACAGCAAGCCAGGGCGCAGACCCGTCACACGCTTGCAAGAACTCTCCACTCCATACCCAGCCGATGAGCCTGTAAAGACGCCACAGGTGACCCCGTCTTGAGTTGGGGTCAAATCCCAGTTCATCACTCGGGGGACCGCGAGAGACCGTAGCTCGACGATCGAGAACCCCCTCGGCATGCTGGGGAGGTAATAGTGAGTCCCTTCCACTGTGCGGAACCACCTGCTCTTCTTGAGCAGCAGAACGGAAGGATCGATCATAGCATCGCCGAACAAAAATTGAGGCTTCGACAGCTCCGTCCTAGCGTCATCCGTCAATACCGCATCGGTTGTTAACTCACGCAATGTCAAATGATGGCTGTCCGTAACTCTCTTCATCAGGCTATGAGGCTTATCAGCGGTGAATGAAGGCATCGGATCCAAAGAGGGAAATTGAGGAGGTGCCGTGTAGCCCGTACCTCCGGCGAGGCCAATGGCCACGCCCCTCGGGAGAGCCTCATCAGAAAAAGTCGCTGCAAGAAAGAATCAAAGAATCAAGACGAAATCCGCTATAATGGCAAATTTGCCTATTAAGCAAGGGCGAGCGGATCCGCCTGTTAGTCCAAACGAGGTCTGTCCATACAAACGATACCCCTCTCTACTGGAGAAAAGAGCCAAACTTGCCTACCAAAAAGCAAGTTTGCCCCCATCCAGGAAAGTTAGGGTTCGCCCGCGGCGATAGAAGTCGTCCTCTAAAGACAAATATAAAATCAGCCTAAAAAGGGCCAACTTTGCCCCAAATCGGGGAAGCTGCCAAAAGATGACGGGAGTCCAGGAGGATGAACGACAATCAATCTCCCAATCCGACACCTGTAACCCGCACGGGGTCGTCAAACGAATCTATTGACTTACCCAAGCACGGCTCCGGTACACTGGCAGGCACACCAGCGGAGAGACGGTCGGAATAGCGCCCAGGGCCTTTTCCCTTCGCAATACACCTCTTAGATTTCGGCGCCATTGAAAGATGAAGCGGGAATTCTCTCCTTAGAAATTTTTTTCAAGATTCTGGAGCACGGTAACTCTCAAGGAAAAAGAATATCCTATTTAAAAACGGAGTTGCCAACGTAGCCATGATCGCCCTCAAAAAGCGAGGTACTGGCAGACGAGAGACGTAACCGCGATCGAAATCAACGGCCCAGATTGCCCCTGACATTTCGAGGTGCCACGTCAAGACGGGAAATGGGTCGGGCGAAAGCCCGGAGCCCAAGCCAAAATCGGCGGTTGTATCTGACGGTTGAGTTCGAAAACCATGGCCACGATTCGAATGAGACGCACGAAGCTGACGTCACCGTGCCGCCTTAGCTGGAAAAGCACGAACCCCCGCCAACGGACGCGTGGCTCACCCACGCCGAACCGGGTCTCGCCCGAGATGAAAAATCTCGCCTGTGAAAATTCGACCCAAATCCACAAGTCGAACAAAATCCCACCTCCAAAACCTAACTTCGTTTGAGCGGCTCATTCGCCCTTAGAGACAAACAACAAACGATACGACTCGTCCCAAGCTGTGGACCACCAACGAGATGACCTCACTTGAACCCACGCCTCGAAATGGCTGAGGTTAAGAGTAGAAATCTTAGCATCAAGTCTAAGAGAAACTACTCGATAACTCATCATACTGAGGGGAATAGTATGGCTAGCCTGATTCAAACGGTAATCGGTAAAGGCATATCAAACCCGTTGATAGCTGAGGATTTGCTAAAAATCCTAAAAGAAACCAAATGTACTTGTTTCACCAAGAACTTCTTTATTCAAAGTATTCCAGACCATACGTAAGCCGGTTTAGGTCTGAAAACTTTAAAGGGGGTCTTGTAGACGGTAAAAAATACCTCCGTGGACTCACAAGAAATCTGCCTGTAAAGGGAAGTCGCCTAAGGCCACGCGAATTCACCTTTTGTCACAACTCGCCAGATCGAGTCTGCATTCGAATCCGCCAGCAGACCTCAAGACCGCCAATATGGCCAGATGTCTGCTACCCCACGTGCTGAGATGGGCTTTCCCACCTCTCTCGACCCAAAGGGAGAGGGCACAGTACTCCAGGACCGTCAAGCGGCTGCTCACAGTACGAATGATTGGGCAGGTGTCGAGTCGACCTGAACATTCATAAATGCAGCTCACCTCAGCTGCCTGAGTCAAGAGACGAGTCCGCCAGCATTCGGCGAGCTGTCCAAACCCACTCGAGTGCCAGGGACATGCCTTCCCACCTCTCTCGACCTAAAGAGAGAAAACACGGCACTCCAGGCCCGCCGAATAACCGCCCACAGTACAAAGTGAGCGGACAGGTGTCAAAGCAGCCTGCGCCCTCATAAATGTGACTCACATCAGTTGTCCAAGCAGAGGGCAAGTACCGTCGGCGCTCGGTGGTTGGTCAGATTCACTCGAGTATCCGACAGCCGTTGTCACGCATACGAGGAGGGGCCTTCCCACTCCTACATGACATAATG